>JARHVA010003495.1:997500-1032500 GCA_037957365.1 Torreya grandis | reverse complement strand
GATACTTGCTCTCAATGATAGGTTTAGTGAAAATATTTATAATCTACTCCTCCATAGGATAATATTGAAGATTAATGATCTCAACTTGGATCAGCTCCTTGATAAAGTGCATGTGGATCTCTATGTGTTTGGTTATTTGATGATGAATTAGATTCTTCAAGATATGGATAGTGCTCTAGTTATCATAGTAGATGACTAATGGCTTCCAAAATGAAACACCAAGCTCAGTGAGAATATTCTAAAGCTAAATAGCCTTAGTAGTGTCATTAATAATGCCATGATACTTAGCCTATATAGATGAAAGATCAATAGCATTTTATTTCTTGCTCTGCCAAAAAATGGGGCTAGATCCAAAGTGAAATTTGTAACCAAAACTGGACTTACAATCATCATAATCGCCAGCCCAATTAGAATCTATGTATCCCACCAAGTCTAAACCTATACTTGCTATATAGTGAATCTTGTAACTAATAGTTCCTTGATGTAGCTAACAATTCACTTGGTGGGTCTCTAATGAGACTCATGTGGTGTCTGCATAAAGTGTGAAACCATGCTAACTACATATGAAATGTCAGGTAATATATGAGTCAAATAGATGAGGCTACCTATAGGATAGTGATACAATGTGGCATCAACCAAAGGAGTGGATCAATGAACCTCAAGTCTAACTTTAGATAAGAAAGGTGTCAATGTAGGCCTACAATTAGCCATGCGAAACAAAGATAACAAGTCCATGACATACTTGGGTTGTGAAAGTATAATCCTAGAAGAAGATTGTGCTATCTAAATCCTAAGAAAATAATGCAATAATCCCATGTCTATCATAGAAAATCTATCATAAAGTGTAGTCTTAACATTGATAATGATGTATGTTGTGCTCCTTGTAATAATGAGATCATCAACATAAAGCAACAAGTACAATAGTGAATCCTCCTACCATAGAATGTAGACATTTAGATCTAAGTGACAACTCAAGAACCCAATAGAGAGAAGAAATATGTCCATCTTAGAATACCAAGCCCTAACAGCTTGTTTTAGACTATAGAGAGACTTCTTCAAGCAACATACCAGTGAAAAATCTTGAATAAACCCTTGGGCTACTCCATATAAATCTCATCATGAAGATCCCCATGAAGAAATGTGCTCTTCGCATCCATCTGATGTACAACCCAGCCATAAGTTGCACCAATAACTAATATCAAGTGAATATAATTCATCTTAGTAATAGGTGAAAAGGTTATGTATAGTCAATACCTTTGGCCACTAAGAGTGCCTTATACTTATCAATATTTCCATCTGCTGCAAACTTACTCCAATGTATCCACCTACATCATACTTATTTCCTTCCCTTAGGATGACGAACAAGATCCCAAGTGTTGTTCCTAATCAATGAGTCATATTCTTATTCCATCATTGAATCCCACTCAACTACCCCTATGGCTTCTTGAAAATTATGTGGATCAAAAGCTATTGCAATGTAGGAATGTGGAAGATCATGTTGTGACCATGTTCTCTTTCTATCTAATAGATCCATAACAAGAGTTTCTAAATTTTCCAAAGTCTATCTATCCTAAAAGGGTAGCAATGTGTGAGGATATAGAGGAGGAGGAAAAACATGACCTGCTTAACCCTACTGGGGAGGTATTACTTCATCATACCTATGAGTAGATGAATTAGGACTATCATCATCATTGCTATCTGAATCTCTTAAGGAATAAAAATGATAAATGTTAAAAGAAAAGTTTGAAGGACTTTCTTCAAAGGAAAAACTTCTCACTATAATAAGCTCATGTGAATCTAGATCAATGAGCTGATATCCCTTAACACCATTAGGATATCCCACAAATATGCAAGTTTAGCTTTATTTTTCTAAAACATGATGTTTATCTAAAGGTATGTGAGCCCAAGCTAGAATTTTAAAGACTTTCAAATGATGCACATTTGGATTCCTATTACAACAAGCTTCAATAGGTTTTATCCACTTTAAAGCTTTGTGAGGATCTCTATTCTATATATATGTATCATAATTAATCACTTTTACCTAGTACTTAGGTACTAATTATTTTGCATGTCGTACAACTTGCCATCTCTTTTAAGAATATATTCTTCTTCTCTGCTATAACATTTTGATGGGGTGTGTATGCAACTAAAATCTAAAGATCAATTCCTTCAAGATCACAAAATTATTCAAAATTTCTGTTCACATATTCCCTCCCATTATCTATGTAGAGAATCTTGACATAATTCCTAGATTGTTTCTCTGCTAGAGCTTTGAACTCTATAAATCTATCAAATACTTCACTCTTGAGTCTCAGAAAATAAACCCAAGTATATCTAGAATAGTCATCAATAAATTTGAGAACATAACATGTTTCACTAAAAGACAAAGTAGGTAATGAACCCACTAAATCACTATGAACAATTTTGAGGACTTATGTAGCCCTCCAAGCCTTCCCTTTATCAAAATTATCCTCTGGAGGTTTACCTAAGGCACAACATGACATAAACCCCTTTAAAAATGAATCTATTAACATCTAGTAACCACTTCCTACTGACTAAGCTATTGTATATATCGATAGTTTAGATGACCAAACTGATCATACCATAATCAACTCACTGAATTAGTGTGTGAGATCAAAGCTATAGAGGATGATTGAGGCACAAAGTGGGAGAATGAATAAAGTTGAGTATTATTGTCAAATTTTCCCATTACAATTAAAGAATTATCCTTCAATTTTATGATTGATATAGAATCTGGTGTGAACTTGACTTTCCTACTAGTATCAAAGTGAGTGATTTGGTAGATAGAAAGAAGTTTAGTTGATAACTCTGGCACATAGAGGACATCCTAAAATACACCACTATCAACATGAACTATATATTTTCCTATAAAATCTACCTTAGAATCATCACCTATGAGAATATGAGGCAAGGAGCTTATTTCTAATCTAGAAAATTGTTCTTGATCAAAACCCATATGGTGCGAAGCACTTATGTTAATGACCCATGACTTAGGAGAATTTTCCAGTGAAACTAGTGTTGTAGATTTCCCTTTCCCTAAATTTGAAGGAGTGTAAGAATCCTTTGAAGAAGATTTATTGATGGTATTATTTTTGAGAAGACCCTTAAGTTCATCAATATATTTTTTCCAACAATCTTGTTTACTATCAAACCCCTTTTTGCAATAAGGGTAAGGAGTGCCAGTCCTTTTTTGTGAATCCTCTTTCTTATTAGTGGATTTATAATCTCCTTGTGAGGAAGATTGTTTCCCTTTATTATTATCTTTTTGTGACGTATTATGATTATTCTACTTATTTTTACTTGAACCTATATTTGATGTTGATGCTGAGGTTAACTTGACACTAGAGTTTGAGATTTGGATGACTTGATTAGACCCATAGCTATTAAATTTTCTTCTTCAGCCATTAGAATCTTAGAGAATACCTCAAAGGTGGGCATTTGATAATATGTGCCCAATGTGAGTTGATGAGTCTAAAAGCTAGATATAAATGATAAATATCCATGACCTAATTTGTGTAAGGAACTAAAAATCAATTGAATATCTTTTTTTATCAATTTTACATTTAGAAAGTTGTGCTCTAAGATCTATGGCATTAGTGATGTAGTCTTGTATTGTAGCATAAATTTTAGGGTCTAAAATAATGAGTTTGTTGTCAATTTGGTAACCATGAACCTCATATATTTTTACAAACATGATGATAATTTATCCTAAGCCTCTTTTGGAGTTGTACATTTTTCAATATGGAAATTCATATCTAAATACATGTAAGAATGAATTTAGCTAATTACTTTAGTAGTTTCAAAGAAAAAGTGTTAAAAATATTTTATATCAGTAGGTGGAGTAAGAAGAGTTGTTATGTAAGGCATATATCCTAGCATCATTAATACATTCTAAACATTATATTTCCATGTATTATAGTTGCATATTATTAATATTGGGAACTTAGGATTCCCCATGATGCAATCATAAAAAAACTATCACAAAATAGAAAACAATGTATAGAACACACCACAAAATCTCTGCAAATTACTTAGTTTTATTCCACCCCGGAATTATTTTTGGCACTTTATAATTTAGTGTGATTACAAGGTTGGATTATTATTTTTAAAGTTTAAAACAATCTCATTTAGGCCCTCTAGTTGAAAAGTACAAAAAATATGCACTTTATTACAATTTTTACACCAATGTGTTGTGCTCAAAAAAATATTAACGTTAAAAATAAAGGGGACCTCAATTTGAGGTTGTATGTGAAAGTTATGAGCCTCTAAAGTTACAAAAATAAGGATGGTTAAGCACTACTATATAAAACTCTAAATTCTAGAAAAATTTAGAAAAAATTGAAAGTATAGTAGTGAAGAACAAGAAATTTTAAGCTATTTCAAAAAAAAAATCACTCAAAAATACCTCTCAATGTTTAAATGGTGGGACCCCAAAGTTGGTCTTTTAAATCTTCCTATTGATCATTGAGGCTAGCCAAAAAAAAAAAACTAATTTGCACATTTCGTAGGGTCCATACGGTTATGCCTATGAGCAAAAAAAATTTGTCTTCTGGGGTGACTGTGTCCAAATTGGACAAATTCTATATGGATCTATAGGTTTTGACATCTTTCAAACATAAATGTGAGGTCCATTTTGCTTATAAACACTTAGATTTTTAGGTACTAGAGTTCTAGATTGAAACCTTGCCAATTTCACCTCCTTTGCCCAATTTAGACAAAATTGTAGATGATTTTGACTATCTTAGGTACTCTAAACTCAATGGTCAGCTCATAAATTATTCACAAATCTCTAATTTATGCCTGTATACAAAATAAAAAACTGATCCTATATCTAGATATTTTTCTCTTGAATATTTAGCAATCTATAGATTCAAGATAGCTCTAGTACCATGTAAGAATTAACTATAGGATCTAATGAATCTAATAGAAAGCATAAATAAGAGATAAATTAGTAATAGTAATAAACAATAATTGTATATATGAGATAATAATAGAAATGAATAAATAACTCAAATATGATGAATTAATCTGATAATTCAATATTAATTTGATATAGAATACATAAATAACCATTGCTTATATAGATCAAGGCATGCATGATAAAGATCAGGGAACTCACATAACATGTGTAGTTCAAATGATATCTATCTACATGAATAGTAGAGTGCAACTCCACACTAACAAGATAGGTGTCCAACTTGTGTAAATGACTAACACAATTTGAGTATTAGTTAAATAATCTTATCCTATCTTACCCTAAATAGTGGAGTGGAACTCCATTATAACAAGATAAGTGTCTAAGTTAACTACTAGCTAAGCAAGCTTATCCTATCTAGTGCAAATTATTAATAAACATAATAAACTATTTACAATAAGTAATTAATACACCAAAATAATATATAGTAAATACAAGTAAATGAAATAAAGAAAATAAATTCACCATTAATAGAATATTTGGGAAGAGTTTCAACATTGGGAGGCCATACTAGGGGGAAAATGGGTTGTACAACTCAAAAAACCAGTCTAGATTTCATCTTAGATGCATTTGGTATTGGTTTTTGGAATTTAAACACTTATTTACAGATCAAAACTAAGAATATTGAGCCAAAAAATAATGACAACCATACTATAATGATATAAAGGTTTCCAAGTTAAAAAAGGTCATACAAATGACATTTTAAGCTAAAAATAAGGTTTTTAAAATTAGATTGATACAAAAATAATGCTTCAAAAACATTTAGAATGGAGGATCTGAGTTATATGAGCACAAAGAGCTATCCATGGAGGTGGTAGTACAATACCAATGCATAGGCTTACTTTCATTCAAATTTACTCATAAGTAATGTAAACATATTTGAAAAATTAAATAATTTAATTAATTTTTCAAAATTTCAACATTAGACCAACCAAAGTTATCTAAGGTATACCTTCTATTATTCACCCAATAATAAATTTGACTTCATACAGACATCTTTATTTCCATGTGAATGAATTTTTAACCTTTCCCTTCATTCAGATTCACCATGCTCCCAATTACTAGGCTTTGATACCACTGATAGGTAAAAAACACTAGGTTGAATCTTGTGCACATTGAGGCGGGTCCACAAGCATTTTATTAATCAAAATGAAACAATACATAGAAAAGGGTGACAATACTATATTAACCCTTTTACAAAGCCAAACATGAAATAAATAGATTTTACCTAGAACTAGTAAAACTAACTATCTCCTGTAACCAACTATCTATGAGAATTTCCTCTGAAAGGTGGTTTAAATATTAACTCTGAAACTCTAAGTAAAAGTAACTTAATTATTTATGGGGTGTCTTTATAGAAGAAGCATGCCCAATTTACATTTATTAATTAATATAACATATCGTAATCCTAAAATAAGTTAAGAATTAGGAACAAGTCCTAACAACATAGTCTCTTTTCAAAGAAATTAAGGTAACAAACTCCTCTATGCAACATTCTTACTCTACACCATTTATGAGTGGCAATGAAATGGTCATAACCATATTGATGAATTGATAAATACATTAAAGTATTTTTCAAAGGATTAGTATAATTATGCTACCTTGAGTATCTTTTTCACATCTTGAAACTCTAGGATTCATCAACACTTAGACCTCTATGGCATCCTTGTATTGGTCTCCATCTAATCTTGATTGTAGCAAAATGTTTCACTTTTTGGATCCAAGTTCTATTATTTGAAATGATAGAAACCCTGAATATATTATAAGCCTTAAATATGGTGAGTATATACTATATATCTCTTAATACAACTTGAATTTGTTTCAAATCATTGACATTCAAATTTCGAGGTATACACACTCAAAATGTATATTACCTACATATGACACTAAAAGACTAGGTCTAATATGACCCCAAACCAGATGCATACATGATAAAATGAGGTTAAAAGGACACATTGTATTGATTATTTTTCATTTTAAGATATTTTGGAAACCCCCATTCCACATCTTCACCTGAAACTATCAAAATATTATTCTACAGATCTCAATGGTGTTCACTTCAAACTCAAAGATGATCCTGCCTATATATTTATGCTCACACATGAAAAATTAATTATAAATGTCTTGAAAAGGATAAAATAGCTCTATAATAACACATAAAAATCTTTATTTCCATATAACAATCAAAACAAATAATTAAATTGAGGTGTTGGGGATGAGCAGGCAATTTAAAGTCATCAATAATCTTAGAGATTGTTCATAAAAACTATTTCCATGGAATGATATTTTATTAGGACTAATACCAACCACCAAGTGAACTTACTATAACTCACCTCCTCCTATTTGTGTCAAGTGGAAACTGGTTGACCTCTTTGACTTATCCAATAGAGAGATGAGAGAGAGGTAGGTTTTTGGCCATTTTAGACCTATAAAAGCTACCTAAATAGGGAAGTGAGCCATAGGGATCTCAAGAGATCATCATAAAGTATTACCATGTGCCATAACTATTGTATAGGTTATATAACTACCTAAAACTATGTGAAAGTACTTGATCTTCTTGGATTGATGTTGAACCTATATAATTGAGTTCTAAAACTTTCTCTATGATATATTCTGACACGTGGGACATTAGATTATGTATTAACACATTTTTATTTCATTTAAAACTATACCACTTTATTAAATGACATAAAAATTGGCCTAAGATGATATAAGATCAACTTAGACAAAAATGATAAAGATAAAACATATGTTTGACCCCATTAAAGACTATAGGACCACTTTTCAGTGTAGGAGATGCTATGAAAAATTTGAATTATATAAGGGTTTGACCTAATTTGACTTGGGGTCAAATTATTCAACAATAAATTCCCATCAATATAAAAGATGAAAGCTAGGTGATATTATAGATCCTTCTCAAAATGCGATATTTGGTAGTGGGACCCTAAAGGAGTGATTCGGGCACATTTGGAACAATACTCAACTTCAGTCAACATCGACTATGAGTATCAATCTGAGGATGATGGTGATCTCTATTTGAACACTATTACTAAGTAAGATCTGCTATCTTAGATATTAAAAAAGAATAAGGGGAGGAAGGCTTAGGTAGACCCCTCTATAACTCCTTTAGATCCTTCTTGATCTATAGAGGACCAAAATCCAATAACTCTTTTATAGTGACTCTCACTGATGAGACCATAAAATGACTCATTTTATCCATGTGATAACATGCATTTTCCTTGAATAAGAATTAGATCTAAGTGTAATTTCTAAACTTATGATTTATTTATAATGAAATAGAGAACTAATGCATGGTTATTTATTTATAAATCATTATCTTCTTGCTTGTTGATTCTTTTTAATAAATATTTGGAAAAAGTTGTTAATATGTCTATATGCAACCCAAAATAAGCCATATTAGACATGAGCATGAGGTACAAACTAAGTATTAGCTTCAAGGTGAGCTATAGACACTCTAGACATAGCTAAAAACTCACTCAAATGTACTATGGACTCACTTGGTTCATATCTATGGACTTAACTAGTAGCTCTATATCCATATAGTTCATTAATTAAAGACCAATTCAAAGCCTCAAATGCCAAGGGACTCCATCATAGTCATCAATAGTTCAAAGAATATAACTTGGAGAAAATATATGAACTCTATAGTTTTCATATCTATGAAATCTATAGGAATAAAATCTATGGATTCTATAGGTTGAGACATCTATAGACTATGCAAGCATATCTATGGACTGTGCATATCTAGGGACTATGCATATCTGTGGATTGTGTGCCCATCTAAAGATTATTTTATTAGGATATTAAAGTTTATAGTTTTCATTTCAATTTAGATTTATGTAATTTCATTTCATAAATAATTCTCTTCATATTTCATGAATATTGAGCGTATGTTGTAAATAGATAATAACATCTCTCTCCCTATTTTGTGGATGATTGAGATAAGCTAGAATATCTAAGTTGTTATGTTTCTCTCTATATTTGGTGTAGAGCATATAGGATTATTATTATTGAATAAGGAGTTGGTTGAAAGAATGAGATTATAAATGCAACCTCCCACACCATTGTAATCAATCTTTATCAATAATATATTCTAAATCTTTATGACATAAATCTAGTGTTCTGATTAAAATCCTCTTTTGAGGAATGAGTTGGCCACTCATTCCAAGGAAGATGGATAAATGCATTTTTATTTATTTCTTAATTATGTAATTATGATTTTAAATTGTTATTATTTATTTTTCATGTAGACATCTATTTTTTATAAAGTTTATTATGAACCTATAGGTGTTTTCTATGTTTATCATTTATTTTGAATTCAATAATTTACTTTCCTTTATTTTCAACTCAATAATTTACTTTCTTGAAAGTGCAATTTACTTTATACAAGTGTGATTTACTTTATAAAAGTGTGGTTTACTTTTATGCAAAGTGTACTATGATTTACTTTTCTTCAAGTGTGATTTCCAATTCTTGCAAGTGTGGAGTGTGGTAGAAGAGACCATTTGCTAGAGATATCTTTCTCTTATTACAGATATACTTTAAACTCCATCCCTAGATTGACATTATTAAATGATGAATTGATGACTCATCACTCATAACATTAACCTGCTCGATCTCCATCCCTAGCTCCATATCCACTTTTACCAATAGCTATGGCTCCTCAAGTTCCAACTCTAACACAACCTCCTCCACTTTCTCCTCATGTTCCACCTCCCCTTCTTCTGGTAGCACTAGCAACTAGGCTATACCAGATCTAACCCTAGACCACATAGTGTTAGGAATCTAAAGTGTATCCCACTTAGCTACCAACTCTGAACCCTCTAAGATTTGATACATCTGGTATCTTGAGAGTGATCCTAGAATGAGGTACCCAATAGGAACCCATCCAAGCTTCCCTTATAACTCCTCCCATTTCCCTTCCACCCCTTACTCCCACCACATTCTAGATACATATTCTAGTGCCCACTATTTCAAATTTGCCTCATATATTTTCCATTACTTTAAATATATCATTCACACAAGTGCCTTTGGCCTTAGTATTTATGAGCATCCTCACTTCATCTTTCCCTTTCATTCCTCCCATATCATAGCTTGGACTTCTCCTAGTGCCTCACTTGGGCATGTCCTCAATAGTAGGCATGATTACATCCTTCAAAATCTTATAACTTCTATTAGGGACTCTACAAATCCCCTCTTCAGTTATCCTAACATTCCACTCTATAACTCTAAGTCATCATACATTATCCCATGTGGTCCCTATCATCTTGACTAAACCATCTACTGCATTACTTAGATCCAAGACAAATAAAGTGGTTAAAAAAGAAATAGAAGGTGACCCATACATAGATCCATCTTAAAATCCTTATAATATAATCCCACCTCCCCTATATATCTCAATAACTCCCTAGGCCTCAATAATAACATCTCAACATCTAGCTCCTTAACCCTCTTTCTCCCTTACCGAAGGCCCCACTAGCCCCACTTTTAACCAACCCATCTCATCACTATTGTTCCATGACTTATATCTAAGGTAATTCTATCTTAGGTGAACCTCAAGAAAAATGTTAAGCTTAGATGTTCCCATGAGCCTCCCCTTTCATTCTCCCTCCTTCCACTCCCATGCCCCCTTTACCTCTTCTCATTTCCTCCTTCAATCCTTCCACTTCCTCCATCTCCCTTTCACCTCATCCTCTACCATTGACCACAATTTCATCGACACCCCCTATAACCCAAAGGATGGTCTCAAGGTTGCAACTACCATAGATGGATGTCTAGGGTGGCTTACATGTAAAAAAAAGTTTCAACTAAGCCTTTAGGAGTATGAAAAAGATGATCATGTAGAGGTTAATCTAGGAGAGGAAATCAATGATATTGTAGAATAATTATGATCTATTTTCCTTAACCAATGTGAGTAATAGAGAGGATAATATGGTTTAGGACCAATTATTCATCCTTTAAGTTACCCATGACATGTCCAAGAATCTCATAGAGGATATTCAGATCCAAGTCTATACTCTTAAAGCCTAAGTGAAGTGTACATTCCTAGTCAAACTAATCGAGCATGTTAAGGATGCCCTCCTACTAGTTTCATTAATACTAGGGAAATTAGTGGGGAGTTAAGTTAAAAATAACATAATTATATAGTGGATGCATGTCTACATGTGAAGAATCATAAAAATCAAAGAAAAGTGATGGAATTTTTAGGTAGTGGTTAATAAGGGAATGTTTCCAAAGCTCAAACTGATGCCAACCTCATATTTAATGTTATACCAAACTTATAATCAGAGCATGAGAATGGTAATAGAGGAGTGTTTATCCTTGGTCCTAACTATAATAGAATCCTTGGAAGAATGATAGAATAAAATATTGAAATTCTTCAATGAGGTCAATATATGTGTTATTCCACCTAGATAGAACTTTACTTGACCAAGGGTAATTTAGAGTCCACCTAGGCCAATTCAACTAGGTTATGAGGGATAAAGTGGCCAAGGTTAACCAATAAGTATCCTAAGTGGTGTTGGACCTATCAACTCAATCTATTACGAGCATTAACTAGGCCTCTAGAGTCAAAGCCTCAATGTACATAGATTTCAAGATCTCATAGAGACTTACATCTGAGGCTAAGGCAAAATTCAAGGAGCTTCCAACAAACTTGGCCAAGATGTAAAAAGAGTTTAACCTCATGATAGATTCATTAAAATCTAGGCATGCCTAATCAAATTAGTTATTATTTGATCCCTCTTAGCCACCTCTGAATATAAACTAGTGGTCTTAAGTAAATCTATTATGGGTTGGTAGTAATTGATTTTGTTTCCAATTTTGAAATATGATTATAAAAATCATGAGTGGCCATCTAACCCAGGATGGGATCCTTATGCTTTTTGGAGGTGAGCCCCAATATTTATCTATTTTTAGAAGATTCATATTATATTTTAAGGGTTGAGCAGAAATTTATCAAAAGTTCTATTAGATTATTTGTAGGATTTCAAATGTATTTCATTCATCTCTATACACTATAAAAAGTGGCCCATATCAATTATTATAGTAGTATTTCAATATCTTAATTAATACAATCTCTATTTTTTGCAAAAGAGTCTATTATGTGTTAAATTTTCTTTCATCTTCATGTTTAAATGATCAATATTGTTAGGTTGATTGGATTAACAATTTGTCACTTTATGTATGCCATGATTATGATGTGCTTAGTTATTATAATCTTTGTGTGAGTTATTTCATTTATATTTTGGTCATGTTGATAATTTTTGTGCCTATCTTAAAATTCTCATATGGTTTTTATGTGTTTTTGACAATAAACCCCTCATACTCATCATTAGTAAGAAAACAAATTAAAGGCATGCTCCCAATTCTCTTAGACTCTCCCCACTATATGTTCTTGGAGGTATAAGTTTAGTGATAGTGGTATAACTATGGTAGATTCACTTGGTTTAATGACCATTACATTGATCTCATTTTATACCTAGAGACTTTCCTTCTCTACCTTACCCTTCCCTCCATTATGTGTTTATTTAGTGGACTTAAAATTCCACTTTCCCCTTGTGTTTAGAAAGAATAAGCTCAAAATTCAAGCATTAATAACTATCCTTAACTTATGTGAATTACATCATATTGAGTTTTTGTTGGTAATAGTGCATCTCTTGGAGACTATTCATGAAAAATTTATTTATAAAGTCCAATACTTAGATCCATGCCTCTGGTTGATCTTAAATCAGTTCTAAAATGGAGAATGAAAGTTTTTAATTGTCCACACCTTCCCCTTTTTAGGGAATGACCATTTTCATGGGCATCTCATGATATGAGCATATTGGAGTGAACAATTATCAATTAGGTCAAGAATAAGGTTGCCTTTGTCTCATTTGAAATGGGGTACTTATTGGTCATTAGTAGTCTTACTTTTGATAGGATCCATCCTAATCAAGACTATAAAATACGATTCTAATACCATTATATGGTGGACAAAATGTGAATATGAGGCAACCAATGATTCTTGAAGTTGATTACTTTCCCTATAGACTACTTTGATGGATATGAAATTAAAGTCCTTGGTAAATTTTCAAATAATGATTTTGTACAATTAGAGATGTTAAAATTTGGTTTGGTATACTTTAGATACTTTATATCCACTATATAAAAATCTTCTTGGATTCTAAAGTGTTGGACACCTAGGCACTTTTTAATGAACATACCAAGAAATAGAGCCTCATATTTAGGTTCATTATTTATACACTCTAAGTCTTGTTTGAACCCAAAAGGCATAATTTTACCCTTAAGGGAAATGATAGTGATTCCTACCCTAGTGCCTAGGTGGCACTTGGCCCTATCATAGTGTAAGGTTCATCGATCATGTGTAGAAGGGGGTAGTCATCAGGTAAAGTGTTTTGGTCTTATAATATTTAAACCATATGTACATCAAAGATGTTGGGTAATATCTCTCTTGGTATCTAGCTTCAAGAATCAAGAAAGTACTGGTCAGTATTAGAGAAAAATGGAAGCTTTTAAAAAGGCACATAAATTTAAACCTTGTGTTATGGATGAAGGATGGAAATAACCTTTAAGAATTTAAAAGGACATACTTTAAGCTCATGGTCAAGGTAGGTTAGTACTTACAAAAATGTGAAAGATTACTTAGATTTTTATTTAGGGTTGGGAGAATACCATCATAGTTAGGGTCTCCTTTAGGTGTGGGGAGTATGCCAACATAATTAGGGTCTTTTTTTGGTGAAAGAGGTGAAGGGGTGTAGTTGTGAAATGTAAAATAATGCAGATAGGAAATACATAATATTATTTTCCATCTCATTATTTGTGGAAAAGCTTGTATAAATTTAGTGACTGATTTTTTTGGGCCATTTTACTACATTATAGGAAAGAGGGGCCCCTCCATAGGAATATAAAGGTAACAATGAGTTTTTATGCCAAGTCATACCCTTCCCATTGTCAATATATGGCTCTAATATTTATGTACTAAGGTAAATGAGGGAGGGTAAGTGGTTTGATTTACTATCAATAGAATTGACATGTGATGAGAAATTTAAGTAGACATGGGTCAATGTAAGATTACCAAAATATATGAAGGGGGTATTCCTAATGGGCCAGGGATTATAAATAATTGTTATGTTCCCATCATAATGTGATTAACCAACATACTGTAAAATGGTTCGTAAGTGACAAGGATGGAATTTGTACTATGGCTTACCCCTTCATGGTTAAATTTTAGGTAGTGATGTTGAAATTTGATAGGATAATTATTATAAAGGGAGGTTTCCTTGTCTCTAGATACCAACCCCTCATAAGCTTGCTTTCCCTGATATCTAGAGACGCCATAGGTTCTCATCCCTCATGGTTTAAATGGAAGAACTAAGGTAGTATAGTTTTCCAAGAGATTGATAATTTCTATAGTAGATAGGGTTGAACCATCTCATTCATATCTAGTTTTAATTAAGGGATATTTTTTTATCATTGTTATGTCCTTCTCATCTGATTTAATTTTTAGTAGGGTTTGGGTCACTTTTTCCCATTTCTTTAGGATGACTACCCTAGGATTTAAATATTTAGTGACATAAACCAATTATAGGGATTTTTTAACCCCATTGGTATATAGCTAGTTGATGTGTAACCCAGGCTACTTGTACATGTTATATTGTAGTATATCAAAGGATATAGGATCCCAATGAGTAAAAAATCATTCCCCATGTGTAATAAATAGATTTTTTAGAATAGGGTGGAAGGAATAGTCTTCATCTAATGTATCCAAGCCCTAGATCATATTATAATTGGTGTCCTTATCTATAACATATAACTTAATTAAGACTATCTTAGGGCCCCGAGTGATTGGGAGTACAATGGTACCTATGGAATTAGACTTTAGGTTACCATATCCATGGAGGGTATTGCAAGTTGTTTAATAATTGTTTTCCCCATAGCCAAGTTTTGTAATAAAGAAAAGGGAATAATGTTGATAGTTTCCCCATCATCAACCATGGCTCTTTTCATGTAGTTGTTATAGATCCATACTTATATAAACAAGGTTGAATCTCACTTATTGGATAACTTAGAATTTGTATGGGGGGCTTCATAAGACAAAGAAGTATCCAAGGTCATGGGATTCTCGACTAGGTGGGAAAATGTATAAATCAATGTGGTTGATTTAAAATTGTAGAGGAGGAATAATGCTAGATAAATGACCTAATCTTAGGCAATAAATAAAAATCACCCATTGAGTAGGTGATTATTTGAGTAGATATAAGAAGGAAATGTGAATGTTTTTGTTATGTTAGAGATCTCTTTGTAGTTACCTACAAGTTTAGTAATAGTTTTCATTTATAGGATGTTTGAGGGATAGAGGGTCATGGGATTGTACTATCTATTGTGATTAATGGTGTTTAACTCTTCTTTAAATTATAATGATATGAATCCTATCATCTATGTTTTGCCTTAAACTCCCAAATATGGAGCTACATAGGTGTTCATAAGTATAGAAGTAAAAGATTTGAAATCATGAATGTCTACCATTGTGGGTTGGCTATGTTTAATGGGGTGGCCCTAGATGTTACTTTGTTATTGGACTTGATTAAGATATGTTTGGTAATTAGAGAAAGGTTTATGACAGATTTATAGGTTATGGTTTTGGGGAGAAATGGGGATATTTGGAAGGGTATGTGTGTTTGTATTTGCACTTCTTAGGAACATGTATATGAATATTTAAATTTGATCGTCTAGGATTCTTTATGTGAATTATTTATATTCTTGATAGTTTTGAGTGTCCTAACCTATGAATTTGTGAAATAGGAACTAGATGTTTGAGTTATAATCATTGAATCACATGTTTTGTCCTTACTATCCAAACCACTATTGATTTTTTTGTTGATAGAAACTTTGATTCAAGAACTAAGGGTACCATTTACCCAATTAGTATATATTTTGGTTGTGGTTTAGAATTACATATTATTAGGTGGTACTCAGTTGAAATCAACTACATGAATAAAAAGAGGGGGAATTTTATTTGTGGAAATTATGTTGTTAGTGTTGTTTGTAGGTTGATATTGAAAATTTATTAAAGGGTTTTGCTTCTTGGTTTGATTAGCGATGCCATCAATAGTGGTTTTCATATAATGGCTCAAGATTTTGAGATCTTGGTTCCTTCCATTATTTGTGTTTTTATTTTGAGATCCCCCATTAATCTAGGGTTGATGAGACACCTAATGCTTCCATAGGAATAACAAAAAATGTAAATGTATTCTTGGTCATTACATAGAGTGATATTGAGGGCTTCTTAATATGATCAATATGGGAAATTATGGACACATTACCTTGTTTCCTTATTGAGTGAATTGAAGAAAATATTACATAATTCACATTGGTACATGTTAGGTGCATTGATAAAATACCTATCACCATCTCATGATGAAATGGGAAACTTATTCATTATATTCTTGCTTGATATGTAATAACTCACATATTAAAATATTAGGATTATAGTACCTACCACCATCCCCTGATGAAATGGGCAACTTATTCATTATATTCTTGCTTGATATGTAATAACTCACATATACCAATATTTAGAAGTTTTTAAATGTCAAATTATTTAACTAACTGATCCATAAGTTGGCAAAAACAATGTATGGACCCATCAAGGAGATGGTAGTACCCGTTTAGTGTTATCCCATAAAGAGTCTTGGGAAAAATCTTTGCTACAACACCATCCCAAGGCAGGAGCTCTATGAATCTGGTAGAATAGGATTTTACATGTGCATTGGGATCCCCTTCCCATTTTAATTTAGGAATATTTGATAGGGGATGTGGGAAAAGGACACCTACTATTTTGGCATCGAGGGGCTCATTGATGTATTTGGTGTAGGTTCGCATGTTTTAAAAATCTATCATCATTCTAGTGAGGATGGTATAAGAAGGCAAGGTCATGCATGGGTTGGCTTCATGGCTATAAAGAATAAAGAATTAATCTTGATAAGGTAGTATTAAATATGCCAAATAATAATTATTTGGTTGGGTGGACTTCAAAAACATGTGGAAATATAGAGAGACATTGTGACATGTCAAAGGCATTACAACTTGTTGTGGTAAAATGTATGTAATTTATTGTGGTGGCATATAGGTAGTGTATGTTTGATCCAACCATTTTATATGGTGGGATATATACCATATTCAGAGGATGATTATATGTGAGAGGCACATGGTTTAGAGTTGTAGAGAATAATTTAATACTTTATAATGCATTATTTTGTAGACATGGAGCATAACTATATACACCCCTTATTCGAGTTTGAATGAGTAATTGGTAATATGAAAGAGTTTTGGAGACACCAGGATTAGGTACCTCATGGGTGAGGATATCCCTAAGAGGTTCATGAGAGATGTGGTTATGTGGTGGGACTTGTTCTTTTAGTGGTGGTAGCATGTAGGATTATTATTATTATTATATGGGTTAAATTGTTTTTTGAATAAGAGAAAAAGTGGGATGAGTTGGTAAAAAGAGGGATTGAGCCCACCCCTTGGATTAGAGATTGTTGATTATTTTATAGGTCATGAATATGGCCTAATAGTGAGTTAAAAATTTAAATTGGATTGGTGATGGTGTTAGGCACATGGGCCTTCATTTTAAGAGGGGTAAATTCATAGATTGAGGCCAAATAAATAGATTGGTCAAGGGTAGGAGATTTAGGAATAGTGTTTATAGTGGTCATTTATGGGTTTGGTGTATCTTCATTCTTACTAGGAGGATGAGTAGTAGCTTGCATGTGGTTGACCTCATCCTCTAAGTAATGGATCCTTCTTGGGTAGTGATCATATTTGGTGATGCTTTCTATTTCTAGGATCTATAAGCTGGTAAATAGACTTTTGGCCATATAATAAGTGGCCATACGTCCAGTTATGAGGGTCATAACATTAAATTTGGGATGGTTAATTTATGTTATAAATGCATCATGTATCTCTTAGATAATAACCCCACTTATTATTTAAGTGTTAGGAAGAGATTAGTTGTAGTATTTGCATTCTATGTTTGTTTCAAAGGTTATGTTTTTCTAACTCATTTACGAAGGATTAATAGAGATAATATGGCTTATCTTATATCTCTATAGGCTAAGAGATCCATAAATATATTGTAAAAACATATTTTGGGTGTATATGGATACACATAGAGTAAATGGAAGGAGTAAATATGGAGAAAATAAAATAAGAAGAGGAATAAATGGATACACAAAGGATGAAGTCCTTCACATTAGGTTCAACAATTTATTTTCATGTGAATTACACATGCTAAACTATGTACTCAACTCCTTGAGGCCTGGCCAAACACCCAACATAATGAATTTGATAGGGCTTTGATTGATTAATTTTAAGAACAAGATTTGGGATAGGTGGTGGTAATGAGTTATCATGATGAAACCAAAAGACCTCAAAAACATATTGATGATCATTAAGAGCCTCACACTATGTGGAAATAGAACTCCAAGGTCCCTCAATCTTTGATATGATAATAAGGTGGAGTTATTGGTCAATTTTAGGTTTTAGAAAAGGATGGATATTAGGTTGGATTACTCATGGGAAAATGTATATTATATTAGATTGACTCTACCAATCAAAATCATACACTGAATGTGAATGATATAATATGAGGCTAGACTTGAGTATAAAAGGGAGGTATGGATGAGATACTAGGTCTGGATGACATTGTGTTGATGTCTCTTATTCTAACTGAGTACAATGATAGGTGGGTCAAGGATATTTTATTATTACTCTATTGTGGCTAAAGAATATACGATGAGGTAGGGAGTGGAAGTGGATCAAAATACCTCATGTATCAAATAAATGTTGACATTAGATTATTTGATGATGGTGTTAATAGGTTTTATAGCTCTATTGAATAGACAATTTTAGACAATAATTGTTGTCTCAATGAGGGTCATCTAAAAAAGACTAGGTAGAATCCAAGGAAAATCCTATGAGCTTGTTTAGACAATGACTTGTAAATTATGTTTCTTAGAATGTTGAAGCAATGATTGATGTATGGTGTTTGTGTGGATGGATAAAAATTATGTGGCATGTTATTTATTTAATATATTTTCAAGTGTTTTTATATGGATTTAAATTGTTAACAAAGCTTTTGAAAATGTTTTTTTTTTTTTAGACTTTTCTTACTTTTGCATAAGTAAATGCTTGTTTGCTAAAAATGAAGTGCTGAAAGAAAATAATAGAAATGCTTAAAGTAAATGAAACGAAAATTCATTTTTTAACCTTTTAAACATTTTATATTCATACAAAAAATGAGTGAATACACCTATGCTATCATGAAAGATTTTAAATTCTCTTACTTCTACTTATATGTAATCTAGATGAAATATTTTTGTTCATTTTGATTGTTTTGTATGAATTAAATAAATACATAAATTGAATTTATGTATTTAATCAATGTAAAAATAAATATAATATAAAATAGAAACAACACAACACTTTATTTTTCTATTCATTATTCATAATCAAACCAAACTAGCTTTTCAACCTCCATAGCTTGCTAAGAAGAAGTTTCTATGAATGAATTTATAGAATGGAAACAATATATGCAAGTTATGATTTTGCATTTTTCAAGATGTAAATTAAAATAATTTTAACTCTTAAAAAACAAATAATATCATCAACGTACTACCCATTTGTGTGCACCTATGGTTTTTCATGTTTCTATGTTCATCTAGGTGATCATCTAGAATCCAAGAGACTTGTCTAGATCCTAAAGAAAAGAAAATATGTCTTAGATGGAATTGAATTGGGTATTTTATAATATCCTTTTAATAATTATTGACAAAATATATTCTTAATTTGAGAGGAAACTGATCTACTAAAATACAAACAAAAATCAAAACTAGCTATGTTTTTCTAGTGAATACAAATGAAAAGGAATAAATCTATTTCACTATCAATTTTTTATTTTATTTTTATGAATATGGAAAAATAATATAATATAATAAAAATATACACTAAATATAATATAATGAAGAAAAAAAATACAAGAAATGGAAAGATCAACTTAATTCTAGAATAAATTGATGGAAGTGCATGTAGTGTGTTGAAGGAGAATATTTAGTATGGAAGATACATATGATCTTTCATAAATTATGGAAAATTTCAAGATATAGGATGTAAAATCTATGGAATAGAATTGGAAAATGGAGAGATAAAATCCATAAATAGAGATAAGATGAATTGAGGATAACTAATGTATTGGCTTGTAAAGTATGAGTTGCTTTCACCAAGAACACTTCTTCACTTACAATTATGTAGTGGACTCAAAGCTAATAGAGGCTAAATATATTTACAATTATATCAAGGTTATGGATGAAAAATATTCTCAATAAAATATTCTAATGGCAATTTCTAGATATGAAATTAGCCTAAAATTGACCTTCTTATAGAAATAGATGGGAGCTGGAATGATAGAGTTCAACTAAGTGTGATAGTGAATTCAACTTGAGAAGAAATGAAGAAAACTAAAAAAGAATATGGAGTGAGATAGGCCTAATTTGAGGTGAACACAAGGTGATAAAGATAAGAAACATAAACCTATTTGTGTAAAACATGTGAAAATTAGAGTTACAATATCTAATTATGTAAGGAATTTCAACTATTACAAAACTACCACTTTATGCATGGGTAGTTGTAAAACCTCCTTTTAAGGTGGAAAAACCACTGCTATACATTTCAATACCTCCACCTTTTAAATAAATAACTACCTCTTTTTTAATCAAAAACACCTCCTAATTTACACAACTGCCATGATGATTGTGTAAAATAAGGGGTGATTGCATAACATAGAGGGGAAACTCCATTAGCTAGAGTGATATTTGCATCAAATAGGGTTAGTTTTTGAAAATAAGTGAAAATGGATAGGAATGTTAGCATCAATGGGACCAAAAGGGGTCAAAATAATAATAGGGAAGCATAGGTCAAGAATAAAGATAGAGTGTTCCCCATGGAACACAAAATAAGAGACCATTACATCATGACCAAATTTTTATAGGAAGTGTCACATGTGTAATTGTTGGTACATACAAATACCTATTGGAAAAAGATGAGACCACCTAGATGCTATTAGTTTTATCTTCAAATTTGTTCTATTGTATTTAGATTTGGGTCATTGATTATCAATCCTCATGAAATGTCAAAACCTTATGCTAACTAACCCATTTTAACACCCTATACTGACAAAGGGGTCTTTAGGGTCATCTTAACACTCTCCCTTGCTTCTTCAGATGGTCATAATTTCATTATCATAAACATAAAATATTTCACTAAATGTGTTAAAACTATGCCATTAATAATGGTCCTATATTTAATCATCTCAAAATTTATCGTAAACAAATCATTTGGAAAATCTTGGGTCCCATAGGCCATCATTACCGATAATACGTCCCATTTCAAAAACCCTAAGATTCATGAGATATGTAAGAAGTTTTATATATTACACCACTAGACATCCTAGTGCTATCCACTGGCCAATGGATAAGATAAAGCAACTAACAAAACCCTAAAATCAATTTTGGTCAAAATTATTAGAGATTATAAATTATATTATCACTTATAGCTCTATTCAACACTTCAGGCTTATAAAACAACTATTAATACACCTAAAATCAAAATTCCTACTCATTCATGTTTGGATATAAGCTATATTACCCTTATAGGTAGAGATACCTATCCTTCATGTTTTCCTATAGTGTCTCCTTGATCATGAGGAGTAAAAAGTGCCAAGGTTAGATGGATTAAAAACTTTAGATAAACATTAGATCATTATTATGAACAATCTTATTACTTACACTGATCATATGGGTAGATAACAAAAAACATCCATGAATTCCCAATTCATGTAGGATATCTTATCCTTATAATTGACATTTTAATGGATATAAAAAAAGGATAAGGTCACAAGTTTAGGTCTAACTAGTTAAGCCCTTAACTAGTGACTTAAGTCTTAAAAAATAGATCCTATCACTTATGCACTCTAGAGGTTATAGATTTTGGTGAGTCCATGAACCCTTTTCACCTAAAACATTTCTATTCCTATTAATTTCATATCACACTACTCTAATTTTTTTGTATTTTCATAGTTTTTATGTTCATCTACATATCAAATTTGTTGTTTGGTGATTATTTTATTATTAGTTTTCACAGTCTAAAAATTTCAAGATAAAATATATAATATCATCCCAAGTTCATAGTACACTACTATCCCATGTAAAACATTATAAAAATAAGCACTATATTGCTTCTTTCCTTAATTATTACAAGCAAAGTTCATCTATTTTACCCACATCTTCTTAGACAACTTAGAAAATTCTAGCCTATAGTCATGTTCAAAATTTCTTCCATTATAGAGTATCCTATTGCAATGCCCTCTAAATCATAACATTATCATGTTAAAAAATGGGGGGATTAATTTTACTCACCTATCTTATTTTTCAATGATGATCCCTTGCATCTTACTATTTTCAAGGGGCCATTATTTGGGGGTAAAATCCTTGAAAATATAAAATTAGACACTCCTATGAAAATAAAAAAATTATTCAAAAAAATGAAGATTTAAATTTCACACTTCTCATCCATACTAACCTTTGGTGTTAAACACTCACATATTACTATTTGCATGGGTTTAGACTTGGGGAGAGGTGCCCTTGCTCACTTAAATATAGCCTTTGGTGATGAGCTCATGTGTCTTCTTAGTCACATGAGGCTAATTTTAGTGGGTTACAAATAGAATATAAAATCCAAATCTATAAGTAATATAAAATCAAAAAGGGTCCAAATAGAAAGTTCTTAAAAATTAAATAAAGCTCATCTACATGTCTATTCTTAAAATGGTAACCTTCCAGTTTACCAATTCTGTTAGGATTAATTATCTCTAGATTAAAAAAATAAAGTTAGTGTTTTATGAGTTTATTAATAAGTTTATTTTCCCCTTTGCTCATAATTATTAGGTCATCTTCCTTTTCCTATGAAATTTTGATTTATAGTTTTCATCCTCTCACATTAACCTATTCTCATTTTCAATCCTTGTTGAAAATTGAAAGTCATATGTTGTGTTAAAATACAAATGGGTTATCACTTTTAAAATAATTATTAGTGCATCAATAATTTCATACATGTTCTAAAGAATTACATAATTTGCATACATTTTTTACCATGTAAATAGTATTTTCCATAACATTATATCAAAAGTACAGAGATAAATGGTTTATCATCACATTCCTAGTCATCTAGAGTGACTAAAATAAATAGAAAAAATGGAAGTTAAAATTCATAAAACATTAATGATAAGTCACTAAGATAATCTAAAACATCTCTACATATATAACATAACTATTAATTTTGTACAAAAAATATGTCTAATACAAGAACCTCCATAGAGGGCTAATATTCCTCAAGGAATATCAAAAAGTATCAACATATATAATGGTATATATAAATCATCTAGAACAAATCTCAATAGCATGACCTTATCATGTGATAAGTCCCTAATAAATAATAATATCAGGGGTTATTGCTCTAGTGATGCTTCTTATTAGTGCCTCCTTCAAAATCCATATCACCCTCTCTAATATGAAGGCCAACATGGTGTCCCCTATTTTCACCTCCCTCTGAGGCTATCCCCCATATCCTATGGTTGGATTCTTTTCAACTTCCTACACCTACCATCATATCCATCAAGTGTTCCACTCTCCTCACCTTGGCCAACAAGGTATTGTTCATTGTCCTCAGCTTTGTCAACATACAAAATGCATGGTAATCTAGAGAACATATATATGTATGCAAAACAAATCCCTATAGTATGTTTAGGATCTATTTGGATTTGGTCTTTATTCAGGCTAGTGATCATATAGAAAAGGTTGATTAGGGTATCCTAGATCATACTCCGCTACCCACTCATGGTATCTACAATCATAGAATGTAAAATCAACATTAGATCTAGTTGATATAAAAAATATAAAACATAGAATATTAGTTGAACATACAAAATAAAAATTAAAGTACAAATATGTACATCAATATTTTACATGGGTCCTCACAATAACAATTAGGGTTAACATCATCATTTTTGGTCTTGCCCTCATCATTGTCCAAGTTTTCCTCTAGCTAGATATAATCTAGAGCCTCTTCATCTCCACCTCCTAGATGTTACTAATATATAGGGTTATCTTAAGTAGGGAACTACTAATATGATGGTGGTGGTAGTGGGCCCATCTATTTTTCCCTACTTCACCCTAGCCTCTACCCCCCATCTAACTACAAGGGAGTTCCTTGTGGCACTCCTAAATAAACTAGTCAGGTGATGAACACCCCTATCACAAATGGGTGGCATATCAATCATCCCAATATTTTATATCTCACCTCCTATATGCCCCTATATACAACCTCAAGGATGGTAAGGTTTCTTACATAGGGCATGAAAAACTAATATGGTACCCTGTTTACAAGTTGTACCAAAATTTATGAGTGTATTTCCCAAACCTGAGTGGCCTTAGTGGCTTCTATAAGATAAGCCCACTCATCAGTAATTTTTCCAACCATGTCTTGGTAAGGTAGGGAAATCAATTTAGCTACTATAAAATTCCCTTTTTATATAAAATCATAGAATGGTGCCACATATGTCCATATATTGGCCCTAATGTCCCCTGTCACTCTAATCAACATTTTCCTTTGATAAGGGATGATGTAATCATATATCCAACCAATGATAAATATCAAGTGGCTAATTGAGAGGTCCCTTAGATGAGCCATTTGATATAGGTCTTGATAATTCTATCCAATATATCTTGGCTCTAAGAGTATCATGATCATGTTTTTTGAATACACTACATAGTTAAAAACCAACTGAATAGTAACCTATCACTACCCTTATCTCCCATGAGCTAGGAGGCAAGGATTCCAATAATGCCTTTCCTCAAGTTGGGGTTACTTGATCTATAAACCTAATAAATACTCACACCATAATTCACACAAACATCAAGTGTGTTTGTGTCTCCTAAATGCTCCAACCAAATGAGCCTCATGGCTACTTTAAATAATTTAAATTAATACCAACTAGCAATTCATGGGAAGGCTCTTGATTCAGTAGACATCAAGAAGAGTGATCATCCACTCCCCTTAAGCTTGGGGAAACACAAATGTATTTTAGTTAGGATCTTAGTATGTTAAAATGTCACAAAGAAACTAACTAGATGTAAAGATGATCCTTTCCTTTATGGTCCATAGGATCCTATATCTATCTAAGATGGTTAACCCATCTATTATTAGGAGTGCTAAGACTTGGGAGAGAAAATCCTACTCATGAGCTATAATCTAATATATGTAAGGTCCCTCAAACAAATGTAATACCTTAAGTCATCTCATGTACCAACTCCTTTTATCAAAACAATAAAGAATTACACATTTTAGAGCCCATTTCTAGTAAGTATAACTACCCCTATGTGTATGTGGAAGTTATGAAACCATCGTGGTAGTTATTTAACTCCCCTAAGTGATTATATAACCACCCTTAATTATGGTCATGAAATAGACATCAATAGTTCATAACCATTGGCCTACAAGATAGTGGTTTTGTCCCTGAGTGGTAGTTTCATTTTTCATCCACATGCCATCTAAAACCCACCAAAACATCCCAAAAATATATCCTAATAATTAAATTTTTAACATTTTACTAGTCTACCCTTCCCCACAAAAAAATTCAAACAATTTTTTTTTAAATTAGTTGGATTTATTATAAAATTTGATAAAAATTTATAAAAAATGGGGCAAAAGTAAAATGGCCAAAAAAATTACATTATCTTGCCCCACATCTCACTCAAAATGGTCAAAGGAAATCTAGATCTCAAGAAATCTCCAAACGTTATTGACACAAATGAATTAGTTTTTTGGCAAATTTTTGAATAGATTGAGCCCCAAAATAGAACTTTTAGTTTAAATGCTTTCTAATTTTAGCATATTTTCACATTTTAAAAATATTTTCATATTTACAAATTGTATTATTTATATATTCTATAAGTCATGTTTCAAAATTGACATTATAATGTCTTTCGATCTTTCATAGCACATTTTATGGTTTTGATAGTTTCTTAACTACTTGGCATCAGATTCTATCCCTGATGGGATAGTTCAGGTAGAATGATTTTATACACATGTACAATACTTATTATTTTCTATAGTTCTATTACATGGTTTGTTTTCTTCTTTCTCATCACATTTCACATGATTATCATCTCTTAAAAGATGCATAGAGTCTTGATTAGCTTTATTGCACCACCAAAATAAATAAGCTAAGTATTTATAAATCCATATTTCCATTCCACATTCCACTACTCAAGACCACACCATTTCCAATCCATGAAAAATCATCCTTCATAGGGGGTAACATGTATGCACCAAGTTTTGCATGATGTGATATTGTTAACACGACGAGTTTATTGATGATGTAATGACCTCCTAATAATAATAATCAAATGGGAAGTCTCTAACAATCTATCATATTTTTATTTCCTCTCTCTTATAGGTTCTTTAAAACCCTCTTTTTTTGTTTCTTTCATCTCCCTTCCACCTATTTTAAAAAAAATTAATTAATGATATAATATCTCTATCAAGTAATGTAACCACGCTATGTGGTTACATAACATGCCTATTGGTGATGAGTTCATAAAAGTGGTTGTGTAAACTATCACTGTGGTTATTTACAAGAGGCTAGTTATGTTTAAAATATGGGTGATTTTATAATTTGTAAAGGTTTTTTTATCACCATGAGTCATAGTTAAGTAATTTCCCTTACAAATATAGGCAATTTTGTCACCATTATCATGTCTTAAAATTCTAGATTTTGTGATTCATTCCTTGACATGTTTATCATGATTATTTATTTATCCACCCTAATGTCTCATCAAATTGGACCAAATTAACTACCTATTTTATTTTATAGTCATTTTGAGTCCCTCCTACATTTAACTCCCAATTTAATTCAGTTAAATTCTTCATGCAAGGTCCATTACTCTTCTGAAAGCAATCCAATTTTGGTTTGATTTTGGATAAAAAATTTGGATTATATATTAAGTGCTTTGAATAATTTACATCCATATACTACTATAATTTATTTTGATCTTTTCTTTGATTGATTTCATGCTAGAATACATAGTTCTAGAGAGGGAGATCCATTGTTCTTACAACTGGGTCCTTATAAATTGTGTCTTCATCCAAATATATTTAATTCTTCCCTTTTTAGAGATGTGTTTATCCTCTTATTATACCATTTATTATATTCATTTACTCATCATCCTTTTTGTAGATTTATTTAAATCTTTAATTGGGTAAAGTACCTAGCACATTAAGGACCACAATACAATAAATCTCTTACTTTCAATTGGTCTACATCAGGATCAAGATGGAGGTTATTAGCATAGGTTTATTAATATTATTAATTATATTATATTATATTATCATTAATTATTTTATTATATTAAATATTTATTTTTTTATAAAAAATGAGTTTTGATAGGAAAATGAATTCTTCTCTCACCCATCCTTCCACAAAAAACAATAATTAGTTTCCTTATTTTTTTGTATTCATTTTAATAGATAATTTCATCACAAAATATTGAGTATAAATCTTAGTGATTATTAAAAAATAGATAATGCATTTATATCCATTGAAATAATCATTTTTCAATCTTGAAACAAGTTTGTTTTCATTCTCAAACAACTAGTTAGTAAGGGGTGAAACCCTAGACAAACCTAGGTGAAAAAGTGGTGATATTAGGATTATAATTTTTAATAATAAGGTTAATTAATTATGATAATTTAATTAATTTAAAAAGATAAATCAAAACTTAGATAATTCATTTCCATCTCAAATATATTGTTCATAGCCAGTGTAAAACACCTAGAAAGATTAAAAACTTGTTCTTGATTTGCTTGGGTGAAAAAAAAATCTTGGAACCTGAGTATTATTTTTTAAAGTTTATATATTTTATTAAATCATATTATTGTTGAGAAAACATATTTTTAAAAGTATATACATTCACATATTAATAAAAAATTACAAAAATAAATTCATATAGTTTGCATCTAGAAAGGTTAAAAATCAAAACTAGCATATCTGGAATAACTCTCTCTCTCTCTCTCTCTCTCTATACATATATACATACACACACACATATATACATATACACACACACACACATATATATACATATATATATGTATATATACATACATACATATATATATATATATATATAAATATATATAACAAGACCAAGTGTTTTGTGAAGTGTCATCCAAGAGTTATTAGGTGATGTTTAAGTGTATTATATTATTTATATTATATATATATATATATATATATAATATAATATAAATAATATAATACACTTAAACATCACCTAATAACTCTTGGATGACACTTCAAAAAACACTTGGTCTTGTTATAGAAGGTCTTTTTCCTAGTGTTAGAACACCCAATCCCATAGTTGGCATAGAGTCTGATATCAACACTAAGATTAGGAGAGAGGTATTTCATTCCAATGAAATCCCCCACCTCACTTTTGAATTTATCAATGTAATATATGAAAAATAAAAATTCTTAATCCACCAATCATTATCCTCCCTCAGAATAGAGATCATCATTAAAACATTATCTAGGCCTAGATCTTCACATTTTTGGATGACATTTACTATGTAGATCCAACTTTATAGGGTATATATGTTCTTGAAATTAATTCATTCTAACCTCCTTTAGTTTACTAGTCATAACATCAACCAATATCTATTACTCCTCATAATCTAAGAAATTGAAGGACCTTAGAGCTCTATCTACACACAACTTGACACTTTGAATGAGAATAGTGACATCATAGAGGTATTTTTATTCCATTATGAGAACCCATTTCCACCACCCATTCTATATCCCATCCCCCTTAATGACCAAACCAATACATATCCCACCTATTACATTAAATATCTCAGCTTGATCTTGAGGATTTGAGTACATAGATTATTGTGTGTTATTCATGTGTACATAGTGCTCATTATAAACAAGATTTAGGAGTGGGACTTATTATTATAAATTTAAAAATGATATTTTATTACTTAAAATTTATAGTTTTACTACAAAATAACAAGGAATAATATGAAGCTTTAATGATGGGTTTATAACTCTATTTGAAGCACGATGTCAAGGATATATAAGTGTTTGGAGAATTAAAAATTAGTAATTAATAAATTTATTAGTAAGTCTTAGTGCAAATAGTCTTACTTTAATAGATATAAATATAGATTTTAGGATTTAATTGAATTATTTGAAATTTTTAATATTAATCTAATCCTCAAAAAGAATAATTAGTCTGTATATTCTCTGGCACCATCAACTACAAATATATCTACTTTAAATGATTATAAGCTATGGTAATTCTTCATTGATATAATTTCATATCCTTCCATCCCACATTGTGTCAATAACTTCCAAGTGTTTAATGATGATCATAAAATCAATGAATTTATAAGTAGATCTAATGTTTTTGATGTATAAGTTATAGATGAAAATTATAAGGATGATATCATAGAATAAAATTGTGATAATGATGGAATCATCAATTTGAGAGAAAAATTGATCCCAAAAGGAATGGTGTCACTCAAGATGGTATTCAACCTTCACAAATAAACTAAAATATGTAATGAAAAGGAATTCATAGGACTCAGTCCATCCTATAAAATCTAGGATCACTTTAGGTACCCTATAATGTTAATGTTCATCTTGATTATACTAAATCAGAAAAGGAATAACTAAGATATTTATTAAATAATATAAATATGTGATTGTTTGGATGTATGAATACCTGAAATGTTTTTAACTGAGCACCATGATAAATACTATTCCACTCAAGGAAGGACAAAGGCCCTTTATGGGGTGAAAAAACCAATTAATTCCATTCTAAAACCTCTCATTTATAAAGAAGTTTGTAAATTAATCTAAAATATATATTTTCCTAGTTTGTAAATTAATCTAAAATATATATTTCCTAGTTATCCAAATTATCATTCCAAGATATCAGATGTTCGACTATGTTGGTTTTAGTTATGGCTAGTCATAAATTTATAAATGATTTATATTTATATACCTCTCCCTTATAGCATATTATAGCAAGTGTGTGAAGAAAAGGTCAATAATGAATATCATATCACTTTCATGAGAAAAAACCTAAAGGATGAATATTTGAATTATTGTCTTTGAAAAGTAGGCCTATGCTTTGCTAAAGAATGTGAAAAAAATCAAACATTACATTATTCACAATAAGTTCCATGTTATTGTATCAAATATTTATTTAAACTCATGTTGGGATAAAATAAACTAGGGGAACATATGGGAAAGTTGGAGGCCAAACTACAATAACATGACAACATTATTAAGCTATCCAATATGGTTAAAGGTTAAGGCCTCAATAAATTAATCAATTTAATTGACCCTAGGATAATAGTGATGTAGATAGACCAAACGAACACTACATATCATCATTGGTATGACCATGCCACTCATTCTATTTTAAGTGAAAGATGTCATTAAAAATATAATATATAATACATGATATATCTTAGGATGAAGGAATTATACAACCTTTTACCATAAAAACTATGAGTAGATTTACCTAAAATGTGTGACCCAGATAAAAGTTGAGGAAATCATTAGTAATTTTTATAAAAAAATAGGAATCAATCACAATTTGAGTAATGAAATAGTGAAAAAAATATTGACATAAGGGTATTATTATCCAAAAAATGTTAAAATACATTCATAACCATATCAAAAATTGTTATGATTTCCATATATTCACAAAAAGAGATAAACATACAATTATACGTCTACTTTTGGTAATTAAAACTAGACCATCAACCTAGTGGGTGATTGATTTCATTAGTATCCTCAATCCCAACACTATTTAATGACAAATTTTTTTGGTAATATCTATAATTTATTTTATGATTTAGTCCAAAAAATTAAAAATAAATAACAACATAGCCAAATAGGTTATCAAGTCTATTAGAGAAAATATTTTCACAAGGCTTGGTAGTCCCAATTATTTTATTTGTAATAATGGGCCTAAATTGCTATAAACAAAGTTTACCAAATGGCCATATGATAATAAAATCACATTAAAAATATTTTTTAATTATTATCCATAATGGAATGGAGTTGCATAATTAACAAATAAGAACCTCATTGATGCCATTAAGAATTATGTTGCAAACAAACCAAGGAACTAAAATTCACACTTGAAATATTATATTTGGATGCAAATACAAATAAGGTATGAATAAATATCCATTTATATTTATGTATGGGTAATAATTAGTATTTATAATTAATTTTTAAATTACCACTTGCCAATTTGTGAATGAATATATGGGTTAATGACTATGTGTAGTCAATACTATTGAACATTATTTAGATTCAAGATGCACATGACAAAATGATGTATAATTTCAATATAAATCAAGATATAATGAAAATATTTTCTAATAAGAGATTAAAAAATTTAGGAATTATTAATTTTAGACTTGTCCCTACTATGAGATAATGCACATGAGAAAAAAGGCCAAAATTTCTTGTTGGAACCTATTTGGATCGGTCCATACTATATTTTAGATATTCTTGGACAAAATGTTTTCATATGGAAGGACTTATAAGGGAAATATTTTTATTTGCCATTAAATGGGAAATACCTAAAACACTATTTTTTAATTGTCGCATCTTCATCAATATAAAACTAATTATTATTTTTAGTTTAGGATTAGGTTAAGATTAGAGTAGAATTATATTAATTTCATTTCAAGTCATGTGTTCTCTTAATCTTGTTTTTTTAATTTCTAGTGTAGATTTAGACTTATCTATTTTATATTCTTATGATAGTTTTACTTTCATTATTGGTAGATAAATAAGTTTTGTCGATAACAAAATAAGGTAAAATGGAAAAAATTTACACATATTCCATTAACCTTTCATTAGATTAAATCATATTTCCTTACAATAAAAACATTGAGTTACATAGTCATTTCCAAATTGGTTGAAAGTAAATTGAATTCACTAGGAAAATGTAACAAATTTAGGAAGGATGAAGGATTTTTTTTGGCACTCATCAAATTCATGATTTATTATTATATATTTTAAAATAATAATTAATATTTAATTTATAATTATCATTTTAATTAATAAAAATAAATCATCCAAGGGGGGTAATCATTGCATATTTAAAAACACATTGAGTATTACCTTGAGGTAAATGAACATCAATGAAAAAATTATCTTAGGTTGAGATTTTATTAAATAATACTTATAATATATATTTATTTGTTACTAACCCTTTAAAATACACAAAATATAATAAAATCCAAATAAATGAGAGAATATGAAATCTTCAAAGAAAATTAAAAAAAACTTTCAAAAGGGTGATTCAGGCAATCTCCAAGAGGGTTGTGGACAACTGGTTGGTAATGGAGTAGAGAAAAAGGTATATTAGTCATAGCTATGTATTCTTTTCTAGAAAGAGATAAATTCCCAATAATTACTCCTTTTTGATCCATTCATCCAAAAATAAAATAAAATATGATCAAGATAACATCAACTTTCAAAAAACATTTAGCCACGGTGATTATTTCTAAGCTATAATAGATTCAAGGGAATATATAAATAAACCATTATAAACACATGTATGATCCATTTTTTTAATAAATAATAATATGTTTTATGATAATTCTAAATTTAACGTTCAACTCACTTTGAGAAATGGTATTTTCTTCATGACTTGTCGGCGAAACCAAAAAATTTGAATTCTAAAAACAATATAATGTTTTCCCCATAGATTAACCATTTATTGTGACCAACACATCTCCGAAGATAATTGTATAACCCCTAATAATTTTAAATTTAGGACTTGAAACCAATTAAGTTAATTAATGATACATTTGAAGGGATCCTTTTTATTAAATTTCATCCAGATTATAATGAGTGTACTCCATGGAGTTTACACACTATTGATTGAAAAATACCTAACCTATTTATGTGATTTGAATGTATGGCATAGGTTGCATGACTAATTTATCTATTAAACTTATCATTTTTTTGTCATTAAAGTTATAAAAAAATCACATGGGCCTATGGTTTAAAATATTTGGCTAACATTGTGTGATAGATCCTTCAAATATTCATTTTTTTCTCTATTTCACTTGGATTTAACTTTTATCCATTAGAACTTGAATTTTTTTTGTTCATAGTCTTAATTCATATTTCATAAACTCTTGGACCCCTAATAAATTAAATTTAACCACTTGTCATGATTGGATTTTGTCATAACCCCACACTATATAAAACAATCTCTAACACTCTAATATCTTGAGCCAATAAAATGTTTTCATGTTGTAGAACTAGATTTCCATATAACCCTGCAAATAAAATAATGGATATTTACACTTCATGACACCATTATAATGATATTTATCTAGTTTTTATTATTATGGTGCCCTCAAATATCACTTAAACTCTAATAACTTTGTAGACCTCTACATATTTGATCTAACATCCAAATGACACATAGAAAAAATATGTCAATACCAAGGAGCATAAAATTAAAGATAGATATAAGTGTCAAAGATGTGGAATAATATAAGACACCTAGGTGAACATCTACTTGATATAATAATGTATGAAGACCCCATTATACATATTGAATACATAAGAACTAACTTCCCACTCAAGGAAGCTCTGAGACTCTGGTACCTCTAGGATAGAGACATGTAGATAAAAGAGACCTCACTAGAGCATAGCGGTATTATTTAAAAAATTTAAATAAAATCACAATGGAAAAAATACATTAGAAAAACTATTATGAGTCAATTTTTAATTAATATATATGATTGATGTAACGATATCCATCTTGTAGATTTGAGCTTCTAACTTAAAAGGTTGGGAGATGTAAGTGAAAACAAATTATTCAACCCATGTTTAAATTATCTATTAAAAAATAATATAAATAGGCACCTTTTTGAGTGACTCAATAAAAATTAGTGTAATTGAGAAAGATAAAAAATGTGAAGTATTATCTAGGACTATGTCACCCTTTTATTCCAAACCTATTCATGGATTGAGAGATGTTGTTTTTGCTCATGGGATCATAAGATAAAAATCACTATAATTACATATAAAAAATATTAAAAGATTACCAATAACTCACCAACATGTAGGATACTCCACATGACAAGTTAGACTACACTCAAAAGATAACTTTCATAAAAAAATTAATATTCCACAAGGCTATAGTGAATCCTTAGATATTCCCATACATTAATTTGATGTATAATATTTCATGAATTCACAGTGTCAAAATGAATTAATTCAATCCCACCATGGGAAGTGATGAGTTTCATTGGATATATTCACTTATTTAATAATATAAATCCAAATCAGTGTCAAAGGATATATGCAATAAGGAAATAACATTTTTAATTAATATTTTTATCTTCTAAAATAAAATTCATATAAATTATTAAAAAAATACTAAAATACAATCAATTAAAGTTTTTAATATCAAATAAAATATATCTTACTTTTTCAATAACCATTTAATGTATTTTCAAGACTCCAAATTTAAAATTAACATATATAAAATGATTGAAAGTAAAGCATCAAATGAAAATAATGAAATTAGTAAAGGACAAACCACACACCTCCAAGTTTTATAATGAAACAATAGTTGAAGAATAAAATAAATGTTTAGAAATGAAAACATAATGCAAATAAAAGTAATATATAGATTAAAATATTTTTTTTCTTTCTTCCTTATGTTAAGTGGGCCCTTGATCCTCCTTTCCAACACTAGACTATTGTACGACTCTAAAACTATTATAAGACTTTGGTGATATTTCAAAA
>JARHVA010003495.1:985000-992500 GCA_037957365.1 Torreya grandis | reverse complement strand
CTTGAAGCAATCCATTGTGTAAAAAGTCATCTAGATTCCATTGATCTTATTTATCTTAATTATTATTGGAATCAATATTCTATTTATCCTTATAAGGAACTAGGATACCTTCCAAAAGGAGGAAAAAACAAACAACTATCCGAAATGATGTTTAAAGGAAAGGTAAATATAAACTAACATAACTACACACAAACACTTGGAGTAAATAAAATTATTCTAAAGAATAAAACTTGTGTGTGGAAATTAAAACATATAAATTAATATTTAAAATAGTTTCCATGATCATTATATATAGTTCTTAATATGAATCACATTGATAGGGATGAGCTAGTATGCATTGGCTTACTTACAATTCGATATGGTATATGGGCCAATCTATATAACATCAAAATTTTAATACTCTCCAAACTTTGATATATTTTAATCCAATTTAAGTACCAAGTCTCCTTCATTACATATTCTATTAACATTACTTTTATCAAATGTTCTCTTAGTTTATGCCTGCTAAAGCTCCATAGTATGCATGGCATGTACCCTAAGTTATTCAAGTTCCATTGGATCAATTAATCTTAATATCATGATATTAATATTTATTAATTATAATTGATGAGCTATTTCCAATGAAGGAAACTCAAAATATGTGGTTAACCTTTCCTCCTTTCCATATACTAGCATGAAGGGTGAATTCCCTAATGCCCTTTTTGGAATTATTCAATTTGCCTAGAGAGCTATTTTGAGATTGGTATGTTAGGATCATTGAGTGTCTTCCATAATTCACTTATTGATTGAATAAATTTTTTATTCATTGATTCATTTAGTCCATTACCCTTCGGGTAGTAGTTTGAGGAGGTGTTCAGATGGATGCTATATCTGACCTTTTATTCACTATTCTTATATCTAAGGAGAGATAATGCATTGTATGAGATAATAGTATCTTGAACACCAAATATTAAGATAATGATTTCATATAAGTCAAGGATGGAAAATTAATTATCCTATTTGAGTGTTATTTCTTTCATCCACCTCATGAATTAGTCAATTATTGTGAGGATCCCTTTGTGTCCTATGATCGATAACAAATGTATCATTCTAGTGAAATGTAGACCCCACTATGCAAAGGGTTTATCAATTTGTATTGGGCGTAGGGGTAGAGCTAAAAATTTATGATTACCTAAAAATAAGGTGTATTTATTTCAACCTCACACCCATGTGTGTGACTTCTTTAATAGAGTTGGATAATAATAGCCAAATCACATGATTTTGATGGTAGTGGTTTTAGGCAAGTAATGGCCTCCTAACGGCCCATAATAGAAATCTTTAAAGATATTTTTCACCTAATATTATTAAATGTATTACAATAAAACTCTATTGATGTCTAATATGAAAATTATACCATTAAAAATCACATATGGAATGGCTTTTAATATGAAATGTTTGCATTTGGATTTATTCAATCCATGTGAATATGCACTAATTTGGAGGAAGATCCTCATGTTCTAAGTCTAATACACCACAACATCCTAACCCATTGGTTGGTCCTCATATAATAATAATTATCTATATTCTATATTCACATCCTCTGATAGCTACTTATATAGTTTGTTTCCTTTTATAATCTTGGTAATTTGGATGTCTATGTTGAATTCCATCACCTTTTTGACCCAACCAATTTTATTCTCATTCATGTCCTTATTGAGTAAGAAATAAATTATAATTGAGTGAAATACCATGATATGGATCTTATTTTTGGAGATAATATGACTAAAATTATTGAACACTCTTATTACTACAAGGGTGTGCTTATCAATAATGTTGTAGCAAAACTCATAATCCTTAAGCATTTGGCTAAAGAAATCAATAGGCTACTCCAGTTGATCTTCATTTTCATATACAGGAATGACTAATATCTTTTTATTTATACTAAAGTATAAACAATAAAATCCTTATTACAATCTAGGTTTATCAAAGTAGGATCCTCTATGATGACATACTGGATGGCCTCAAAATAAGTTCAACCTTCTTGGTCCTAACTAAACATAGTTATTTTATTTAGCATTATTGTGAGGGGCTTGACTATAGTTTCAAAAATTGGCACAAACCTTGAGATAAAATTTATTTTCCCCAAGAAGTTTTGGATACCCTTCATGTGACGTAAGAGAGGGAGTGATAAAATGGCCTTGACTCATTTAGGTTCAATTATGAGTCCCTATTTGGAGATGATGTGTCCAAATTTTTTTCCTTCATGTATGGTGAATACACACTTGTTTGGTTCAAAGATATCCAAAAACTTAGCATTTTTCAAAGACATACTCTAAGTCACCCAAATAATGCATTGCACACTTTTAAAATACATTTATATCAATAAGGTAAAAAAATATGATGTTGTTGAAGAGTCCATTGAATTTCATATCCATATCCCTCTAGAAGGTTACTCCTATGTTTATCAAACCAAAGGGCATCATTTGGTATATAAAGGTACCCCACTTCTTAGTGAATACCATTTTGAATTGATCTTACTCGTACACAAGTACCTTTATATAGCTTGGATAACTATCCAATAGGGAAAACCTTTCTACAACTATGATTATTTATAGAATTTTCTCAATTGGTAGGAGGGAGTACTGGTCTTTTGAGGGAGGCTTTGTTCAGGCTCCGAAAGTCTATGCAAAATTGGATCTCTCCATTATTCTTATGCACTAGGACTATACTGGCCACCCATGAGGAATGTTTGATTGGAAATTTTATGTTGGCCTCGATGAGATTTGACAGATCCTTCATCATTAAGGGATTAATCTTAAGGTTAATTGGCCTTTTCTTCTACCTAACTAGCCTAGTATTTGGGTTAAGCTCAATTGTATGTTTGGATAAGCCTAGACCAAAACCTCTAAGGTCTTGGTATCTCCATGAAAATATATCATCACATATTTTTCTTTTCTAATGAATTATTAAATTTTATATGTAGAACAAACCTTATTGGATTTAAAGATCTTTTCATTAGAGATAGCCACTGGATTGAATATTTCCTCCTTCACTATCATGTTTTTCCTCTCATCCTTTAGTTATTCATTAGATTTGAATATGCTTTCAAATGTGACTAGCCATTTAGGTATCTTATTTACCTTCATTTGATATATCAACTCCTAATATTGAGTTTGGATCTATGGTTGATTATTTATATAGAGCTAAACTTCATCTTCTAGGAATTTGATCATTTTTTCATCACTTTTGAAGACCTACCAATTTCTTGCATTGTTAAAGACTACCAATTTAACTACAAAGTGTATGAGATTCTAAGAATCTTTATTTATACTAAATAAGAGGTCATTTTATCACTTAGGTTTCTACCCTAGATATAGTTGTTCAAGCATACTCTATATTAAGTGAAACATTGGATTACCTCTACGCCTATGGGTTGCTTATAGTAGAGGTAAACCTTTAAGCTAAAGGGACAATTCCATTGATTTGTCTCTTAAGCTCACACACTACACTATAATATTCACTTATGGGTGAAGAGGAATAAGGAAACATAATGTAAACATATACTAATGAGGTGATACACCAAAATATTAGTCCAAAAACACACTTGCATATGCACTAAGAATGAAGACTAGCAAAACTAACCTTAATTCATGTCCTTATAGCATAAATATTTCTCATAGAGGTATATTTATATGCACATATATATGTGGGTGAAAATAAGGTATGACATGAAACACTACTTGTCCTTCTCACACTTCAAGACACACTCAACAAACACGTACACTTTATGAAACCTACTAGAAGAGATATCTATCACATAAAACATGTAAGGGAAACATGGATGAAAGGATAACATTTTCATCACTCAAAATCCAAGTAAACCACTTAAAAAACTTAGGAAAAATATTTTTGAGATAAAATAAACTTTTTATGTCTTATTAAAAATCAAAACAAGGTGTGAAACTAGAAGATCTTCACCATACTAGGTGTGTATTAGATACAATTAATAAAAAATCTTGTATTTATAGAGCAAATTTGAAGAGACAGAATAAGAGAAGTGGAAGGGTCACAAATCCAAGTGTCCAAATATGATAAATAGTTAAAAATAAATTTAATGAGGTGGAAAATAGGATAAGAAGTAATCTTTGATAGGTGTCTATCATAAACATGACACATCTTCAAGGTTGGTGTAGAGGCACTCCATAGTTCTTTTTAAAACTACCCTTTTCAATGTAGATTCAAATTGCTAGTCAATAAAGGTTGTAAAAATAATTAACACATACATCAAACCTAAAGAGGTGAAAACATGATTGATGCAAGTCATCAAATCCCTTCAATTAACAGCCTCCTCCTTGACACTTGTTATTCATTTCTTGTGACTACTCATTAGTCATTTTAGACTTATCCTCACACTTGTCATCAGAATGACCTATAATTTTTCAAATAAATCCATGTAATATGTGTTAGACAAATGTACAATATGGTTTTTTCATTTGATCAATAATATATACCTCCAAATATTTAATCTTCCACTTCTCACTTTCAAACTTGGGAAGTCATGTTCATTTTCATTGGCTTGTTGAGGACTGTCTACAGTGATCAACTCAATAGAGGTAATTTCATGCAAAAATAAGGTGAAATATGAGTATGATGGGTTATAAAAAATTCCTAATCTCTTTCTACAATTATTTTCATCCATCAATCCCATTTTTCACTTGTAGAAACATTTAAATCCTATAAAAAACAAAGAAATAGGTTTGTTTATACAAATGATAGTATGGATCACTTGGGTGTAAAATATCCTAGGAGAGTTTTAAAAAAGTATAAATCACCTTAAAATCCATTTTACCACTTTTTAATGCATTCCCATTCATTTATTATCCATTGGGATTGAGTAAGGGTTTTGAGAGGGGTTTTGGTGGTTTGGACTATTAACAATACTTCAAAAAATCCTAAAGTTTAACTTCCAAACAAATTACACTAAGTTTAATCTATACAATCCCTTAAAATATTCTTATCTGATTGGATTCTCATGTAGTCCCTCCATACACATGTGAGAACAAGAATTTAGCCTCTTGAGCTTCTTTTTACATTCTAAGTAAGCCTGATATGGTTTTAAGTCAAATTAACAAACTTTTAATGGTTCCATATAAAAAAAATGTCACATGACCTAATTTTTATTTATCCTAAGGGTCCTAAAATTATTTGGAGATTTCATTTAGTTATCTCGATTGAGTTGGAAGTCATTAGGTTATGGACCTAGTATTAGGCTTAGTTTATAGGACCATGTTTCCTATGTGTTTTATAACCTAAGTAGTCTTAATGACTATATATTATTTATATGTAGATGTTAATATTCATACCAAACTTATAAATAAACTCACCATGTCACTTTTATCTTCATTTAATCCTTCCATCATGAATGCATAGGTCTAGAAATTAACTTGCAATTAGAGTACCCTATATCTATGACAAAATAGAGGGAATCTCCACTATTTAAATAAATTAACTAAAAGCAAAGTGATATTTTCTATATCATGACAATAATATATTTAAATTCCAAAATCCTAATCATACTCCGATAGTCATCAACATCAAATTATCTAAAGACTAACTTTTAAACTTGTGACTATGCAAGACTATATGAAAAATTCTAACTAGATTAAGTTTGATGCTCATTACTAAAGGTTAGGTTCCCTACATATTCAGAAAACCTAGAGGTGTATCATCACCACTATGATATTGGTTCCCAATATATCCATCCATCACACACTTCTACATACTTCCAAATAGTAGTTCTCCATGAGCTAGTACTAGTTTTCATTTATACTGATGTGTCTTACTAAGGAAAACAAGGTGTTCTTATATGTGTACATTAGTGTGAAAGAACTACATTTTACTCCCTTGATTCCCTATGAGGTCATTTGGATCATATTATTCCATACCTCTATTCATCATCTAATAATAATATTTGTTACTCATATTGATTCACTATATGTCCTATGTCACCTGTAGGTGGCCATTAGGGACAAAGTCTAAAAGTCTTGTGTAGGTTTCAATTGGGTTTGAACACTATATATTATTCTCTTGATCACACTTTCTATTAATAAGAATATTTAACACTTTAATTATCTCATCTATACTTTTAGATCATGCGATCACTCACCACTATCAATGTACTATAGGTCTATGTTACATGCTATAGGTTTATTTAGGCTCAAGAGCACTATATTTCATTGAAAATATATAGTGAAAACTTGACTAACTTGAGAGTCACCAAACCACCTTATTTCTCAACCAAATAACATATTATAATGTTAAAGTGTGACCTTTAGGCTCATGTTACTAGATAGGATCTATAGGTCTTATTCATACCTCATCAACTCTTACCCACAGGTGACACTTTGTAAGAGTAACACTTTATTCAAATAATTTTAGGTAACTCATCCCTTTAGGCATATTTTCAATCTCTACACCTCTTAACGTTACTTGAATAAATTTAATATGAAAACATGACCCTATATGACTTTATAAACATCATTCAAGTCATGCAATGAATGTAACCATATCTCCTAGGGTTTTTGATGGTCTTATCTACTCTATACATGATTGTAGCTAATTGTATTTGACTATATATCATGGAGTTCTAATAAATTTTTTTCTCACTATCTTGAGACTCATCTCCATCAACCTTGAAGTATTTTAATGCAATACTTCCATGGATAAAATCATTTACATGTTTTGAGATGAGAAACATAGGTGCATTATCCTTGATTTGAAAACATTGACAGAAGATCAAAACACTATAATTGGCAAACAATATTTGAATATTTAAATGGTAGTCTCTCATAATGTAATTATGATGATCATCTCTATTAAGAAATGTTTATCACATTAAAATTAGATCAAAATCAATATAGAGAGAAAGGATATGCTCTACCAAAACACACACACCATTTAGAAACATCAGATCAATGCAACAAATAGGAAAACCTAAAGGTGAAAGTGTCATGTGGAAGTTTGAAGAGATTAGAAGTATTAAAATTTGTTCATGAAGCTCAGTACGTCAATCTAAAAACCATGTAAATAGAATGGAATTGCATGAATATTCCTAATATCCACCAAAATCATTTAGACCAATTCTTATCCTTTTTTCCATACTAGCAGAAAACTAGTGACCCTTTCAACCTCATCTAAAGGAGTGAAGAGAGAGATAGAATGGTTTTATACTAAATTTAAACCTATCAGCTCAATATGAACATGGAGATGAGTTTTGGGGAGCTTAAGGGACACTACATAATCTTCCACATGTCCTAGACTTATCTCATAGTCTGTATAACTACCCAAAACTACTTATTTTATAGTTAAAGTCCTTTTATATGAATTTATCCTTGTAGTTTATTAGTTAAAAATATTTTCCATGATATATAAATGACACATGGTACACTATACATCTCTTGACACACTTGAATTTTGTTAAAAAACTGTACAACCTATTATAATGACCCAAAAGGTGGCCTA
>JARHVA010003495.1:965000-982500 GCA_037957365.1 Torreya grandis | reverse complement strand
AAACTAAATATGCGTTGTGTATGAAATGGTGAAAAGGAATGGGAATGTAAAAACTATGGAAAGAATGGACATAGTGGAAAGAGAAAGGAAATACAAGTGGATGATGGAGCCAAAAGGGTCACGTATGGTTTGTATTGATCATCTATTGCTAATATGCAAGCAAGGTAGATAGACAACCAAACATTGTTGCACATGGTCTACACTACAACACCACTTAAAAGTCTATTTTGATGTAAAATTATTGAATATAATGTATAGATAGGTCCATGACAACATGAATTGATACTAGATGTTGGTGTTACCCAATTTTGGTGAAGAGCCAAAGGCTCAAAAATGTGTAGAGCATAATAAAATTGTAGTCAGTCAACATAACATAATTTTAGTAATCAAACTATTATAATTTAATAGGAATTTATATAAATCCTATAAAAACTCACACTAGATTTAGGCTAGTTATCTTTTAACCCAACTAATCTCACACCTAAAATACTATGAGAGTTGTCCTACAGTTCATCATTATATATTTACATTTTTTTAATTCACACATGTTATGACTAAATCCTAACATTTTGATCCATGAATTAAAGGAGTGAATGAGGCATATTACCTTTTGGGATTTATAATTTGTGTCTCTAGCTCCTTCATGATTTTTGTTAATGGCCTTAGCATGATCTTCAATACAACTATAGCTGATGCAAATATATCACCTATGAAGGTGATTTCTTATCTTGAATCAACAACCTCAATCTTTTCATGGTACTCCTCAACTATTACCCAACCCAATGATATATAATCAAGGCATGTCTCTTTGAACTCCTTGGTGTCTTGAATGGAATCAAACTCCTTATCATTTAAAAACTCATTAATTTCCACTTCAATAATATTTATGCCTTGGGAGTTACCATGTTGTACTTTTAAGGACAAAACATTTTCAACAACATTTTCAATTTGGATAGGAGCAGATAGAGGCCTTTTAAGGGCCTCAAATTTAATACATACCTCATAGAATCTTTGCCAAAAATCATATTTCTCCAAAAAGTCATGAGAATCCTATTTTTCTTCTTTTGTATTCTCGAGTTTAATTTCTTTCTCATTCACATGAACATCAACTAATTCAGCAGATGTGGAGCCCTTCTTAAGCACCTCTTCTTTCATTTCATGACCAAATTCTTTATGGATAGATGTAACATGACCTTAAACATCTTTTCTTTTACTCAAGAAGACATAATTTCACTTATTTTCACCTAGGGAGTCCCTATGGTGATCTATTCATCATATATGTTCATCTCATCTTTCTGATTAGCTATAGCTTGAGTTTTCTCTTCTTCACTTTCCACTTATAAGATGGGTTCTCCTTTAATCAAGGATGAGGTGAGATGGTAGTGGTTAGGCTCATGGGTTAGAGTGGGAGTATGAGGTGTGACGGAGTGCTTATTAATGGGCTTGGGAATGGAAGATTCTTAAATGAACTCATGGGGAGATAACAAGTTGGATTGGTCAATAAAATAGACACCTTCTTCAAAAAGAGATACACTTCACTCATATCCTTCTTAAGGATCTTCAATAGCTTTAGGATCATTTTCAAGATCTTGGTTTTCCCACTTTCTTAGTCTATCTATTGAGCAATGGATACAATCTCTTACCAAGTATATTTTCTCATTCATATTATATTGGGTTTCTTCTTCAACCAACTTTCACATGTCCATCAAATTTTGAACCAAATATCTCAATGACTCCATGAGGTGATTAGGTAACACATTAAACTCTTCATTTCATGTTCTTATCTCTTTTTCATTCCCTAGAAGATTTGGCATAAGTGCTAATAAGGATTTGGCATGAGATAAGATTGAAATAGGAGGAAAAGGGAAGGAGTAAGGATTTTGGTGAGCTTAAATTTGTTGAATTAGTTTCCTATATTGAGTTTATAATAATTTATATCTTGCTTTCCAATATGTTGATTTCTAATCAATGAGGTCATCTGATTATTCATGATAGGGCTGGTAGGAATCAATTTGAGATGGATATGGAGAAACTTTTTGGCATTCTTCTTAATAGGATTTTTCATATACTTCTTCTTAGAGATATTCAAGAACATTATGTTCATATGGAGGAGGAAAATGGTGACCATAGGGTCACCATGGCTCATAGGAATGATAACCACTTTGATAAGGTTATTGAGGGATATAACATGGGTTATAATAAGGTTGATAGGGAGGTGCATTGTAGGGATTCACAACATAACCATCCAAATCAATTTCATGAATCAAAAGAAATATGATAATTAATAAAAATATTATACAATAGATATGTGAGCTACTTACAACTAGAAGATTTCATTCACAGTCACCATTGGTGTTTTCTTGCATTCTTGTAAAAGTTGAGAGTAGGAAGAACACACTAATAATTCTTTTACTCTTTTGTACCTTACTCCCATCGAGCATGCAAAAAGTATTGTCACTCAATATTTCACCTTAGATATGGTTGTTTGATCCTGGTCTATATTGATTAAAACATTAGATTGCCTCTAGTCTTATGGGTTGCCTATAGCAAAGATAAACCTATAGGTTAAAGGGATATGTCCCTTAATTTGTCTCTTAAGCTCACACACTACACTAGAATAGTTTCTTAGGGGTGAAAATGGAAGAAGGAAATATAAGTTAAACCTATAATAATGAGTTGATATACAAGAATATTAGTCCATAAACACACTTGTGTATGTAATAAGAATGAAGGCTAACAAAAATAACATTAATTTATGTCCTTCAAGCATAAATATTTCTTAAAGAGGCAGATTGCTATACACATCTAGAGGTGGGTGAAAATAAGGTATAATACTAGACACTAATAGCCCCTCTCACACTTCAACACACACTCAACAAACACATACACTTTATGAAACCTTTTAGAAGAGATATTCATCACATAAAGAATGCAAGGGTAGCAGGGAGGCAAGGAGAACATATTCATCACTTAGAATCTAAGTACACTAATTAACACGCTTAGGAAAAATATTGTTAAGATAAAATCAACTTCATATGTCTTATTCAAAATCAAAAAAAGGTGATAAACAAGTATAGCTTCACCATAATAGGTTTGTACTAGATATAATTGCCAAAAAGGCTTGCATTTATAGAGCAAAGGAGAAGAGAGAGAACATGAGAAATAGAAGGGTCACAAAGATAAGTATCTAAATGTGAAAATGAATCAAAAAATAATTTAATGAGGTGGAAAAGTGGTCAAGAAGTCCTATTTATATTTGTCCATTACAAACATGACACATCTTTAAGGTTGGTGTAAAGGCATTCCATGGTTCTTGAAACTATCCTTCTCAATGTAAATCGCACTTAAAAATTAAGAATAGTTTTAGGAGTCATTGAAACATAAATTTTAACTAAGGAGGTGAAAACATGATTGATGAAATTCATCAAATCCTTTCAACTAATAGCCTCATCCTAACACTTGTTATTCATTTCTTATGACTGTTCACTAGCATTTCTAGACTTCTCCTCACACTTGTCATCATAATGAATTGTAGTTTCTCAAATAATTCCATGGAATATTTTTTAGACACATTTCCAATAAATTTTTGTCATTTGATGAATCATATAGACCTCTAAAGATTCAGTGTTCCACTTCTAACTTTCCAACTAAGGTAGTCATGTTCATTTTCATTATCTTATTAAAGTTTGTCTATAGTCATCGACTCAACATAGAGAATTTCATACAAAACTAAGTTTAAATATTAGTATGAGGGGTTGTAAAAAATACATAATCACCTTTTATAATGATTTTCATCCATTAACACCCTTATACACCTATAAAAACATTCAAATCCTATAAAAATTGAGAAATAAGTATGTCTGTATAAGTGATAGGATGGATCACTTACATGTTAATGATCGTAGGAGAGTGTTAAATTTTTTTAAATAACATTCAAATCCATTTTACCACTTTTGAATGCATTCTAATTCATTTCTTCTCCATCAGGTTGAGCAAGTGTTTTGAGAGGGTTTTTTATGGTTTGGACTATTAACAATAGTTCATAAAAGCCTGACATCTAACATCCAAAACAATTCCACTTAGATTTATCTAGATACCCCATAAACTATTTCTATCTCCTTTTAGTCTCATGTAGTCACCCCGTATAGGAGTAAGCATAGAAAGTTAGCTTATTGAGCTTCTTCTTACATTATGAATAGGCCTGATATGGTTTTAGGTCAAATTGACCAACTTTGAGTGGTTCTCTACAAAAAATGGCTCATACCCTCCTTTTAATCTCTCATAAGGGTCTTCCAATTATTTAGAGAGTTCATGTAGTATTTGGATCAAGTTGGAAGTCGTTAGGGTATGGGCTTAGTATTAGGCCTAGTCTATAGTATTGTGTTTCCTATGTGTTTAATCACCTAAGTAGTCTTAATGATTGTATATGATTTATTTATACCTTTTCATATTCATCCCAACCTTATACATCATCTCACCATGTTCCTTTTCTCTTTATTTCATCCTTCCATCATGAGAGCATAGGTCTGTAGATTATCTTACAATTAGAGTAACCTTTGTCTAATACAAAACATAAGACATCTCCTCTATTTGTATGGATTAACTTAAATCATAGGGATATTTCCAAAGTCATGACCATACTCTATATAAATTCCCAAATAATTATCATATTCTATTAGTCATCAACATTAAATTATCTAAATACTATCTTTTTATATGTGTGATTATGCAAGATTGTATGTAGTATCCTAGATAGATTAAGTTTGAAGATTAGTACTATAATTTAGGGTCCCTACAACTTTATAACACTTGGATATGTGTCATAACCATTATGAGAGTGGTTTTTAATATTTTCATCCATCATACACTTTTATATACTTCCAAACTATAGTTCTCCATGGCTAGTACTAGTTTGCATTCAAACTATAGGTGTCTTACTAAGGAAAACAAAGTGTTTCTATATGTGTAAATTAGTGTGAAAGCATTATATTCCACTCCATTTATTCCCTTTGAGGTTATTGGTATCATATCATTCCATACCTCTATTTATCATCTATCTAGCATGTTTGTTGCTTAGACTAGTTCATTATATATCCTAACTATATCACCTGTAGGTGGCCATTAGGGAGGAAGTCTAAAAATATCCTATATGTGTCAATTGGGTTTGAATAATGTATCTTATGCTCTTGATCTCAATTTATGTTGATAAGAACATTTGACACTTTAATGATCTCATTTATACCTATAAATCATGACATCACTCACTACTATCAATGCATTATAGGTTTGTGTTACATTTTATATGTTTATTTAGGCTCAGGAGCATTGTGTTTAACTAAAAATATATAGTGAAAACTTGCTTGACTTGGGAGTCACCCAATCACCTTATTTCTCAACCAAAAAATTCATTCTCATGTTAAACTTTGACCTCTAGGCACAAGTTAATAGATAAGAGCTATAGGGCTTATTCAAACCTCATCAACTCTTACCCACATGTGACACTTTGTAAGAGTAAGACCTTACTCAGAAAAGTTGAGGTAACTCAACCCTTTAGGAAAATTTTCAATCTCTACACCTATGAATTTTACTTAAATCAGTTTAATATGAACATTATGACCCTGTATAACTTTAGAAACATCATTCAAGTAATGGAATGAATATAACCATATATCATGGGGTTTTTGATGGTCTTATCTACTTTTTACATCCTTGTAGGTAACTATATATGACTGTATATCATGGAGTTTTGATATTTTTTTACCTCTATCTTAAGACTCATCTCCATCAAATTTGAAGTCTCTTAATGCAAGCCTTCTATGGAGACACTCACTTCCATGGTTTTAGATGAGAAACATAGGTGCATTATCCTTGATTTGAAAACATTGATAGAATATCAAAACAATTCAACTGGTGAACAATATTTGTAAATTTTAATGGTGGTCTCTCCTAATACAATGAGGGTGATCCTATCTATCAAGACATGTTTCTCACATGAAAACTAAATGGAAACCAACATTGAGAGAAAGTATATGCTCTACTAACATACACATAATACTTGGGAACATCAGATCAATGCAATAGATAAGAAAACCTAGAGTGAAAACATTAGTAGTCTTAATGTATGATCATGAAGCTCATTCCATAAATATGAAAACCATTTCCATGGAATGGAAGGCCATGAAGTGTGATAAAATCCTTCAAAATAATTTAGATTGGTTCTTCTCCTTCTATTCATATTAACATAAAATCGATGACACTTTTGACCTTGTCTAAGGGAACGAAGAGAGAGATAGAATGTTTTTTGTTAAATTTGAACCTTTCAATTTAATTTTAATGTAAAGATGAGTTATGGGGACCTGAAGGGATACTAAAAAATCTTCTTCATGTGCCAAACTCATCCTATAATCCATACAACTATCAAAAAATAATTGTTGTGTAGTCAAACTCCTTCTTTAAACATTGATACATTTAGTTTATTAGTTCAAAATAGTTTATATGACATCTAACTAACACATGGTATGTTATACATATCTTGACACACTTGAATTAGGTTAAAATCATACAACCTATTAGAATGACCCAAAAGGTGGCCTAGTATAACATGAAACAAACCATATAAATGTGACAAGGACAAAAACATGTAAGTTTATCTCATTAATGACCATGCTAGATATTTTATGACCTAGGGGACCCTATGTAAGTTTTAACTTCTAGGGGGTTGAATTATTTGACCAAGGGGTCAAAATAGTCAATAGGTCATATTATGCACCCATAGTTGTGAGCATATCAATGTCATCATTCTATGCCCTTAGAATTTAACAAATATTGAAATCATAAAAATCCTCAATTTTGTCCCACACCCTATGTTTGTAGTTTGTTATCAAACTATTTTTGGACATGTTCCATGCTCTGGCCTCATTTACCACCATTTCACTGTCTTTAAAATATTACAACTTGATTTATTTCTTATACACCAATTGGAGACCCTGAATTAGTGCCTCATATTTGGTAACATTACTGTTGTATCTAAACTATAATTTAAATGTATCCAAATATTTCTCCTTGTATGTAGATAACCTTAAAACACTAGTACATGTATCATTTTTTCTTTAGGATATTCCTTTGAGGTCCTCATATGCCTTTAAAGGTTAGAAAATAGGGTGTCATTAAAAATGTAGATTATGCCCATTAATGTCTCCCATGTGTTGTCATATGGGTCAACATCATAGTTCTTGAGCACCCATTCATCAAGAAAGTTATATAAGATTACCTTAAGAGGCATGGTGGTCTCATGAATAATTAAATTCTCCTCTTGGTCGAACAAGGTGCAATTTGTATCAATTGGGCTAGGAGTGTATAGATTTATGTGATTATTTTAAGTAGGATCATTATTGATGGTCACCTTGGTCCTATATATGGTCCTGAGTATCATGTGAAAAAAATCCATGGATATATATTTTCCCACTTTCATAGTGAAATCCTGGGAAAGGCATATAACAAAGTAAGGGGTAAGTCAATAATTATGATGTCTAGTGCAATGGAAAGGATCAAACATGTATGTATAGTGAAAGTAACATCCTAAATGTTTCCCATAATTTTAATCATTATTACGTACAATTTGATGACCCATTTTTAAATGGGAGAATATGATATGCCTAACATGTCTATGAAATTTTTCAACACCACTGAGCTTCTCTCACCCAAATCTATCATACAGTTATTTAAGAGATGATCACTGATAATCAAAGAGATGTAGATTGGAGATAGTTTTATATTTATTCCAATTTATTCCTATTATTGACATAGTATTTTGGGTTTTTAATTCATAATTTATAGCTTTTCATGATATTGGAAGCTCCACATGGTGTCTTACAATAAATTCCTTTGAGAAGGAATGGAAAAAAACATCCCAGATGGAAACATTTAGGCTAGTATTGTTCATCTTCATGACTATGTTAAAGGGGATTTTAGTCCTATTAATCTATGTATTTTGAGTGGATACCTCTTTTCTCACCTAATGACAAACCTGGGGATGAATCTCCTTTTATGTGGCCATTTTCGTGTTTGCCTAAAAACTTCTTTCGGGTGTTCTCCCTACTATTAATGAACAAAGATTGGGGTGAAAAAGTTGAGGGCATGAAATAATGCAATTATATTTTTATTTATCTCTTTCTAAATCTTGTGTTAAAATCAACTATTTTTCTTCTTGTACTTGACACTTCATTCTAATTCACATAATTGAAGTCACCCTCCTACCAATTAAGGAGGGTGGATCCACCCTATTCTTATGTTCATGCCTACAATTGGTATGAAGTAGATGGAGGCTCCTGAGGTGGTCAAAAAGTTTTAATCATTGGTTCCTCATTCATCATTTCATTTTCATAGTGTCTCTATCATGTATTTACTTATATATCAAGCACCATTCATAGTCATACACCATATTATTCTACATAATCATGAGATCTCTATAGTTGCTCACAGTGTTAGAATTTATTGAATAGGGTGGTCTATTATATGTGTGATGGTTTTGAGATTGTGAAACATGTTGGTAAGGAGGCATATTTGATTTATATTTCTAGTTTAAGGTTTGATAAGGCTTGGAATGCTACAATTGATAAATTTTGAGTGATACCATCTCATTTACACTTGCTACCTTTTGAGTACTATTAGATCATTTCTAAATCTATTCAATAAGGATTGTGCATCTCACTCAAAGGTGTGAATGTTTATGGAAATTGTGGGATGACAATAATATGAATATGGGATATATTTGGGATGGGGAGAAAGGCAAGTTAACTTGTACATGGGGGCTTAGAATACAAGGGCATGGGGATCTAGGCATAATTTTCATTACTTAGATCAAGTAGTTTTGTGTGTGAAAAATAACCTCATATGCATTTTGGTACTACCAAGCCTCCCATAAATTATATCATTATGGCCACATCATTATTCAACACTCTCAAATAATATAAGAACATATTATTAGGATTTGTCTTTACTAGGAGTAGAATTTGATCCCAAGTCTTCTATAATCTAAAGTTGAAGTTGACCATATAATCATGTGGAGCCCTTTTCATGGTTTTGAGCTACTTCATTAATGATAAGTGGTCCCTCTTTTATTTAAACTATCAACATAGTGTTTCACCTAAATCATCCTAATTTTGAATAGTACTAGGACATAAACTATTATACCAGTAGAGTGCTCTCCATTACAAATAAGAGCAAAGGAGTCACACATCAATGTTGTGTTAACAAAAAAATTTAATGTCTTGTGTTTGCTTTATAAAAGTAGTATATTTTAATCCAATAAATAAGGGGATGATATTAAGAGTAGCTATGTGAATATAATTTTATTAGGGAAGGATCAATGGGTTGCTTCCATTAAAGGGAATAAAGGGTTGGTTTCTAAGAGCAACCATGAATGGGAAGGGGAATAGTCTTCCTATGTGAGTAAGGAATATACCAAATGGGGGTGTAGAATGAGATGTAGGATAAGTTTTTCTTCCATTGCTAGATCTCTTGACAAGGGATGAAGATGATCTAACTCTTATTCTTCTAGAGGGCATAGGTAACTTGATGAAATTAAGGTCAACACCAATTATAGATGATCTTATTTGTCTTGGCATATATATGGGGACTAATCTTTATGAACCAAAAATGTTTATAGTCGTCAGGTGATCTATAGAGTGTATTTAACATATTTGATTATTATTTTCACAAAAATCTTAGTTAAATTTATGATTTATCCCACCAGGTGTGCCAAAAACTATTATCATTTGAAACATGAACTCATGGTTGAAAGGCTCATGTACGAGTTGGTGAATATCACATCCATGCCTATATCCTTAGACTTACATGTAAAAGATTTATTTGGTGTCTCATTGTAATAATTGGATCACTCTGAAAGGTGTATGACTCTTACACTCCTTAGGGAAAACCTATAGAGTATGTTGACTTCCTTATATTCTAAAAACACATGGTTTAAGACTAGGTAGCAGATCTAAAAAGAGTATAATGAATTATACCACTAGTGATAAATGTAAATTTGAAAAATGAAAAAAGGTAGAGAAAAGGTAAGAGGGTTTTTGGAATGTAAAAGGTGATGCACCAAGAATAGAGTGAGAACCTTATCCTCTTGATGACATAATGAAACTAATAGACTAGATACATAATCTTCAAATCAAGTGCAATACATAGGTGTTTTACATGGAGGCAAGGAGAAAAATAACATCATTAGGAGGCATGAAAAATGGTACATAGATAATAACTACATATACCTATGTATACACAACATGTGATCTAGAATTTTTTATAGTTTTGCATAGAGCTACAAAGGGAGGATGACATTTAGAGGGAAAAACATCCACATATAAATATCAACAACCATAAATGCACATATAACACATATCATGAAGAAAAGTAACTCAATTCCTATTAATCTTAAGGTATAAGGTAATATTAAAAACTTGAATAGGTAGGTATTGTTTATAGTAGGAGAGCACTCTTAAAGGGAAAAAATTGGCATCATTATGATACCTAGAAATGTCATCCATTTTACATTAGAAATTAGGGTTTATATAGGATTGGGTAAGTCCCTACAAAATCAATTCACCATTAGAGGTGGTAGGTATGAACTTGAATTTGAAAATGACATCCAAGTGTTGAGGCTAATTAACATAACCAAAGTATTCAAAATAACTACTACAAGGCACACTCATTCAATTCAATTTAGGCCTAACAATTGATCATGGAGGTAAATGAAAGGTTATTCTTGCATCTTTATGTATCTTATGTGTTTATCCATTATGGATATGTGTTTATATAGTTGGAGGGTATGTGTGTGAATGATATGACACTCTTAAAATTTCCCTTTCATTCAATTTTATTTGAATTTAACTCTATAGACATCCAATCAGGATCAAATACCATCCTTATTCAAGGATGTCACTTGAAAATCCACCAAGACTAGCCCATTGATGTGGAATCACACAAGTGTAATTTTTGGGTTCTACCATGTAATCTTTCATGCATAGTCAACTAAAGGTATCCTAAGAAAATGGGTGCACATTAAAGTTTGTGTAGAGAGTTGGCTACATAATGAAGCTATGCACTTGTGAAGGCCACTAAGGGTAATCTTCTATAAAAATGTGTAAGGACTTAACTCCTCCTACACATTATCTTTTGATTGTCCTCATATTTTTGGCCTTTTATCTAAAATGTATATTAGTCTAGGAAGGAGATGGTGCATGTCTTAGATTGTATTCTACATCCTAAAAGGGAACATATGTGAAAACCTATGATTTGGTGTGGGAATTCATCGTTAAATAAAAGGTAGGAATTTGAGTAAGACTGTGCAAGACTATTGAATATATTGAGTGTGATATTCATGATTAGGAACTATTTTCCATGCACTTCTCTCTTTCACTACTTGAGGTCTGGGATACCCACATACTTTTATTCATGTGCCATTTAGTGTGATGAATTATATTTACATGGGGAATGCATTGGGAACTCCTCAAAGGAGAAAATCAACTCTTATTTGATGTGTGAACATGTGATAACTATTGAGTTTAGGAAAATATATGATCATTTATGTATAGGATTTCTTTTAGGGAACTTGACATTGTGTTAGCGTTTAACCTCTTGTGTGGTCCTTGTGAGTTCATTGCTTGCTAGGGGGTGACTTGGAGAGTTAACAACTACTTCTCATCCTCAAATTCATAATTCAAACCACTATATATTATTAAAAATTTTCATATAAAAAAATACTCTTTAAAAAATACATGTTATGTATCAGAGGGTCTCCTATATGCTAATAGGGCTTCTAATTGGCATTCTACTGAAAAACCAGAATCAACACTCTATTTTCCTTTTCTAGTTTTTTGAGGTTCTTATTAAAAATTATTAGTTTCTTATTTTTTTACCTTAAAATATTTACATTTTTATTTCCATGTGTCTACTAAGTAGACATACATAAAATCCATTTGTACATTTCCCCCCTCTTTAATGATAGGAATAGGTAAGGTTAATTTAACCCCTTCTATTTCTTGTTCTAATTGAAAACTTCTATTTTATTTATTAATAATTTTTAATTTTTCTTATTGAAATTATTGGTGTAGGATCAAAAAACTTTCATACTTATATTGCATATTTATCGACAAAAATTTCAATTTCCTCATTTTTTTACCTTAGTGACACCTCAACATAGGATATGGCCAATAATTGAAACATTTGGATCTCTTTAGATGGATTGTTGGTTTTTTCCTCCTCTTATTCTAACATTGGTGCCTTTCCTTGGTCTATTCCCTATTTTTGTAAATGGTTAGGGTTGAAGAGATGTTATTTGTAATTTTATGGCTATAAAATCCATAGGTATGAATTTAGGCCTTTCATCTTGGTTCAAACTTCCCAGAATATTAGAAATGGAATGTTCTTTATCTATGTCTTCCTTTAGAGGCTAAATTAAATATAACCTTCTACTAATATTATGGGGAAAATTTTTGATTTATTCTATGGATAGTTCCTTTGTCATAGATAAATTAATGACTAGGGTTGGCTTAGTGAAAAAAATGGTTCTTAACTCTAGAGTTGAGCCTTTAATGGCTCTTGAGGACTACAATTTTGGTTTATTATTTGGGACACTTGGATTTGAAGTAGGGTTTGAATTTTGTTTCTCATTTTTATTTTGTATATATGGAATTAATTATAGTATAAATTAATGGTTTCAACCCCTATTTTATCTTTCTATTCTTTTCCTCTAAAACTTCTTTCCATTTGTCCTTTCTTCCATTCCTTCTCAAGAAGTGATGTTTAAAAATTATCTAAATTGATACATGATGTTTTAGAGGAGCAAACCCTTCAACATAAATATCAACCATCACTTTAATGGTAGAATATAGGAAATGGGGAAGGTTGAATAAATAGTCCATTCTATCTCTCCCTCCCATATCTTAGATGATTTGAAATTTTAATTGTGGATTCTAAAATGGTACCAAACATGCCATCAAATGTGAATAATTACATAACCCATAGGGAAATAGTTTTCAAAGATTATGGAAACCATTAATTTTTAATTCCTTTACACTTCCCCTTACCACTATAAATAACTTGGCTTAGTTCCCATTCATTGGAATTTTTTTGAAACAAATAATTATAATAAATTATAATGTATGCAAAATGTTCAGCTATCTCAGGGATACTAGAGAGTTTAATCAATATGATAGGGATTACCTTAAGTTTAATGCCTCATACCATGGAATGATCCTTATGTAGATATATCAAAAATTATTCCATATTAGCTCATTATAACTTTCAAAACTATCTATTAACACTATCCATTCTACAGCTTTGAACACCTATACAACATCCTCTTGCTCTAGTAACATATTAATAGAATCTAAATCTGACTTGTTCTTTTGAAGAAGATCTAGTGAAGAATTGAAATAAAGTAAATGGAGGAAGAAATAGTATTTTTTATAATAATAATAATGAGCTCAAATACATTTTTTTATAAATAGAAAATTAGCTCACATATAGGGTTGTTTTGAAATCAAGTGAGCTCAAAGATAGGGTTTGTTGTACTCAACACACACTCACTCTCATTTCTATTGAGTAGGAACCCATTAAAGTTTGAAATTTATATTTATATTTTGAAAATATTTTTCATCATCATTTATATGTGTATTCAAAAATATTCAAACATTTAAAAATTCTTATTTTTTATGCAGATGACTATTGTTCAATATAAACACAATTGGCATTTCTTTATTTTCCACATTTTTTATTTGGGATTTATGTAGACTAAAATATTAATGTATTTGATATTTTTACATATATATAGGTTTTCACATTTAGACTTCACATATTTTACACATTTCAAGTTTTGGTATTTTTGTAACTTTTGTAAAGTGCAACTTCTGAGTCCTCAACATATGTATTGTCACATATTTTGGCCTTCGAATATTTTACAATTTAAAAGATTTATTTGCATATTTTTTAACATATTTTTTTTGTGAATCTTGTTTTACATATTATACATTTTATAAGTTGTATTCATAATTTTATCTTTGGAAAAAGTGTTTGGAAGTTGTTTTCATGAAAAGTGTTCCTCACAAGTTTTACCCATGGGATTAGGGCTTTAAATATTTTATTCATGACTTTCTATCTTCACAAACTTCACCTTCACATTTCAAATATTTTGGGAATCAAAAAAATTGGTTGGTTTGGTCTCAACAAAAAATGCAACAACCAAATTCCAAAGGCATGTGATGTAGCATAATTGCTTTTATAAAAAAGTAGCAACAATGTGACACTTATCCAAAGCTATATATCCATTTCTATGAATTTATAAAAATTACACATAGAATACCCACCAAAGTAAAGTGGAGAATATTTAATTAAAGGATTAAAACAATTTTGGATACATTAGACATTAATGTCACACAAACTAGAATTAATGTCTTATACTCAATGTTATATGAGTGAATTCTAAATAGACATTGTGCCCATTGATTACTAAATAAATAAAGTGAATTTTAATTCATAAGATAATTCAAATCCATAGATATTTTTGTTCCAATTTCAATTACTTCTAAAAATAATTAAAATAGTCTTCTTGAAGGTTAGAACTATGTAACTGAACTAGATAACAATGTCTTTATCATCTAAGGTGTTTAGGGGAGTGATTCCACCTTCTATGTTCTATATCAAATAATGAACATAATATATTGATATTGTATTTAATTACTCTATGTTTAATGATGAATATCCATATTATTTAACTCTTTGATATGTGATTGAGAATGTAGATGGCCATTTATGTGAAGAGAATATGACAACACCATAGAAGAAACTGGCAGTAGACTTATTTCCATTAAAATGCCAAAAACTACATTTTTCAATGGCCAAGCCTAAGGTCATGCCATGCATCAACCTGCTAGAGGGACTTATTCTTTGTAGGTAAGGTGACTATAAATAGTTTGGTACACCACCTAAACCACAATATAGTCATTGATTATATTTTAGGGAATGCTTTCCATAGGTACCTAAAAATACCCACTATATATGACACATTTTATAGACATTAGGTTAAACTATGGAAGAATATTACCAAAATTGAGAATACACTAAGGAAATGGATTCTTCATGGAGAATTGGTCATCCTCAAGGTCAAAGAGCTAGTGCTTATCACTAAATTTGAGATGGGAATACATGTTGGGATGGCTTTATTTAATAGGTTATATGGTCACCCCAATATTCACTTCCTCCACATGGAATGGGTGACATTATTGGATTTATTTATGACCTCAAAATTGACCTTCACCTTAGGAGAGATAATCATCAAAATAATCTAGAGGAGTAAATGTTTAATAAGGACAAGAGGTCCATGCATAACCATTTTTATATTATGTCATATATTTTGGATGCATTCATGAAACATTTTACATGCATAATGGATATAAATGGCATCCAATCCTATATTTCATTAAAAATTGGGTATGAAACTTCTTTTCCTTCCTCTACATCTATGCATATATGAAGAAATAGTCATAATTGCTAAGAATGTTTATCCTCAAGTCTAGATGGAAACTCAAGAGGAACCCTTTCTTGGAATATAAGAAATAATTATGAAAATTCTAGGGCTAAGGTGGTATTATTGGATATATATGAAATACATAGTAATGATAGTGATTGGGAACAAGGTTCCTTTGCATCTCCCAAAGTATGTTCTAAACAAACTAGCTGAACAATATATTGATTACCAGTTATAGAGTAGTGTTGATGAGGATTTGAATAATAAGAAGGGTATGCTTCATTGATATTATTTGATGATTGGTTAGATGTGTTACACTACAAGAAAAAATTTTGGATAGGTCATTAAATTCATGAAATTTTATTCATTTGTGACTTTACCACACAAGAATTTAGATCCTCGTAGCCTAATTCAAAAGCACATACAAGGTTTAGGCATCCCTTACCATTATTAAAAATACAAACATGATTTCATATTTTTGAATGCAACTAGATTGATTAAATATCTTTTGAAAGTTATATAAGGTGATCCCTCTATAAAAAATGTAGAGGCACATACTAGGATCCCACCTCCTAGTGGATAGGAAACTACAAATTATTAGACTTCTCAATGTTCCCAATAACCACTAGAGCAAGGAACCTCATGTATACCACCATCCAATATGATGATATTTGTGAATCAAGAGTTGTAACAAACACACTAGTTTTGACCAAAATAGAGTATTTATTTTTTTGAAATTAATTACATGTATTCATCTAATATATTTCACCACAATAAATATAACTAAGTGATCTTTAAATAAATGTATTATTTTTATTTAAACCTTAAAAGATATATAGCTAATCCATTTAGATAATTATCACCATGATAATGACATATGAAAACATGAACAATATTGAATAAATAATAAAGACTGCATTTATTTCATAGTAGTAATATTACAATTTCAGTCATGATTAATACAACATTACATCCACTATTATAAATGTACAAATGAGTAAATAGTATAGTTTCAAAAATAATAATGTCTCAATAATAATAATATAGTGATATAGGATCCACAGATTATGAGTCTCAATGAACTCAAAGTATCCATTAGTAATCTCAAGTGCAGTACTACTACAGAGAGGGAAAGCATCATCTGAGTGATTTTTTGCACCAACCATAGACCATTAATTCCCTGCACTATAACCCAACAAGGGAATGGCCCTCTCTTTTTGGATGGATAGATAATTATGGTGCAAGAATCCAAAGTGATAAATTATATCCCATGTGCTATAAGATAACTAATACATGATGTACACCATAAAGAAATCTATTCTAACATGATATAATATAAACAAGTAAACTATATCAAACACATGAAATGATAATTTTTAACTATAAACATTACTTTGGCCAAATTTTTCAAATAGTTATTAATCTCTAGGATTATTCAATTTAATACACTCCACTCAATCTAATTACACCTCATCTTGTATTGGTGGAACTAGGTAAGCTAGTGAAATCCATCACACTACTTATTTAGGGTCATAAATACAAGATTTGGTTAATTATATAATAATTAAAAAACCAATAGATTCAAACAGAATATTCCTTATTAACAAATATAAAATATGCTATGGAAATATCAAATACATACATTTAGTCCATCAAATGTAATGTAATGAATCTAAAAAAATCTAATTTATTTAATAATATTAAATAGATTCATAAACATCTCACATCAGTATCATACCATCTAGGTAAGAAACATGTCAAGGCCTCTAGTTACAAAATTACCATATGTAACTATAAATGTTATTCCATCCATATAATAACATTAAATAATAGCTTCATAACAATATACTAGTTGTAAATTAATAATCCCATTTAAATACACATCATTGAAATGATAAGTATGAAACTTAAACACTATATGCTTAAAATTTCTTCTATCACTATTACAAATAGAAAAAACACCCATAT
>JARHVA010003495.1:622500-957500 GCA_037957365.1 Torreya grandis | reverse complement strand
CATACCCACGTCCACTCAACAGGTTCCTCCCTTGGCTGAATAACCAACACTTTTATACAACAGGAAGCCTAGAGTTATTAGGGAAACTATGCATATAATTGCTAAAACATCAACACAAGAAGGGCCTAAGCCTAAAGATGAGGATGAGGAACTGCAAAAGGCAAAAATATTGAGTCTTCAAGGAGTAAAAGGGAAAGTAATAGTGGCAAATATAGGTCAGGTGAGGACATTGATCCTATAACTACCTTAGTTCCTATTTATTATTTAGTTCTTATGGTTTCTACCATCTCTCCTATAACTTTAATTTCATTAGATACTATTTTTCCTATTGTTTCTTTGGTCTCCTCTATTCCTCTATATTCTAGTGTTAATGGTGTTCCTGTAAGTCCTATTACTTATAATATTGGGATTATTTATTTAGCTCCTATGGTTTTTGGTGTGCCTATTTCTTCTCCCCTTACTATGACTTCAATTATAGTTACCTCTGCTCCCCCTAAATCCAAAAATGTATATTTAAATAACACTAGGGGATCCCTTTCTAGTGTTTAATTGCACATATATTCCACTTGATTTGGATTGCTTATGCCTTCTTACACAAAAACCTAAGTTAATTTTATTGTCTACTCTAAAAAATATAATAAGAATAATCCTAATTAAATTTTTCATTCAATGCCTCAATTTGGTAATTTACACTAGTATAAGATCATTTGGCCATCATTCATAGACCTATTACATGTAAAGGCACTTATGTAGTTGCCAAGGGATATTTTGATAATGATCACTACTGATGACACTTAATTATTAGATGTTATATAGATAGTGATCCCACTATGGGCTACAAACTTAGAAGCCCAAGCCTCCAAATGACCCAATTTGACAATAACTAAGCCTTTCATTATGGGCTCCATTTTTGACAAATCAATGTCTACCATGAAAAGGGTTAGGAAGAGGAAGATAGAAGATGACTCTGGAAGAGGCTTAGTCATAGAATAAAATCATGATGTGTCCTCACTATCAAAGAGAAAGACTAGGATACTTTGATAACCTCCATATAATGAGGATTTCAAAGCCTACCTATACGCGAATATAAAGGCCTTGTAAGAACTTCATGAAGGCATAAACAAAGATAGATATAAGTTATAATAAGAGTTGTAGTAGATAAGGGAACAAAAGAAAATTGTTCATGTTGCTAGGGAGATTTAATATGATGTGAAAAATGTTAATCTTAGACTTATAAAAATTTATAAACTATTGGTTTTATGAGGGTTGAATTATCCCCTCAAAATGTTTCTCTTAAACTTATAACATTTTATAAACTATTATTTCGATGAGGGTTGAATTATACCCTCACATTGTTTAAACTATCAATTTATTTAACTATTTGAAAAAAGATGAAAATAAGTTTAATTTTCTTGTATTATACACAACCAATAATTTTTAAAACCATCCTAATTTAATAACACCATTATAAGCATCCAATGTTCTCAATATGGTGGTCATCAAGACATCATAGGTCTAAGATTGGGTATCAAGCATGTAGCCTTGATTACTAAACTAGTAGAATAGTAAAAATAGGTCCTAAAAGTATTAGATGAATTGAAGTTTCTGTTAACCATATATCCTTCAAGAAAATTAATAAGTAGGGCCAGTTTTGATCAACTACTCAAGTAGGTCTTAGCCAAATTTAAGAAAACTCTCCATTGATGAACACTAGAATAAATTGAATAAAAAGTGGGCTTTTCTAGGAAGAAGGTCATAGAGGTGGATAGATTTTATGTATAATTTAGATCTACTAAGATAAATCATGCATGCTTATTATTTTAGATCACTAGGGTATATAGACCCTCTCTTTTGAATGTGGATGTAATAAAGTTGTAACACAATGTTGGATATAATCATTACTAGGAATTAGAATCAAAGAAACTATATATGGTTGGGTCTTCCAACTCAACTACACCTTCCACAAAAGTCCCTCAAATGAATATCAATTCAACCATGCAATCCCCCTAGTAAACATTAGTTTATTTACTTATTTTAATATGTATTTTTCATGTAAATTGAAAATGTAACTAAGACATGTAATAATCAACTAAATAATTTTGTAAACACACACATGTTTCATGGATTTGTAAGAATGCTTCTAAGTTCAAAATACTTAGTTTTGACTAAGTTTAGACATACATGAAGAAATTTAATTAATTGGAATTCTCATTTTTATTATCATTAACATGTAATTTTAGACTTTTACATGGATTTGGAGGTTGAGGTGACCCCTCTGAAAATCTATCTATACTAGTAATTTTTTTATTTTAAAAGGTTGTAAATTATTTCAATATAAAAATAAATATTTTGATTATTACACAACTATGTTGATATTTTTCAATTCTAATTCTATGTAATTATTTGTGTTTACTTTCTTGGTTGTTTGATTTAGTACATCAAAGTGTGTGAAAGCTACCAAGGATTCCATATTGTTATTACTAGTGTATGATGATTGAATATGTGCAATAACTATTTTATGAATATAAAAATATCATTGATTATATGAGATTAGGATGATTATTTCAATTATCTAAGTGTGTAGGAGTGATTTCCTTGATATAGACTTATAGGTGGGAGAAACAAATACCTTAGATACCTATTTAATCTAAGCTATAATATTGTGAATAAGGGTGTGCAAAAGTTACTCTAAATAGAAGAAACCATTATCTAAGACCTTAGAGTTCACTATGTCAATTCTTCCCCAAACTTTTGTATTGTGTTTGCATGTGTGTTTACAATAGATACTAGCTAAAATAATTGGTATTAAGACACTTATCCATAAAGAGACCAACATGAAAGTAAACACTTTTTAAATCACAATCCTTCTTTACTAGATTACCTTTACCATTTTTGGATTTGTTTTTGAGATATACCCACTTTATCATAGGTTCCATCCACCCAACTCAACTATATTTTAACTTTTTTATAGGTTTCACTCATCCATTCACAACTAGTTAACAACCTACATGCTTAACCTACTATTCCATGACCTAGTTATTTAACCCATACTTGAAAATCATGCCCTATAACGAAGCTTATCTCTATTGATATCCTAAAATATTAGAGGTTACCTTGTTAAATATGTGGTGTGGATAAAATATGCATAAACTAAAACTAAGGATGGCACTAGGAGGGCTTGAACCTCCATGTGTTATTCCATAGAAAAGGTTATCCTTTATGTTTGAGTTACACTAGAGACACCCAAGAGTGTAACTAGGTCTAGATCCTAAATCAGTATTTTGGTTTCACATTTATTAATTCACCAAAGGCCTAAATCTACACTAGTTGTTCCCATAATACCCTTAGTCAAGACATCTTCCCCAATGAGAAACCTACAACACATTAATCATCCTATAACTTAGCCTTGGCTATTTGGATATATCAACCTTATTTCTCCTCTTAGGAATAATAATGATAAGGGAGCATACTAAGTCTTTGAAATATATTTTAAGATTTATGATTGTTACTAATGAAGATGTTTCATGTATGATTTTCCCATTCACATTATAAGATGTTTCTTATGATTGATTCCTCAATTTTTAAGAGAACTTGATTACTTTATGGAACTCATGTCAAATCACTTTTATTGCCTAATTTAAATAGGTTACCATTCTGAGTGTGGTGTATTATCTTTTCAAAAATATTAAGAGGGAGCCAAATGAGTCAGTTTATGCTTTTAATGTGATGTTTTAGAATATGTACATTGGTTAAACACTACATAAAAACCACTAGTAGAAATAACACTTGAACTTTATAAGAACACCTTAGATATAATTACTAAAATATTTTTGCAAATAGTTATTGCTACTAACACTCTATCACTAGCCTATGAATAAGTGATCAACATTGATAGGTAGCTAAATCATTAGATACTAGGCACTCCTAGCCTCAATGCTAGTTTCCTAATTTTAATTATAATGTCTCATGTGAATCAAAATATTTTAACATTAAACTATAATTAGTTGTATGCACTACCTCCTATGATATAACATACATTGAATTAGTACTATGACTACTTGAACAACCCTACACAAATGAATGGTTAGTATTAGATTCAACATTTTCTCCCATCCAATGTGTTTCCTACGGTATGCATTATAAAAAATCAAAATTTTATTCTATAAATAGGATGGTTAAAAATATAATCAAGGACTTCTTGGGAATGCAAAGGAATATAAGAAATGCTATTAGTCTAAAAAATAATCAAAATCTTGGATTTCAAAGATATAATAGGACTTTCAATAAGATTGTAAATAATGTAGAACATTAGCAAGACAATATGTTTCCATAGATTAACATAGTGGATAAATCTATACCCAATTGGTTCAGGGTTCATAACACATCATAAAATAGTGAGCTTAATTATGTTGAGTTATGCATAACATTTTAAATCTTCTAGAGGGAGATGGTGAGGAAAGATTTAATGAATAATCCACTATATTTCCCCCATGATGCTAGTTCCTAAAACATAACTATGGTCTTTGAAACTCTAGAGTTTCCTTTCCCAAGTTAAGATGAAAATGTACTAGAGAACAACTCAGATGAGATACACACTTTCAAATAGTTTATGAGAAAAAATTATAATTTGAGGAACAATAATTCCTTCACTACATCTAATCCTCCAAATAATATGTATATTCCCTCAAATCCAAAGATTTATAACAATCCACCTCCCCCAAAATGTAAAAACTAACCACTAAACAAGGAATAACAAAGTAAAGGAGGATACAACATCATTGAATATATGAATAAGATAAATGTAAACATCATTATTCATGAATTGGCTCATATTTATGAACATGAAGATCTCCTATGGAGGTCCATTATAGGGAAGTATTTTACAAGAATCCAAAATTTGCTCATACCAATGTCATATGCAAGATTAAACTAGATGTTCCTCCTTTCTTTTTAACTACCAAATTATTTGGTAAGAATATACATAATTGTTTAGTTGATTCTCGAGCCTTAGCCACTATAATTCCAACTGTTATTTATAAAAAAATAACATTAACTCCAAACATATCCAATAGGATAGTTTCACATTTAGATAAAATAGTAGTGCATGTGGCTAGGGAACTTAATGATATGTGCATTTAAGTTGCATCTGAGTTGTGTATGTAGATAAATATAAACGTCTTGGTGGTACATATTCTAGATGGATATGGACTACTACTAATTAGGTATTGGTCAAAAATGTTAAATGAATATGTAGCAATAGACTTCTATCATATTTGGTTTCCATGTATAGGTATTCCACATCAAACTCAAACTAACCAATAACCAAGAATTAGGTATCATATTATGGAATACAATGCTAAGAATGAAAAAGTAATTTATAAATATCCTAATATTTGGATGTATACCTTTAACATAAATTATGAGGTCTAAAGGCTATAATTTTATGGACCCTCTTAATTGTGGACTCTCCATTTTGATGGTGCATGATCAAGCAAGGTTCAGGCATTGGTATCAAACTAGTTGACCTGCTAGCTAAAAAGTACCTAATAGCTTATAAGTTGTAATTTCCATGCACCAATAATATAGTATAATACAAGGAAATAATTTTGGGATTGTAATTTGCTCCCAAAAATTTTCAAGGAATTGTTAATATATGAAGATTCAGAGCTAGTGACTAATCAGTTCAAAGAAATATGAGTGCAAATTGTCATATCTTAAGAGAAACAAACACTGATGCTAGGATTTGATTTAATCATTTGAGGTATTTAATATAGTATTTATTCCTATAAAATAGAATGAGGCTATTAAATCATTATCTACTTTAGCTTCCAACCTATCACCATTAAGGATTACAAATTACAAACATTTTATATTGAAATTTTGCCTTGCCCATTAGTTCCTAAAAATATAGAAAATTTATAAGTGTTTGATGATGATCAATAGATTGTCCAATTCTTGACCAATTAAGGGTATTTTGAATCTCAAATAATTGATGATAAATAACTCATTTATTTATGCCAAGATGAATTTCGATAAGAATGAGTTATTCAATTCAAATAAAATTATTTTCCTTTAGGGATGGATTTTTTGGAGATAGCATTAAATACGAATATCCAATCTTAGTAATTGAAGTAGACCAACATTAATGAATTTGAGTTTAAAAAGGATAAATTAGGGGATGAGAGTGATCCTTACTATGTCAACATTGGTCTTATTTATACCCATGATGAAAGATAAATGGTGAAATATTTTATCATCTAGTATAAAGATGTGATTGGATGGACATATGAAGACTTGAAGGTTTTCAATCCTAGATTCATCACTCATATAATCTTGTTACGGCCAAACCATAATACATTTAGATAAATAAAAAGGAATATAAATCCCATCCTAGCACAAATCATTCAAAAAGAAGTAGAGAAGTTGTTGAAAGTTAGGATAGTGTTCCTTATCAAACACTCAACTTGGGTTGCCAACTTGGTTCAAGTAAAAAAAAGACTAGTGAAATCAGATTGTTTGTTGACTTTAGGAAATTGAATAAGGATTATAGGAAAATAAATGCCTAATACATTCCCTATATGAGGTGATTTATATAGTAAATGGTTTTGGAATTATGTCTTTATTAAAAGGTTTATAAGAATATAACTAGGTGCTAATAGAATCTGAAGACAGGATGAATATTGCATTTACCATGAAGTGGGGTACTTATGCATACAACAAGATGGCTTTTGGACTAATTAATGTAGCATCCAAATTTAAATGATCCATGGACCACAAATTTAAAGGGATAATAGGTAAATTCATAATCATTTACATGGATGACCTCATTATTTTATCAAAGAATATAACTAATCATGTAGGCCACTTACATTCAATCTTTAAAAGATTCAAAAGGTTTGGTATTTCTTTAAACCCAGAAAAGATCATATTTGGTGTTATCGAGAGTAATTTTTTTGGTCACATCATCACTAAGGATGGGATCACCATTTATCTTAGTTGAGTTCAATAAATTTCCAAGATTGCATTCTCAAAAACAAGGAGATCAATTTTTTCTTCAGAAAGACAAATTTTGCGAGGAAGTTTATCTCAGGTTTTGAAAAAAATGTTAGACCTTTAAATTTAATGCTCAATCAAGATTCCAAAGTGGAATGGACACTAAAATTTTGAATTTCCTTTCAATATATCAAGGATACCATATGTTAGTCTCTAATTTCAATAAGATCAGACTTTAATAAGGAGTTTTTATTATACTTGTTTGCTTCATAGCACACAATTACTACTATGCTTACCTAGAAAAAGGATGAAAGTGATCATTTTATTACATTCATGAGCATGAATTCAAAGGAATCAAAGCTAAATTACTCTAGATAGACAAGTAATATTTTTTTCTTGTCAAAGTGGTAAAGAAATATAGACATTATAGATTAAGAAATAAGACTATCATTATTATGCTAGACCCTAGTATCAACCTCACTTTACAACATAATGAATTGGGAGAACACAAAGTAAAATGGATGGAAAAATTATAGGAATTTGAAATATAAATCAAGTCTACCAAAAATTTTATAGGATAAAGAATCATTTAGCTAATGACTGAGCCTAACCCATGCATCACCATTAAGGATCCTATTCTACCTAGGTATCTAGAGGAGAATAATACACTGATATCATTTAATATTTACTCACATGTACTTATTCCCTACAACTCAATACATAACATAAGAGAGTATTGAGGCTCAAAGCTACTCATTGCATGATCAGAAAAGGAATCCTCTATAGAATAAATTATGAAGGCATCTACTTGAGATTAATATCATGACAAGAACGTAAAGAAATCCTATAGAACTTACACTAGAATATTAGAGGTACTCATCCATATGGAAACACCATAGCACATAATATCCTTAGAATGGGATACTATTGGCTAATAGTCTTCAAGGATGCACATGCCCATGTAATAACACGTTATGAATTTTAGGTCTTGGAAAAGATATAAGTGCACAAAAAAATGTCATTATAACCTATAATTGAAAAAAGGTCATTTTATGAGAGGATCTTGGATTTAATCAGTGTCATCAACCCAAATTCTACAACTTTCCATAATTTTTTTCTCACATCCATAAATTAATACACTAGATAGACTGAAGCAACAACTATAAAACATTGTAAAGAATAAGATTTAATTAGTTTTTTAGAGGAAAACATCAAAACTAGGTTTGATACGCCCATTTCCTTAGTTTTTGAAAATGGGAAAGTGTTCCAATTAGTTGAGTTCACTGAATGGGCCCATGATAATCAAATCACCATAAATTCATCTTCCAATCACTAATCACAAGGAAAAATATTAGCTGAAATAACAAATAAGAACATGATTGATGTCATTAAAAAATTAGATATAGACAAACCTAGAGAAAGACATCATATGCCATAGTATATGATGTGGATGGACCAAACCAAATTTAAGCAAGCCCTCAAATATTCACCTTATCTACTAGTATATGGATGACAACCAATATTTAAAATCATGCTCAAGTTGATAACATATCAATTTATGTACGAGTACATGGAACTAAGAGAGAAATTGGAGTCCCATTCATTGGATATAATAGAGATGGATTATTCAAATAATGAATTCTTGCTTAATTTAAATAAATAATAGGACTTGGTTAGAAGGTTGTTTGATAGAAAAGAAATGTTTAAAGCATTCAAAATATTTGATCTACTGCTTCTATGGGATAATGCCCATAAAATGAAAGGATATCATGTTAAATTTACCCCCTTATATATTGGATCTTACTAGATATCATAGATCATGGGTAATAATGATTTCCATTTAAGTGACTTCCAAATTAGTATTTAAAGAACTAATTCATGGTTGTATCATCTAAAGATGTCCCTAAATGAAAACAAGTGATGAGTTAGAGGTAGGAGTAGGTCATAATTACTACTTTCATAGATATATTTCTTGAGTAGTTTTATGTTTTGTAGATTATCCTTTCCTATTTTCAGCATTTTTTCCCTTTAGTTTAGTTATCTATTTTTTTAGGATATACATCTTTATTTTTTGTGATTCAGATTAATTTATCTTAGTATCACCAAAATAATATCCAATTCACTAGGATTTTCATTTATGCTTATGTTTATGTAACTTGAATACATAAGAGAGGTTCCAAAAGAATAACAAGTATGGGAATGACATAAAACAAAGCACATGAGGTAGCTTTGTTTTTAGGTTTTACATCATTATGTCTAATATTTTCAAAGTTTAGGTATTTAATAAAAAATTAACCATGGTTATATTTAAAATCTTTTCTCATTACTCCATACAAATTTATAAAGTTTTCTCATCTCTTTGGATAAAATACACATCTAATGATATTACATGTTTAAGATAATAACAATTGATACAAATATAGTTGGTAGGGACATTCTAACAAATCAAATTTTCACATACACCAGCTCACAATGGTTCCCTCCTTTCTTCTTCTACTTGAATTCCAAAAAAAATAACCAATGCATTTGAAGAGTGATTAGTAAACCCAAAGAAAATCTAAAGGCGATCAAAGACTCACATGATGAAATAAGATAAATGTATCATGTATCATGAAAAAATATGAGGGAAAACATAGGAGGAGCCAAAGGTATCTCTTTCATGGCTATGGATGCCTTGTTGGTAGTAAAGCAATTCTCAAGCTCCCTTAATTTCAATATTCGTCAAGGAAACTAGAATGAAACCTATAATTTATTTCAAGTCCTTGATAAAATCCTCAAGACAAGGGTAAAATAAAATAACTTCATAACACATATATCTAAGCTAGGTCTAAGACTAGTATGTTGTATGAATTAATTAAGAGTCTCTTTCATGTTTATGGTTCAATTATTCTTTTTTGGGATGTTTCATGTTGAGTTATAATTTATAACCAATTTTTTTTGGGTTTTCAAATACTTAGGAGTATTAACCCTATGAATCACCATTTTTTATACTCAAAACACCTCACTCTACTTTTTCCTTAGTAGGGACCCATTAAAGTTTGATAAATCTAGTTATGTTCTGAAAAGCCTTTTCATCGGCATTTATATGCGTATTTGGCAAGATTTAAAGCTTTAAAATTTATTATTATTTATGTAGATGAATATTTTTAAATATAAACATAATTGAAATTTATATTTTTACTTGGGTTTTACTATGTGAGTTATTCAAACTAACTTATTAATGGTCTTCAAGAGTTTTGCACATATACATGTTTTTGTAATTGGATTTTGTGTATTTTACACTTTGTAAATTTTGGTATTTCAAAACCTTTGTAAAGTGAAACTTATGGGTCCTCATCATCTATGTTATAATAAATTTTAGTCTTTATACCTTTTATAATTTTTAAGATTATTTCATAAATTTTGTTCACATATTTTGTTGTAATTTTGCCTTCATGTATTCTCTATTTTGAATGTTGTGTTCAAAATTTGGTCTTAGGAAAAAGTGTTTGGAAGTTATGTTTTCAAAAAAAAAATCATAGGTTTTACCTATGGGATTTGGTCTTTATAAATTTTGTATAGAGTTTTTATTCATCACAGCCTTCACCTCTATGTTTCATGTATTCGAGGCATGATGAGAATTGGTCAGCTTAGTCTCAACACAAAGCTTGGAACCCAAATTTGAAAGGCATGATATATTGCATAATTTATTTTACATAAAAGTACCTACAAGGTGACAATGTAAAAAAGCACTACACCAAAACCTTAAGGCATTCATGAAATATACCCATCAATATCATAACATCCCATCACACTTCTAAAGCCAAAACTCTAGACTGGATTTATGCCCATACACTAGGATCCTCCACATATATGAGCCCCAAATAAAAACTTCCATGCCATCATAGCCACCTAGTCCATGACTTAAATCTAGCTCAAGGATCTAATACCAAATATAATGAACTATTATAATAAAACCTCAAGTCATTATTATAAAATTCCCATATGTGTCATAATAGACACTTATCTAAGGTTACAAGGTGGTATTTATTTGAACATATAAAAAGTACATGTGGCAAACCAACTAAAGTAAAGTGAGAATGTTTGAATTAAATAAATAAAACAAGCTTTGATATGTTATACATTAATGGAACATGAATTGGAATTAAAGTCCTAACTTAATGATATATGAGTGAATTCTAAAAAGACATCATGCCCATTGATTATTAAAGAGATTAAGATACTTTTCATTCATAATATAATTCAAATCCCTAGCTATCTATGTTCATGCATGAATTACTTCCAAAAATAAAGCAAATAGTTGGATTGAAGACTAAAACTTTTTTAGTTAAACCATGTAACAATGGATTCTTCATCTAAGGTATTAAGGGGAGTGTTACCACCTTATAAATTATAAATAAAAGTTTTCATAGAATAAATAAATACTATATTTGACTATATTGTGTTCAATGATGAATATGACAATTATTCAATTCTTTGGGATGTGATCAAGAATGTAGTGGCCATTCAATAAAAGAGAATTTGAGTACCCAAAAAAAGTATCTAGTATCAAAATTATTGAAATTAAATCATTAATAACTACATTTTTCAATGACCAAGCATGAGGTGATACCTTGCATTAACCTATTGATGGACTTATTAATCACATAGAAGGTGATTGACAATGGTTTCCTACACCACCTAAGCCATAAGATAGTCATAACTTACATTTTTGGTGATGGTTTATAGAGGTACCTATCATTTCCCAATGCATATGCCACCTTTAATGGATAATGGGTTGAACTATGGAATAAGATGACCACAAATGAGAATACACTAAAGAAAAGGATCATTCCTAGAGAAGTGGTCACCCTCAAGGCTAGGGAGCCAATGCCTATCACCAAATGTTAGATGGTAATATGTATTAGAATAGACTTATTGAATAGGTTATATGGTCACCCTAATATCCATTTCCTCCACCTAGAATGGGTACCATTATTGGATTTATTGATAAACTCAAAGATGACCTTTGCCCTATGAGAGAAAATTAATTCACCCTAGGAGAGATAATCAATGCAATATTCTATAGGAGAAAATAGTTAATAAGGATTAGAGGCCCATGCATGACCATTTATACATGATGTCATATCTATTAGATGTAGTCATGGGCATTGTCTATGGGAATAATGAATCTCTATAGTACCCAAACCCATATTGAATTAAAAATTAGGTATGTGACATCTTTTCCTTCCTCTAGATCTATGCATATATGAGAAATATAGATAGAATTGATAAGAATATTTATCCTCAATTTTGGAGGGAAATTCATAAGGAACCCTTCCTTAGAGTATCAAAAATCACTATCAAAATATTATGGCTAAGGCAGTGGGGAGGGGGGTCTTATTAGATATATCTAGACTAAATAGTAATCATGGTGATGGGGAACAATTTTGACCCTTTGTGAGGAACCTACTATAGAGATTTACAAACTATATAAAACAATGGAATAATAAAAATAAATATATAAATTTACTTAGAATAATTTCAATATATTACATTGATCATAGGCCAATTTGAGGGGGAAACCTCTTTTTAGCAAGCTTGATATAATAATATTCATCAATGCCTTAATTGGACATCAATACTTACATAAATATTAATTCTATTATAGTAACTAATACTTCCCATGCATGTGGGATAATTTAATGATGCTAAAGGGATGACTTACAAATCATATGCATCCATAGTGAAAAATACACCAATAATACAAAGATAAGGGTAGGACATATGTTACTAACATCACCTCCCCCTTAGAAAAAGCTTTGTCATCAAAGCTTCAGATGTGGGAATTATTGTTGAATTTGGCATAATGTTTCCCATGTCACATCTTTAGGTTGCATGGCATGCCACTAGATTAAGACTTATATGATAGAGTGGGAGTAAAGTTGGTAGGTATGCCTATCTAGGATAAATTCTAGTTTGAGAAGGACGGAGCCTTCATTATCAAGTGTAGGTAAAATTATTTGCATTTTGATAGAAGGTCCAAGAATTTTCTTCAAACATGAGACATGAAAGATTGGGTGAATTCAAGAGGAAGGTCAAAGCTTTAACTTGTAAGAAACAAACCCAGTCTATTGGAAAAACTTATATGGCCCATAAAATTTTGGTACAAGCTTATTACACCCTTTTAGTTTCAAAGATGAATGCCTATATGATTACATATGAAAAAACGCCATACACCAGGTTGAAAGGTGTGCTCAAAGTGGTGTTGATCTACCTACTAATTTATTACATTTTATTTATAATGAAGATTATCCTATAATATGTTGATAGTCTAATCCTAATGGTGGAGATTAGTGTTGAATGCTTGGATTGGGGAACTACCAAGTGTAAATAGAAGCAATGTTGTGGGGCTTGACCATAAACTTCTTCATATGGAGTCATTTTAGTAGAAGTGTGGTATTAGGTATTATACCATGATTATATGAAGGAGATCCACTTTACCAACTGGTTTTATTGTTTTAATGCACATAAATGAAGGAATTATTGCCATTTGAAATTTGCACTCATGGATGTTATATGGTATAGGGGTGTTTTTGTTGTGTGGAATTGACCAAGAAGGCCTTGTAGAGGGTGTAAGAGGACTTAGAACTAATCATGCAAGTATTATGGCTTGGTTGTGTATGATAGCATAATTTTTCTCATCACAATGATGGTAACATACCTAAGGTGTAGGACCCTTGTGCTCCTTGGGATGAGCATTCATAATAGGCTAGATTCCTTTTATTGTAAATGCACCTAGTTTAAGACTAGCATGTAAGCCTAAAGAGCATAAAGGTAATATACCACTATTTTAAACCTAATATATTCAAGGAAAAGGAGGGAAAAGGTAATAAATGTTGAAACATAAAGATTTGATACACCCAGAATAGAGTGAGATGTCCTACTGCTATAAACACAATAAAAACCTTTAAGGACAAGAAATATTACATAGCTTCCACCAAGGATACTCCAAGTACATAAGTGTTTTACATGGAGGAATGGGAACACATTATACCACTAAGAGGGATGACAAATAGTCCATAGATAGTAATAATATAGAGACAAATGAACATAGAGTATGACCTATAAGTGAGTTTAAATTTTGATGAGGAAGTGTTGGTAATAGACAATGGTGAGAGGGGGAACATTACCCATAGTCAAGGATAAACAAATGCAAATAACAAATATATCAATCATAATAATATAATAAGGTGAACTTAATTATCATTAGTCTATAATATTTAGTTAATACAAGTGCTCATGGAGGGCAATTTTAGTAGCATAAGGTTGCTAAAATGTGTCAACCCATTTTATAATGAAAAGATAGAATTTTATATACAGCAAGACTATTTACAATTAATGCACCACTTGGGGTGATGGGTATAGATTTTAATTCTTTTAAGGCACTAAAACAATGCTTTATAAAGTTTTTCTAACAAATCAGGCCTAAAAATCATCACACAAACATTATGTGTAAGGGGAGAAGGAAGATTTCCATGATAAGAATAGAGAGTGGCATGAACTTTTATTTTGATGTCTAGTGGCTACTTAGGCATTCAAATATTCTAGCAATACCTTGAGATCCTACATATTAATGTATTATTTACTAAAGGACAAGATCACCATGCTTATAAATATTATAGAGCCATGGTGACATATTTTTTTGGCTGGCTACTTATTGAATATATGGCTTAGGATGCTCCTCCATTAATTATGTACATCTGCCTTTGCTTTAAAACCTAGACTTGAGTCAACTATAAACAAAAACAAATCTAAGATTATTGGTTTTCTTATAGTTTCTATACATGACACTCTACTTGATTCCTAGTTCCTTTTACAACAAGTTTCCACCATTTTGGCATTTATTAGGTCTAAAAGACCTAAGTTACCTATATGAAGTTATACTAGCAATGCTTCGTCTTTGTTATCAATCTTATTTCAACTTGAGTTTAGCTTGAGCTTAACTCCATGTATTTTATTCTAGCTCAAGTGCATTAATTTGTTTTGATCAAGTTAAATTGCTCCATTTATCTTAGTCAAAAATGCCCTAGCTTAGTCCTTTATTCATTTGTCAACAAATAGACTTGAGCTCCATTGACTTATTGACCTTTGATCACTCTATTGAATCCCTTTTACAAGTTAAATGCATGCTATTAGATCTTCTTTTAGAGCTAAAATGATGTTAACACTTGGCACCAATGTATTTGATCCTAGGAGTTCCCTATTAGTCTACCTGCTCTTGTGATTATGCCATGTGGTGGCCTCTTGGATCATTGATTGTTTGACTCTACTTGCATTCCATTGATCTATCTTTGTATGTTCAAACATTCTCTGTTAGATCTATTTAGATCCATTGACCTACTAGTCATTGCTCATCCTCAGATTTGATATAGGCTCTTGAGATTTGGACACTTATCAAGCCTATATTTAGTCTGGGACCCCTTTGATGGTTTTTGAAATCCCAATAGCTATTTTGTGAGGCCCAAATTTGATGTTTGCACAAATGTCCTTGGATTTTTAAATTTGAATGGCTACTTTTAGGGGCCCAAACTTGATTTTTGTGCACCCATCATAGAATATTTGAATCCTAATAGCTATTTTTTATGTCCTAAATTTAAAACTTGAGTGAATGTCCTATCCTAATTTCCATGTATTTTACCCACAACAAACAATTTCCTCAGGCTATTTGTTTTGGGATTTATGTTGGACAATTATTGTGAGTGTTGTTTCTTGGCCACTTCCTCTAAATCAATTTTTTTGTGGCTCTTTTTCATCAATAAAATGTTCAAGGAGATTATCTTGGGACAATTTCCCAAAAAAAATGAGTTTGACTTATCTTTGCCTTGGATAATTTCTTATAGACAAAATGTCCAAAAGAAATTATTTATTTGGGGCTTATGCTTATAGACAAAATGTCTAAGATAAATGGGGTATTATAGTAAACTATTGTGAGATAAAGCTCTTGAAATAATTCAAACTTAGATTTTTTTATAGACTTTTTGATTCAAACAAAATATTTGAAAGAATTCATACCTTCAAAACTTTTGTCTACACACTTTTCCCAAAAGAATTATGCCTTCATGATTTTTTGAATGGACCACTTTCGAATAAAATGACCCTTTCATTTTTGTTTTAGATAAAATTTCCAAAATAATTCCTAACACTTATCCCAAAAGACCCAAAACAAATCCCTTAAAATAAATAACACTTAGCCAAATAAAAAGGTTAGAAAGAAATGAACATAGCAAAAGGAAAGCCAAAAATATCTCCTAAGTAAGGATTTACCTAAAAAGGTTTGACACTGTATCTTTATCTTTGAAGACTCAAGCATTATGAAATCTATTCAAATACCTACTCTTTGTAACTATAGACTTATCCTTTATAAATTGGCAAGATACACTTTTAAGCAAGGTTAAAGTGTTTCAAAAGATTTAAACTCTGTACGATCCCTTTGGTCCATTAGTTTAATCTATAAATCCTATCCAGGCCTTTTTCCATACTTTATCCTTAGGAAAATACATTGCATTCAAGTGAGTTTTGTATGTGGGCCAAAAATGGCCAACATTTATGGTGACTCACATGGAAGAATGCCTGCTATGCTTGGGAACCTAGACCATAGAAATCCATTGGGCATAGAGTCTTTAGAGATTTTTATTATCTCTTATAAACACAATAGTTTCATACCTCTGGATTTGAAACAAATTTATATTCACCTAAAAAGACAAGAACTACACCAGAGGTGCTTAAAGGAAAAGACATAAGCTAATAAAACATTATGTACAAGCATTTAGAGGATTTGAAGCTATTATAAAACAAGGGTGTGTAAAGTATACTTTAGGGAAATGAAAACATCTAATCTACTTATTTATAGATGTAAGAAAATACTAATGGAGATAGTTTTTGAGATGAATCCAATTGACTAGTATTAACATCTCCTCTCCATTCATTTTGGTAAGTTAGAAAGCATTAGATGTCTTACAATTGGTGATGGTATATGAACCACTCCATAGTACATCAAACTTAGTGTTCCTTCTAGCTTTCACTCTATCTGAATCCCATTTGATCACTAAATCTCCCTCCTTTAAAGTCCTATCACTAACCTTCTTATCAAAGATCTTCTTGGTTTTCACCTATTACAACTCCATGGTGCATGCATCTTGCATTCTATTTTCATAGATATCCATTAACTTGGCTAGTATGACCTCAAGGGGATCACTCTCAAGTAATTATAATTCAAGTGATGTTGGTAATCTATCTTTCCTTTTATAAACTATCATGAAAGACAAATTTTCCAACACCCTCTTGGGCATGGTCTGATAATCCTAAAGAGTATTTCTAAGCTTAGTATGGAAAGATCAATGATTATCCTCCAAATTCATATTTATGATGTAAATAAATTATTTATTGGTGAACTCATCTATAACATTACCCTAAGGGTAATATTTTGATGAGGTGATCAATTAGATATTATGATTGATAGCCCATTCACTGATTCTAGTTCCAAGGAAGGCTAATGCATTATCTAAGATAATGGTGGTGGGGATGATAAATCTCATTAAAATGCCTTCATAAAATTTGAGTATGGATGTCTCACTGGCCTCCTTGAGTGTATCTACTTTTGTCCATCTTTTGAAATAGTCGGTGGCTATGAGAATCTATTTATTCCCATCACTTGATGGTGGATTAATCATGCCTATGAAATCCAATCCCCAATACACAAAGGGTTGATCATCTTTAATTGGGCATAGTGGTAAGGCTACAATCCTTTGTTTGACTATGAATAAGGCACATTTATTTCAGTTTCATACATATGCATGCACATCTTTGAATAGAGTTGGCCAATAGCCAACATGTATGATATTCATGGTAGTGGTATTAGGTGAATAATGGCCTCTTGTAGGCCTATCATATAACTCTTAATACATTTTTATTACTTTATCTAAGTATTTATACCTCAAAAGGATGTTATTAAGATCTTTTCAAAAAAGTGCACCCTCTATGAGCACATAGGGAATGGACTAGAGTCTCAAATACCTATGCTTAGCTTTGTTGAGGCTTGAAGGGTATATATCATGCTAAAGGAAGGTTTTTATATCTTTTTCCCAATCAATCATGGCCTCTAGGTTTATGCATTATTCCTCATGTGATACTAGGATTTCACCATCTTTAGGTTTTACTATTTCAGCCAATTTCTCATAAAATATTTTCTCAAACTAATGTGGTGACCTAGATATCTACATCATACTCCATCACCTTGTTAATCTAGACAACTCATTTCTCACTAATTTCACTATTGATTAAGAAATCCTTAATGTTTGTGTGCACCACCATGAGTTAAATTTTGTTTTTGGAGAGCATATGTCTAAATTTATTCAATGCTCTCACAACTACAAGGGTGAAATTTTAAACAAATCTATAATGTAATTCATAATGCTTCAACACCTAAATAAAAAAGGAAATTATCTACTCTAGTTTTTCTTTGTTTTGCTGCATCAAGATGACTAAGATACCATCAGATCCACTGAATACATAGAGGATAAAATACTTACTATAATCTGAGTTGATCAAAGTGGGTTCTTACACAATGGCAAGCTTAATGAATTCAAAACCTTCCTTAACCTCATGCATCCAATAGAATACAAATTTATTCTTTAACATCATTGTGAGAGGCTTCACTAGGATAATGAAACTAGGCAAAAACCTCCTCAAAAAGTTAATTAGCCCTAGGAAGCTCTAGATATTTTTATTGTGGCTCAAAAGAGGGAGGTATAAGACAACGTTGACTTGATCTAGATCAATCATGAGTCCCTCTTTTTAAAAAAAAAAATCCATGGAGGGAACCCTCATGAACTATGAAGATGCATTTTTTAGGGTTCAAAGATATTCCAAACTCATGGAACTTCTAAAATACTTGGTCTAGGTGATCCAAATGATCCTCAACATGTTTGGAGAAAATCGTTATGTCATTAAGGTAAACCTGTGATGATTTTATTGATGAGATCCTTGAATTCCATATCCATGGATCTTTGAAATATTAAACCTCATTTGTCAAACCAAACAACATGTGATGGTATACAAAGGTTCCCCACTTAGTGGTGAACATGGTCTTGTAATGGTAACACTCTTGTACATGGGTTTGGTTATACCATAAATAACCATCTAATAATGATAATCTTTTTACACCTATGATTATTCATAAGATCTATTCCATTGGTGGGAGAGGGTAGTGATATTTGTGGGAAGCCTTGTTTAAGTCCCTAAAGTCCACATAAAGGCATATTTCCTTGTTCTTCTTTCACACTAGTACCAAGTTAAAGATGCATGAGGAATGTTTTATTAAAAATATTATACTTGCCTTAATGAGCTTAGAGATCTCCTTACACATCAATGGCTACACCTTTATATTAATAACTCTCTGCTTCTAATTTAAGTTTTATTCATTAATATGGAGCTAAATTATGTGTTATGATAATCTAGTATTGAATCCTCTAAGATCTTTGTATCCCCATGAAAAGAGATCATCATATCTCCCACTGATTCGAGTAAATATTTCAATATCTAACATAGAACAAACCTTACCAACGTTAAGAGATTTACCTTATAAAATGATCATGGGTGTTGAGACATATTATTTGGTTATCATGCTACATCTCTCTCCTTTAAATTAATCATCAGAACCAAATATGTTTTCTAGGGTGACTAGCCCTCTTAGCAACTTGTTTCCTTTTAATTAGATAATTTGATATTCATATTAGGATCATAGTTGCACTTGAATTGTAATGTAAAACTCTACCTCATCCTATAGGAATTTAATTATTTACTCATCACTTTGAATACTTGCCAATTTTATATGTTGTCATGAATTACTTATCTGACCATGAGTTTAATGAGTTGTTTTGACTCTTTCATTGTGGCGCATGGAATGTCATACTATACCTCTATAGTTGTAAGCCTATCCACATCAACATTATATGATCTTGGTAAGAAAATGATATTAAACACATAAAATACTTCTATCATATCCCATACTCTATGCTTGTAGGCTTTCATCAAGCCATTTTTAGTCATGATTTATTCTCTAACTTGGTTGATAACTAACTCACTATCACCAAGCAATTTTAGTGCCTTGATTTATTTATTTTACATGAGATAGAGGCCTTGAATTAGTGACTCATAATCAAAAACATTGTTCTTGTAAGATAAATATAGTATAAAGGCATGGAAGTATTTTTCATTTTAGGGGGAAACTCACATGACACTAGCTCCTACACCATTCCTACTCTAGGAATCATCAAAGTATAATTACCATATACCTTCATGATTTTTACAAGCCTTCATAAGATTATTTAATGTGATATTTTAATACATGATGTAATATGTGCTCAACTCTATCTCTACATTATCATACGGGTCACACTCAAAGTGTTTGGATTCCCATTCATCTAATAGATTATCTAGGGTTTCCTCAAGCAATATTATGGATTCATGGAGAATTGAATCTTCCTCTTGTTCAAACATCATACAATTTTTCTTGATTGCATTTGGAGAGTATGTATCTACATGAATTTTGAAGATAGATTATACCCTTATTTTCACTTTGGTCCCAAAACTAGTTTTCAACAACATGTGTGACCAATTTGAAGATAAATATACACCAACCTTTGTCATGAAGTCTTGGGAGAGGCAGATGGAAAAGTAAGGGGTAAGTTGATGAATATGATATATTTCATAATGTAAATTATTGGGCATGAATGTATTGTTAGATTTAGTTCCTTGATTATATCTACCACTTTGACCATTGTGCCATCAATCTAGACCACTCCTTTTGGAACATGAGAATATGCAATTCCTAACATATACATGATCTTTTTGGTCATCACCAAGCTACTTATGCTTGAGTTGTTCATGAAATTATGCACTAGGTGTTAGCTTATGATTAAAGATACATGTAATGGTGGTAGAATTTTTCTATTACACACATATACTTCTTATTTTGGCCGTCACAATCTCATAAAGGCATCATATGATAGCTGGGGTGTTTGACATTCTAGAAAACCTTTTAGTGCATCTTGTAGTAAATTTCATTGGGATGAAATATAAAGTTCATCCCACATTATGATATTGAGGTTCATTTTCTTCATTTTCTTTACTATGTTGAAAATAACTTGAGATACCTTTAAATGTGGCTTAGGGATAATGGCCTTTATAACTTGAGATGGTCCTTTCTTCGATGTAGACTTCTATGGTTATAACATCTATGTGGGTGCTTTAGCTAGTGCACTTACATGATTGTCTTGGGGTGTTAAATACAATGGAAATGCAGCTAGTTTAGCTTCTTTTATAACTCTCCTTTTTAATCTTGTATTGAAAATGATTGGGGTGCTTCCTCTACTAGGTGCACCAATTTTATTCACATATTTAAAATCATCCTCCTATCAATTGATGAAAATAGAGCTATCATATTATTGAACTGGTGCTTGGATCCCCTCCTCTTGTAGGGCTATGCTACTTATTTTCTCTCAAAATTTTGGTATGATTTGTAACATGAGCTCCTAGTTCAAGATCCTATTTTCACATGTAGATTGATTATGTGGTTGATTTCATGAGAATCACCATTCAAAATCCTATTCTAGATTTTTATGCATCAAAATAAGGCTTTAGAGATGCTAAAAACATTAGTATTTTGCACATAAGGAATTATATTATATGTGATCTAATTTTACATATGAGCACCACCTTGGTAGGGAGGTTTGTTTGATTTGTATTACTGAGTGAAGGGTTGATGATGTCTAGGATACTATGCTTTCTATATTTTGAGGGAAACAAGTTCATTAGCAAAACTTTATAATAACATCTTTACTTCATGTAATTCATTAGAAGAGATGATGGGTGGAGTAGGTAGGCTCACTATAGTATGGATAGGCACTAGTATAGGTTATGTAATTGCTTGATTAGGGAGAGGTTCTAAAAATATAGGAATAGGGGGTCTAGTTGCAATCTTGCCTACTTGAATTAATTTTTTTTTGCATGCATCACAACTTCACAAGAATCAAGAAGGAACATTATTATTTTACACATAAGGAACTCTATTATATGTGATCTAATTTTACATATGAGCACCACCTTGGTAGGGAGATTTTTTTTATTAGTATTATTAAGTGAAGGGTTGATGATGTCTAGGATACTATGCTTTCTATATTTTGAGGGAAACAAGTTCATTCCCAAAACTTTATAATAACATATTTACTTCATGAAATTCATTAGAAGAGATGATGGGTGGAGTAGGTAGGCTCATTGTAGTATGGATAGGCACTAGTATAGGTTATCTAGTTGCTTGATTAGGGAGACGTTCTAAAAGTATAGGAATAGGGGTTTTAGCTGCAATCTTGCCTACTTGAATTAATTTTTTTTTGCATGCATCACAACTTCACAAGAATTAAGAAGGAACATTAGTATTTTTCACATAAGGAACTCTATTATATGTTATCTAATTTCACATATGAGCACCACCTTGGTAGGGAGGTTTTTTTTGTTAGTATTATTGAGTGAAGGGTTGATGATGTCTAGGATACTATGCTTTCTATATTTTTAGGGAAACAAGTTCATTCCAAAAACTTTATAATAACATCTTTACTTCATGAAATTAATTAGAAGAGATGATGGGTAGAGTAGGTAGGCTCACTGTAGTATGGATAGGCACTAGTATAGGTTATGTAGTTGCTTGATTAGGGAGAGGTTCTAATAATATAAGAATAGGGGGTCTAGCTACAATCTTGCCTGCTTGAATTAATTTTTTTTGCATGCATCACAACTTCACAAGAATCAAGAAGGACCATGCCTCTCATGGACTAAATCATCACTACTATATCACTATTAAGATATTTTAGAAAATATATAAATGTAGTGCTAGGAGATGGCTTACATAAATCTTGGATTTTATCCTAAACCCTTTGGAATCTAAAGTTCAAATCGACCATCATCTCATGTGGGGATTACTTTATGGATATGAACTACTCTATTATGGAAAAATGATCACTTTAATCATCAAACTACTTGTATAATTCTCTATTGATTTCATCCTATCTATGAATATAATTTTGGTCTCAACGTTTGATACCACTGAAGGGATTTTCCTTTAAATGATGAAGCAAGTAGTCTAACTATAAAATTATTTTAAGTCACATGGTGCACTGAGTAGATATTCATTATATAGTAAATATAATCCATAGGGGAGATTGAATTCTCACTCATGAAATAGGACAAAATTTAATGAGTGGACACTAGAATGTCATCATATTATGATAGGACTAATGGACTAACTCTATTGAAAGGCACAAATACTTGATTCCTTGGCATAACCATGAATGGGATAAGGAATAGACATCACCTAGAATAGAACATTATACATGGGGGTGTAGATTGGGCTCTTGGTGGAAAATGGCTTATGATATGCCTCCTAATGGGGGATGAATATACTCTTTCTCTCCTTCCTCTTGATGGTGCTGGAAGCTTAGTGAAATAGAAATCAAGGCCTCTTGTAGATGATCTTATTCTTCTTAGCATGTAAGTAAGGGACTAATATTTATGGACCAAAGATGTTTGGAGTTGCTAAAGATAGCCTAAATTCATTATATTTTCTTCAAATTATCCCACTAGGTGTGACATGAAATGTTGTCATGAAAAATGTGCACTTGTGGATGCTTTATAGCACATAGGAGTTTTTGTTATGGGGCACTGAGTGCAAAGGCCTTGTATAGCGTGTGGGAGGAATATAATATAAGTGCGTAAGTATTATGGATTGAATATGCATGAGAGCATTATTTTTCTTGTCATAATGATGGGAATGTCCCCAAGGTGTGGGACCCTTGTGCTCCTTGGGATGAGCGTCTAGAGTAGATAGGATTCCTTCTATTTTAAGTGTACCTAGTTTAAGACCAATACACAAGACTAAATTGTAGAAAGGTAATCTAACACTATTTTAAACCTAATTTATTTGAGGAAAGGGGAGGGAGAAGGTAATAAATGATGAAACATAAAGAGGTGATGAACCTAAAATAGAGTGATTTCTCCTACTACCATAAACATAATATAAACCCTAAAGGATAAGACAATATCACATAGCTTATACCAAAGATATTACAAAAGCATAAGTGTTTCACATGGAGGTATAAGAATGTATCATAACACTAAGAGTGATGATAAATGGTCCATAAACAATATCAACATAGACCTAAATACACATAGAATATGACTAACAAGTGAGTTTCAAGTTCTATGAGGCGGTATTAGGAATGGACAATGGTGAGAGGGGGAATATTACCCATAATCAAGGATCAATAAATGCAAATAACACATATATCATTAGAATAATAGGAGGTAAACTTAATTCTCATTACTTTTCAAGATTTAGTTAATACAAGTGTTCATAGAGAGCAATTTTAGTAGCATAAGGTTTTTAAAATGTGTCAACCCTTTTATAATTGAAATCCAAGCTTTTATAAAAAACAATCTTGTTTTAAAAATAATGTACCACAAGGGTGATAGGCATAAATTTTAATTCTTTTATGGCATTCTAACGGTGATTTTTGACATTTTTATAATAAATTGGGCCTAAAATTCATTGGAGGAACCTTATGTGTGAATGGGGAGGAGTAATATTTTCCTAACAAGATTAGAGAGTGGTGTGAACTTGCATTTTGATGTCTAGTTGCTGCTTATGCATTTAACTATTATGGTAATACCTTGAGCCCCTATGTATTAATATCTTCTTCAGTGAAGGACAAGATCACCATGTTATGAATCTGATAAAGATATGGCAACATCTTGTTTTGGGTGGATACTTGTTGAAGATATGGCTCAAGATGTTCCTCCATTAATTTCACACATTTGCCTTTGATTTGAAACCTGAACTTAACTCAACTATAGATAAAAAGTAATCTAATATTATTGATTTTCCTATAGTTTATAAATATGGCACTCTTCTCGATGTTGGGTCCTTTTCACAACAAGTTGTCACCCTTGTGGCCTATATTAGGTCTAAAAGACCTATCTTACCTGTATGGAGTTCTATTGGTGATGCTTGGTCCTTATTATCAATCTTGGTTCAACTCAGGTTAAGCTTGAGCTCAAATCCATGTATTTTCCACAAGCTTGAGTCCATTCATTTTTTTCCTAAGTCTAACTACTCCATTGACCTCAACCAAAATTGCCCCAACTTGGTCCTTTTCTCATTTATCAGTAAACTAACTTGAGATATATTGATTTATTAACCTTTGATTGATCTATTGGATCCCTCTAATAGGTTAAATGCATGATTTTAGATCTTCTACTAAAGATAACTCACTATTAACACACTTGGAAACCATGCATTTAATCTTTGGATCTACCCATAAGTCTACCTACTCTTTTTCTTATATCATGTGGTGACCTATCAGCTCATTGACTCTTTAACTTTGTTCGCATGCCATTAATCTATCTTTGTATGCTCAAATGCACTTTGTTATATCAACCTATATCTACTAACCTACTAGTGACTTTTCATCATTGGATTTGATCTAGGATCCTAAGATCTAAAAACTTGTCAAGCCCACATTTAGTTTGGGACCCCTTTGATGTTTTTTTAAATGCCAACATCTATTTCATGAGGCCTAAATTTGATGTTTGTAAGAATATCCTTGGATTTTTAAATTCAAACATCTACTTGTAGGGGCCTAAACTTGATGTTCACATGCTCATCATGGGATATTTGAATCTAAACAACTATTTGTTATGTCTTGAATTTAACACTTGTGCAAATGTCCTATCCTACTTTCCATGTATTTTACCCAGAATAAACAATTTCCTTAAGCTATTTCCTTTAGGATTTTCACTAGACATTTGTTATGGGATTTATGTCTGAATAACTTCCTCTAAAGGAATTTGTTTTCATCTCTTTTTCATTATATAAAATGTCTAAGGATATTGTAATGGGATAATTTCTTGAAAGAAATGAGTTTACTTTATCCTTGGATAATTTACTGTGAATAAAATGTCCAAAAGAAATTATGTCTTTGAGGATTATGTTTGCAAATAAAATGTCCAATATAAATGGTGTGTAAGGGTAAATTATCAAGGGATAATTATCTTAAAATAATTAATAGATAGCTTATTTCATAGACCTTTTGATTTAGACAAAATGTCTGAAAGAATTAATACCTTTAAAACTTTTGTCTGTGCACTTTTCCAAAAATATTTATGCCTTTGAGATTTTTTAAGTGGACCTCTTTCCAATAGAATGATAATTTGTAATTTTTGTTTGAGAAAAAATGTACAAAATAATTCCAGACACTTAGCCTAAAATACCCAAAATAAATCCCCTAAAATAAATAACACTTAGCTAGATAAAAAAGTCATAAAGAATTGAACCTAACAAAAGGAAAGCCTAAAATATTTCCTAAATAAGGATTTACCTAAGAAGGATTGACACTTATATTTTATTCTTAGGCTCCTCAAAACTTATTCTTGAACTATATCTTGCTCTTTGAAGGCTTGGACATTATCAAAATCTATTTAGATATCAATTCTTTGCAATTATAAACCCATCTTTTAGAAATTGGCAAGATACAGTTTTAAGAAAGATGAAAGTGTTTCAAAATATTTGAACTCTGTATGATACCTTTAGTCCATTAATTTCATCTAGAAATATTATTTAATCCTTTATCCATTCTTGATCCTTAGGAAACTACACTACATTTAGGCAAGTTTAGAATGTTGGCAAAAAATAGCCAATATGAATGTTTCCAAGAATTTGTTGATGATTTTTATCTACCTATCAGGTTGTTAATGATACCTAGAGATCATCTTTAGTTTTGTTCCTATGTATTAGAATAGCTCTATCCAAAAATGGCTACTGAAAGTTACATCACAATTAGAGACAATAGAAGAATGTATGCCATAAAGATAGAAAATTTGATCCAAGAAAACCTAAGTGACTATGGAATTTATATAAGGGTGGATGAGAGCACAAAAATTACTCTATTTGAAGAGGCATTTAACCATGACCAACATAACTATTTTGCCATTGGATTTAGGAATCCCCTCAATGAAATCCATAAAAATATCAATCTAAATCTTGGTAGGGATGGGTAAAGGTTTGATAAAACTAGGAAGCATTATGGTTTAACCTTTGTTTTATTTCTAGGTATCACATTTAGCCACCATATATTTAATATACCATTTCATCCCTTTCTATAAATTTATTTTGGCATGCCCACTCATATTTTTTGAGAAATCTAGAGTTCCCTACTAATGGAGAAGCATGGATTTCATATAATATAGCCTAATGAAGGTTTGTGCTATTTGGAAGCACCAAATGACCCTTTTAATGTAGACAATCACCATACCATGAATAATGTGGTATTGTATAGGGATTAGTTGTCAATTAATGAATGAGTTGGTGTAAAGAGGGATCATGTTCATACTTTTGGTGTACTAATTCTAACTAATTTTAAATGGGTATGGAGATGGTAGACATGGAAGTTAGGTCCTTGAATATGAGGGAGAGATCATCTACCACTACATTAACTTTAACCTTCTTCTAAGTGATCTCATAATCATATCCCATGAGTTTTCTAACCCATGTTTATTATTTCTAAGATGAGACCCATTGTTCTAAAAAGTATTTCAAACTCTTGTGATTAGTTTTAGTCAAAAAATGATTCCCAAGTAAGTATGGCCACCATTTTTGTATTTCATGCATAATTTTCATCATTTATTTTTTAAATGTAGATAAATACAAATTTTGTCCAAAAAGGGATTTGCTATTGAAAGAAATGGGATGACCTTATTAGAGAAGAATAACACCAAGGTTTTCATCACGCACTTCACTTTTGATGGTAAACATTTTAGTGAAGTATGGCATGGGCAAAATTGGTGTGCTGCACATAGCCTGTTTGAGTTCCATGAATGCCTTATTAGTTGTGGCATCACATATGAATGCATCCTTATTCAATAATGAATTCAAAGGAGACATGATATTTTCATAATCCTTGAATAACTTATGGTAATATCCTATAAGACTGAGGAAACTATAAAGGTTATTTCGGGTCATTCACTGAGGCCAATATTGCATGACACTAATTTTATTTGGATCCACACATACAACATTGGTTGAAATAATGTGCCCTAGATATTCAACTTATTCTTACTAAAAGGAAAACTTGGACTAATTGGAACATAATTGATTATATGATATAAGTTATAATTCTTTTTGAATATCATGGAGATACTTGACCCATGTATGACTGTAAATCGAAATATCATCAAAGAAAACCAAAGAAAATTGATGAAAAGACAAAATATTTTATTCATTAGGGTCTAAAATTTTTAATGGCCATTTTTAATTCAAAAGGACATGACCAAGAATTCATAGTGACCCTCATGAGTGTAGATATCTATCTTTGGAATGTCATCAACATACACATGGATCTGATGATACCCAAAATGAAAATCTAATTTGGAGAATTTTTTTCCCATGGAGCTCATAAATGATCAAAATTAGAAACTTATCTTTGATAGTGAAGTCATTAAGGGCAAAAAATTGAATGAAAAGGTATCATGACCCATCTCCTTTATGGATAAGAAGAATTAATGAGTATGGGCTGGTGTTTGGGTGAATAACTTCAAACTTGAGGAGTTGTCATACTAGTTACCCAATCTCAATTTTTTGTAGATAGGGATAAAGGTATGGTTCAATGTTGGGTGGGATGATTATTATAAGGATAAAGATGCAATGATATTTGGGATTTTAATGGGTCAAACACAATGGATATATAAATATGGTTTCATGCCTATCAAGAATGGATTGTAAATCAGTAGGATAGTTAGTAGAAGTAGGGAGTTAGAGTTTGATGAAGTGCATCTGGGAAATGACCCCATGTGATCCTATATTAAGAATATTTTCCATGCCATGATAATTGATGATGTTATACTATCCAAGAAATAAAATTTTTAAGGTGTGATTCTAGCCATTATTAGTGAATTGCATCTACATCTCAGAGAGGTCCCATAGAATAGGTCCTAATGTTTGGAGCAATTATGCCCCTAGGACCATATCACATCCCATTTAAGGTAGGGAAGACATATTTTAGAAAAGAGTGTAATAGCCTATCATGATACACACATTATGACACTTTCCTTTATATTAAAATGTTCCCCCATTAGAAATCATGAATTTAGAGCTAGAGCAAGGGTGTATAAAGCAACCTAGATGCTTAGCAATGTGGAGATTGATGAAATTATATTTGGTACCAGAGTCAATGAGGATTATGAGAGGAATATTTTTAAATAATCCCTTGACCTTCATGGTTTGAGGGGTGTTCACATCAATGAGTACATGGAGAGAAATCTCAAGTTGGGTTTCTTGAGACATGGAGTCATTAGAGGGGATTTGTTCTATTTGAGAATATTGGAATTATTGGATATCATGCTTACTATCATGATTTAGTGGTGATTCAAAATCTAGAGAGTAAAGATTTTGTGTGATGTACTAGTGAACCTTAAGCTATTTTTCATCACAATTATAACATAATCCTTTCTCCTTAAGATCTCACATCTCTACCTCAGTAAGGTATTTGATCAGTGTGGCTATGGTTAGATATTGGTTTGTTGTGTTCTTTATGAGTGGAAAAGTAGAAAGATAGTGATTTTCTGAGACTTTATCTTCTTCTAACTTAGCCATACCCAAGGTGGCCATCAAGTTAGTGGGATAAAAAAAATTTACCTCTAAGCGAATTCGCTCTTTGACACCACTAATAAAACAACTTTTGAAGAGGTCATTTGATAACCCTTCAATAGGATTAGATAATTTATTAAATTCAATCTAATAATCATGAATATCTCCTATCTAGTAGAGTTTGGTTAGAGATCCTATAAATTCCTCAAATGTCAAAGTACCAAACCTACCAAGAAGTAAGTGTTGGTGTCTTAAGTTTCACCCTAGATGAGAAGGATATTTTTAAGGTCCTCTTAATCAAAGTTAGTCCAACATAGGAATAACATTAGTCCATGGGTTAATTAATCTTAGTTTATACCTCTAGATAGGGCTAACTTCCTTTTGTGTCTATCATCTATACTAAACCTAAACTAGCTTCTTGCTAGAAAAAGAGGTGAGAAATTAAAAATAATCTATGAAAGCATGTAAAAGGATGTGATGCACCATATGTTTTGATCATTATACTTGCATAAGACACACTATAAGACACATTCAATACTATAGAAAATAACTTCACTCACTCTTTTATCATCCATCACATAAGTATTTCAAAAAAGGCATGGAATAGCTATTAACATAGTGTGGGAGGGTAGTTATCCACTTCCAAACTAATCAATAGACTATATATTAAACATACAATAATTTGTGAGAACTACCAAAACACTTCATGAAGGTGAGGAAATTTATATAGAGGAAAGGAAAACATATATTCCCTTAACCACATCAATGAATTCATGAGACACTTCAATTTTACTTGCAAATGGAGGAATTCATTCTTTTATTGCATCAAATAGGTGTTATAATATAAATCTTGGCAAAGTTTAGTCATGGCAAAATGTGGGATCATTTTCAAGGCTTAGAAGCCCATATTTATAATAGAATGGGATGACATATATGGTGATTATGCATAGAGGGCTGGAGAAGGGAGTATAATGACCAATTTTTACAATCATTCTAATGTTGATGCTATTAGAAAATATAATAATGTCTAAGACCACTTATGAAAAATGGATACAACAACTGTATCAGTCTCTTTTAATCTATTTTTGGCCTACATTACTATTCTTTATAGTTAGAATGGTAGTATCAAGTCATTTTAAATATAAATTTTGGCATTGAAGCACTTATAATAGCTGGATCAATCTTTTATGATCTTGTTCCATCATGGATTACTCACTACTCGTTCATATTTAGCATGTAGGAATGGAGAAAAGGGTCATAATCATGTTAGTAACTTTTGAAATGAACATGTTGAAGCTGAAATGTCTACCTCTATGGCCTCCCTTCATAATACTTTCTCTATTCTGACCTCAACTATATTTGGATTCAACTTTTGATACTGACCCTTAATCTTGATATGGGTTTCTAAGAATGTGCCACTTGACAACTCTTCATTTATTATAAGGATCATGCTAACCATTTGGCCCTACATACACTATTGATATGATTTTTCATGGATTGAATGTGCTCCATTTATTTATTTATAAGCTACCATGGTCTTGACACTTGGTTGCTTCTCATTCATCTTTGAGATCAACTAATTATTTGAGATCTTACTCATTGTTGATTTACATTGATATGATTAAACATGCTCCATTGATCTATTTGGGCCCACTAGCCATATCAGTTTATTAACATCATTATTTATTTATTTTGACACCAAATATCTTGACACTTTCTATCTTTCCATTCATTCCTAGGATCTTTTAACCATTTGACTTGATGCTCAACATTGAACTTTAGTACATGATCAAATGCATGTCATTGGATCTTCAAGACCCACTGACTCATTAAATCACCACTCACCATTGGATTTGATATTAGATTCTAATATTTGGACACTTTTAAATTGTGTGTTTATCCTTAAACCATTTTAATTCAAATAGCTATTTGTCATGACTTTAACTTGGCATCCCTGTGCATGTCCTACTTTGCAAGTCTAGCTTTGAAGCTTTATTTCTTGAGATAGAAAAGACATCAATATATGAAATTTATATAAGATGATTTAGGCATGAAATAAATCATGTCTATGTGATATTTGAGCTTTAGAGGCTTTATAATAATACTTATTAAATCCACAACCAAGTTGACCCATTCATTTATACATGATGTGTTATGATAGTTTAGTTCTTCTAGACTTATGTTTGAACTATTTCTTGATCTTTCAAAGTTCCTATGAGTCTCTACGGCCCATGCAAACTTGTTCCATGATCTTGAATACATCAATCACAATGAGGTCTTACTTTATTAAAATTTGATAAACTACACTTTATGTTTACTTAAATTATTTCAAGATATTTATAAACAATATAAGATTCTTCTTATCCTAATTTTGGTCCACTCATTCCATCCATAACTCTACTCGGCTTCTTATTATGGATTAGGAAAATTTTGATATGTAGGCCATATTTATCTAACATATTTGATGACTTAGATGGGTAGAATCCCTTCTATGCTTTAGAACTCAGACCATCTACATGACTCTTGGATTCACCAATAATGATGAATCTTATCTATGACTGCAAGAAACCTTTTAACATGCAAAGATAGTGAATTCCACCAAACTATGGAAGGAAATGAATAAGACAAGGAATCTAACTAAACCAAGTGAAATAAAACAAACTAATGTGCTAGGATAAAACTTGGAGGAAATCTAAAACACACTAAATATGTGTAGAAACTCAACCTTTAATAGCAATGTGTCAAGTCTATCACATTAACTAGAATAGGAAGCTCCTCACCATCCATCCTTATAAGTTGGAAGGAATTGTCAAATTTATAGATGTACATTGTGTATGGATGGATAAATCTAAAGAGAGTTAAAATTTGTACGCCTTCCTATATGATGTTTGTCCTCATCCCACTTGGGGAACAAATATCTTTCTTTGAAACTTCTTAAAGAAGCTCCTTTGTCAAAGGCTTCCTTCAATTTTACTTGATGGATTTCCATGGATAACATGGACTAATTTATTGCCTCTTCCAAATCCATAAGCTCAACATATCTAGTCTCCATAGGTTTATTCTCCAATAACTCAAGTTGATGCATCAATTATAAGGTAGGAAATTCAAGAGAAATAGAAATTCTTACTTCTTTACCATATACCATTTTTTAGGGAGATTTGGCTATTGACCTCTTGTAGGTGATCCTATCAGCCCATAGGGATGAATTTAATTTAATATTCCATGACCTTTAATCATTTTAAATTTTTCTTCTTATAATATTTAATAGGTTCTTATTAGTGGCCTCAACAAGACCATTTCCTTAGGGATAGTAGTTTGATGAAGTAATGAGATAAACCCCATTTTGAACATCTTATAAACTGATCCTAGTCCCCATAAGAGCCATAAAATTTTCATAAATAATAGTTAAAGGGACTCCAAACCTATTAATTAGACCTTCATAGAAAATTAGAACATTGGTCTTGTTTAAATATTTCAATGTCATTGCTTCTATCCATCCAGTGAATTAATATGTGGCAATTAGTATGCATTTATGACCTGAGCTTGAAGGAGGATTAATGAGACCAATAAATTATAGTCCCCATTGGACAAAATTTTGATTTACTACAATTGGATAAAGAGGTAAGGCTGTAAGTTTCACCTTTCCTACAAGCATTGCACATTGTCTACATTTCCTAACCTATGCATGACAATCACCAAATAATCTTGGATAATAATACCCACTTCTCATGATCTTGTGGGTTCTGGTCCTTGCTAAATAATTCCCTCCACCATGTTCATCATGGAACTCTTCAAGCAACATTTCCTTTTGATGTTGTTCAATGCATCTTAATAACATGTCATTGATATCCTTCTTAAACAAAACACCATAAACAAGATGAAATGGAATGGATTATAATCTCAAATATATTATTTTTAAAGGAGTTAGGTGAGAGAGTTACATACCATCTTGGATATATCTTACCAAATAATGATACCATCTATAAGGTGAGGTATGATTAGCTATAACTTTTTCATCAGTTTACACCATAACCACCTTATTATCTTCTTGTAAGTCCTGGGCTATATGTTCACAAAGTCCTTTACCTCTAATCAACTTTATCACTTTGATATACATATCATACTCTATTACCTTTATTATCCAACTGGCTCTTTTTTCACTAATGTCCTTGTTTAAGAGAAACTCCTTAACACTTGTATGTGAAACCATTAAGTGTATCTTATTGTTAGAAAAGAAATATCTAAATTTATGGAGTGACCTTATGACTAAAAGTACATGATTTTCAACAAAAGAGTACCTTATTTCATATTATTCCAAGACATGATTAAAGAAGGCTATTGGCTTCTCTAAGGCCTCATGGTTCTACTACATTAGAATTCCTGAAATGGTGTCAATATTAGCATAGGTTTACATAATTAAGAATTTTGATAAATATGGGTTCATGAGCATAGGATCACTATCCATGGCTTTCATAATTTCATAAAAAATCCTTACTCCTTCCTTGGACCAGTGGAATCTCTTATTCTTATTTAACATGGATGTAAGTCACTTAGCTAAAGTTGAAAATTTTGAGATGTATCTTCTGATAAAATTGATCTCCCCTAAGAAAATTTGCAAATCTCTTTTGTGGTTGGGAATGGAAAGTAAAATAATTGAATCTATCCTTTCAATATCTATGCTTAAGCCATGTTTTGAAACTATATGTCCAATAATATTACCTTCATAAACTAGGAAAACAAACTTTTTTAGATTTATGGATACCCCAAATTGTCTACACCTATCAAACACTTTCTCAAGGTGAACCATGTGCTCACTTGAATTCTTTGAAAACACTATTATATCATCCAAATAGACCAGCACAAACTTGTTAAGAAGAACCTATAATGCCACATCCATAGCTCTATGAAAAGTTTTTCCAGCACTTAAACCAAAGGGCATATTTCTATATGCAAATGTCTCCCACTTGATGTGAAGGCTATCTTGAATTGGTATTCTTCCTTGATCAAAATCTAGTTGTAACCACTATAGCTATCCAAAAAGGAGAACTTTTTTGAACCTACAACCAGCTATAAATTTTTATCCATTGATGGAAATGGATATTTGTCTTTAAGGGAAGCTTTGTTCAAGTCATTAAATTCAACACACAATATAATTTCACCATTATTTTTTTATACTGGAATAAGATTTACCACCCAAGATGAATGCTTGATTAGAAATATAAGAGCTAACTCAAAGAGTCTATGAAGCTCAACTCTCATCAAAGGCTCAAACATAAGGTTAATAGGTCTTTGTCTTTATATTATAGGTTTAGTTTAATATTCTATTTCAATGGTGTGTTGATCTAGATTTGGGTCAAATCCATTGAGATCACTATATTACCATGTAAATAAATTAGCAAAACATGCACAAAACTCAATAAAGCTTCCTTGTCTGAATAAGTGCATACCTTACCCAACTTTAGGTTCTCACCAAGTGTAATTTCCACATTGGCATAGTGTTCCTTATTTGATGACAAATTTTAATTTTATTTCCTCAATTATTCATCCCCATGTAATATGTTCTCAAGTGTGACTAATCCCTTGGTAAACTTATTTGTTTTGAGTTTCACAATCTAATCCCCATACTATTGCAAATACTTTGACTCATTTTTTGAGGAAAACTCATCTTATTCTTACAATAATATGAAAATATGATTATAATCTTCAAACACTTTCCAATTATCATTATAATATGGGAAAAAAGGCCTTACAATCACTTTAATGTGTGACTAGACATTTGTGTTTCTTTCATCATCTAGGATACTAAATTATGCCCCAATGGTAGCCAACCTATCTAGATATTTGTTCTCATCTCTTGGTATTACTTGAATGTTGAAGGCCTAAAATTCTTAAAGTAATTACCATACCCTATGCTTATAAATTATAAGTAATGGTTTTTTTCATACATTAAGACCTCTCACTTTGTGAACTAAGAGTTCACTATCACCAAAGACTTTGAGATTTTTTACTTTCATTTTCATAGCCCATTGAAAACCACGAACTAGTGCCTCATATTTAGTCGAATTATTTGAAAAACCAAATTAAAACATAATAGATGATAAATATATTTGGTTTTATAGATAAGTAAACATCATTCATCCCTTGGTACCATGCTTATTATTTGATCTATTAAGGTATAATTTCCATAGACCATCACTAGACTCATCATTATTCATCAAGGCTAGAATTGGTATATCATTCTCATGGAGGTAATAAACACCAAGTACATATACTTAAATTAGATTATAAGGATCATATTCATGTGAGGAAGAGTCCAAATCATCAAGGAACAAATATAGAATCCCATATAAAGGTGATTCATATTCCTCTACACTATCTTCTATCACCTAATCTAAGATGAGGTAATTGGTGTTCACAACACTTGGCATATATGGTTCTAAATGGAAATATGAAATAGGTTCATAATCTATGGTTACCTTAGTGACATACCTAGTTTTAAACATCAAATATTTCTAATCAACTAATAAATATCATCTAATATTTGAGATTAAGTCCCTTGATAGACACATGGCAAAGTAGGGAGGTAAGTCCACTGCAATTAAATCTTGTTGAATGGTAACAATGGGACAATCATGTAGAGTTAATATCATATCTTTGATGATGCCAACTATTTTTTGTTATTTTGAACCATATATTTTCAACACATCCTTAGTATTTGGATCATAGACAAGACCAAGCTTATCCATAATTTTCTTATGCATGATATTATTACTAGCTCCATTGTACACCATACAATTATAAACTAGACATCATAAAATATTAAAGAGAGGTAGAAGGGATAAGTTTTATTTTAATTTACTCATGATTTTTCCTGCCTTACCACCTTATGTTCATTTTTATCTTATTTTTTAGTTGTCTACTCTTATTTAGTTAGGATAACATCTTGTTTTTCAACTAGTTCTAGAGATACCTTAAGAGCTGAAAGCTCTTTAATGAGCATATCATTTTGTACTAGAATATCAAGGGAATCCCAAATCATAATTATAACACTATATTTATTCATTTTATCCACTATGCTAAATGAAGCTCCACTAACCTTTGGCTGGACCTTTTGAACCACTAGTTGCTCATAGACTAGAGGTATTTGAAGGACCTTCCCAGCCTCTACATTTTGATTTTTCTATGTTATAGGGAAGAAATTTGATATTTATTACTCTTGGAAAAAACATTAGGATTACTTAAAATATTAGTCAGATCTTGAGCCTCACCAATGGCTCTTATTTTATCTCTATTTATAGCTACAACTTGACCACTTGATCTGATGGTCTCACCACCATGATTGAAAGTAACATAATAATCCATTTGATAATTTACACTAATAGTATCAAGATGCCCTTGAAATTTTTGAGCTTCTCCTTGGGGTACCTAACTCATCTCTTGATACTGACCTCATTGAATATAAAACCCTTATTATGTCATTTGTGGCATAGTAATGTTCTATGATACCAAGGGTTGGTCCTGAGTATCATTAAGGTTGGAGGGATGCCATATTAAGTCATGCATCAAATTATTTTGAGGTGGTGTGGGAAAAATAAATTTTGATGTGGAAGGTGCATTAGGATCAAGATATACATGTGATCTAGATGAAACTATGGCTCCTTTTGATTGATAAGCTAGCTTATTTTATCTAGATCTTTGATAGGGGTCCTTTGATCTTTGAATGGACAATAAGTAGTCTTTTTTTATTGTTTATAGGGCCTATTATTCTGATATTTATATCTTTTGAGTTGAACTATTTCATTTCTAAAAGATTGAATAAAACCTTTGATCTTAACAAGCTCATTGGCTTGACTAGAAGGGGCATGCAGAGGTGAAAAAGGGAATACTGATGGAAAATAAGGAACTTGAGGAGGTGGAATAGATTAAAAATATAGGAATATAGGCATTAGAGGCCTTGGAGAAAGCTTACTAGCTTGTATCAAACTATTTTCTACTTTTATTGCAATGTCATAAGCATTTAGTAAGGTATTACCACTCATAGACTATATCATCACACTAATATCAGAATTAAGGGATTTCAAATAGTAAAAGAAGGTATATTTTAGGGATGGTCTAATCATTATAGGAATCCTATTCCATATCTTTTGGAATATGAGCTTAAAATTAGACATGAACTCATTAGGAGCTCTTTAAATGGTAGTCAAATGCTCAACTAATGATAAGTGATCAAGTTTATCTTCAAAATGCCTAACTAAAGATAAAAGTAACTCATCCAAATTATAAATGGAAGTTAAATGAATATTTATATACCACTTTAATTCTTTTTCTTTGAAGGAAGTAACAAGTAATTTGATAGCCACATTATCTTGAACAACATTGTGAACTAAAGGTTGGTAACATCCTAGATGTGCTAAATAGTAGTTTTTTGATCTTATCCTAAGAATAATGGGATAATTTTAATTTAAGATAGAGTAATTTCATCAAAATAGCCCAAATTTAGTGGACTAACTCTATTGAATGGGATAAACACTTGATTCCTGATAGCCATTTGGGTAGTGGGTATTACACTAATAAAAATAATAAGATAAATAAGTGATGAATATTGATTTTGGGGATAAGGTATTTTCATATTAAATCTTTCTCTTATGTGAAATATAATGTAGCTCAATTAATTCAAGGGGAATACCTCTACTAGCTAACCTTGTAGTGACCTTTATCATGAGAATGATATCTAGATGGTGTTATGAACTCTACAAATTGAAGAACATTTAGATTCTAATGATGGTGGATCTATCCCTTTTCTACAAATATTTTTTCTCAACTCCAAACTTGAGATATACCAAGGATAATTGATCACATTAGGCATGGTAGAATTATTAGCATCCTAGGTTGTACCCTAGCTAAGAAGGGGATTATTAGGTCTTCTTAGTCAAACCTAGTCCAACATGGGAATGAACCTAGGCCATGGGTTATCTAATATTGGGTTAGAACTTTGAATAAGGTTCACTTAATTTTGGGTTTATCACCTATACTAAACCTAAACTAGCTTCTTGGTAGGAAAAGGGGTGAGATATTAACAATCATCTATGAAAGCATGTAAAAGGAGGTGATGCACCAAATTTTTTCATCCTTATACTTGCAAAGACATATTATAAGATGCATTAAATATTTTAAAATATCACTTCACTCACTCTTTGATCATCCATCACATAATTATTTCACAACAAGGCATAAACTAGCTATCAACATGGCATGATAGGGTAATTGTCCACTTCCAAACTAATCAATAGACTATATATTACACTTAGAATGACCTATGAGAAATAATAAAACACTTCATGAAGGTGAGTAAATTTATATAGAGGCAAGGAGAATATATATTCACTTAACCACATTAATGATATCAAGAGACACGCTTCAATTTAGCTTATAATTGAGGGAATTTAGTCTTTTATTGCATCAAACAAGTTTTTTTATATAAATCTTGGTAATGTCTAGTCATACCAAAGAAATGGACAATTTTCAAGGATTAGAATCATGTATTTATAGTAGAATATGATGAGAGAGATGGTGATCATGCAGGATTAGAATCATGTATTTATAGTAGAATAGGATGAGAGAGATGGTGATCATGCATAGAAGTGTGGAGAAAGGAGCATAATGACCATGATTTTCAATAATTTTAGGATTAATGCCATTAGAAAATATTATAATGCCTAAGACTAATTTTAAAAAATAGATACAACTATATCAATCCTTTTCAATCTATTTCTAGTCTGCATTGATGGTCCTTATGGTTACAATGACTCGATCAAGTTATTTTAAATCTAAATGTTAGCATTAAAGTAGTTACAATAGCTAGATCAATCTATTATGATCTTGTTCTAGCATGGATTGCACCATGCTCATTCATATTTGGCATGTAATAAATTAAAGAAGGGTCATAATAATGTTATTGGCTTTGGTGATGAACACATCACAAATTACATATCTGCCTCTATGGTTTCCCATAGAAATATTTGATCTAGTATAACCTTGATTGTATATTTGGCTTTCAATTTTGATATTATCCCTTGATCTTGATCTAGGTTTCTAAGAATGTGTCACCTAGTATCTCTTCATTCATTATCAAGATCGTACTAATCCTTTGTCCCTACATACATTGTCGATATGATTTTACATGGCTTGAATGCACTCTATTGATTTATCCAGTAGTTACCATAGTCTTGACACTTGGATATTCTCATTAATCTTTGAGATCCACTAACTCTTTGACCTCTCACTCAATATTGATATTTTATGCACGAGAAAATGCATGTCATTAGATATTTAGGACCCACTAACTCATTAGATTAGTACTCACTATTGCATTTGATCTTAGCTTTTGATATTTAGACACTTGTCATCCATTCATTCATCCTTTGAACATTTTAATTCAATCAGCTATTTTCCATGGCTTTAACTTGATGTCCCCATGCATGTCTTACTCTACAAGTCTAACTTTGAATATTTCTTTTATATCTAAAATAGAAAAGACATAAAGATGTGAAATTTGTAGAGGATGATCTAGGAATGAAATACATTATATCTATGTGATCTTATAGCCTAAGAGGCTTTCTAAAGATACTTATTAAATTCACAATCAAGATGACCCATTCATTTCTATGTGATGTGACATGATGGTCCAATCCTTCTAGACTTGTGCTTGAACTGTTGCTTGATCTTTCAAAGCTCTAATGAGTCCTTAAGGCCTGTGCAAACTCATTCCATGATCTTGACTACATGATCACCATGAGAACCTAATTTATCATAATTTGATAAAAGACACTTTAAATTTACTAAGTGTTTCAAAAGCTTTATAAATAATATTATATTATTATTCTCCTAATTTTGGTCCATTCATTCCATCTAGAACTCTATTTAGCTTCTTATTCTAGATTAGGCAAATTTTGATATGTAGGCCAAATTTGGCCAACATCTTTGGTAACTCAATAGGACAACATGCTTACTATGCTCAAGAACTTAGACCATTTACATGACTCTTGGATTCACCAATGAAGATGAATCTGATACATGACTATAAGAAACCTTTTGACTTGTAAAAATAATGAATTCCACCAAAATGGAGAAGGAAACAAATAAAAAATGAATTCTAACTAAAAAATTCAAAAGAAAATAGAATAATGTGTGAGGACAATACTTGGAGGAAATCCAAAACACACTAACTATATACAATAACTCAACCTTTAGTAGCTTTGTTCAGGTGTATCCCATTAACTGGGATATGAAGCTCCTCACCATCCATACTTGTAAGTTTGAAGGTATTATGGGATTTGTAGCTAGAGATTATGTATGGACCACTCCAAAAAGATTCAAACTAAGTATCTGACTTGAGGACCAAATCTCCTTATATGAAACTTCATGAAGAATCTCATTTATCAAAGGCTCTCTTCACTTTTGCTTGATGGATTTCTATGTCTAGCATGGACTAATATCTTATCTCTTCCAACTCAATAAGATTAGCATATCTTATCTCCATAGGTTTATTTTCTAATAAATCAAGTTGATGCATCAGTTCTAGGGAAATAAATTTAAGAGAAATAGGCATTCTTTATTCTTTACCATAAACTCCCTTGTAGGAAGTGTTATATATTGGCCTTTTTTAGTTGATCCTATCAGCCCATAGGGTTGACTTTAATTTTAGATGCCATGGCCTCTGATTATCTTTAATATTTCTTTTTATGATCTTCAGCAAGTTATTATTAGTGGACTCAGTAAGACCATTTCCATGGGGATAATAGTTTGATGAAGTGTTGAGATAAATCCCATGTTAAACAACCCATAGATTGATCCTAGTCCCAACAAAGGCCATAACTTATCAAAAATAAAATTTTAAGGGACTCCAAACCTAGTAATAATATCTTCATAGAAGTTGAGAACATTGGTCTCATTTTCTTCCTTTAATGCCACTGCTTCTATCCATCTAGTGAATTAATCTATGATAGTTAGTATCTATTCATGACCCAAGATTTAATGAGGTTTAATGAGACCAATAAAGTATAATCCCCATTAGATAAATAGTTTATCCATGGAAATTGGTTAGAGAGGTAAGGATGTAATTTTCACCTTTCCTAAAAACATAACACATTGTTTTCATTTTCTAACCCATGCATGAAATCACCAAATAAGCTTGGCTAATAATACCCACTTATCATGATCTTATGGGTTGTGGTCCTTATTGAATAAGGCCCTCCACCATGTAGATCATGGAAATATTCAAGTAGACTTATCTTTTGATGTTGTTTAATGGATTTTAACAATGTGCCATTGATTTCCTTCTTGAGCAAACCACCATAAACAAGAAGAAATGGAATGGATTGTAATCTAAAATATCTTCATTTTGAAGGAGTTAGGTGAGAGGGATAAAGAAAATATTTGAGATATCTTACCAAATCATGATACCAAATAGAAGGTGAGGTATGATCTACTAAAAATTCTTCATCAATTGATACCATAACCACCTCATTGGCTTCTTATAAATCTTAGGCTAGATGTTCACAAAGTTGTTTTCCACTTGATTTAATAGTTTTGGTAATACTGGTGTATTATTACTAATTTACTTAAAGGGCCTAATTAGTAAAATTAGTAAAAAAATATGAAATAATTAAGCTAATGATTTATATAAATTTTATTGTGATTTTAACCTTCTCTAAAAATAGTAATAAGGGTTATAAAAATAAGATTTAGTTGGAAACTGATTGAAATGATTGAGAGAAAGTTTAGAATTCACTATGCAAGATTGGGACACGATCATAATCTAGGATCTAGCCTTACTTTTATGATTAGATAAGAGTGATAAAATAAGGCACTAATGGCACCAGACTATAGTCCACATCTACCACTATTTCTTAGGAGACCTGAGCTTTTTGGGTTTTGTTCATTATGTATGTGTGACCTTGCCTATGATGTTTTGACTACCAGATGTTCATGGAACTCCCTATAGAGAAGGTTTTATCTTGAAACCCTAGAATCCATGATGATTTGAGAAAATTTGAGAAATAAGGAGGTTATTTTATGTAAGATTCACTAAAAATGTATTTTCACCCCTTGTGTGGGCACATTGCCTACATACCAATACTCTAAAGACGAATCAAACCATATGTAGTTCTCCCACTTGATGTGCCTAGTGAAATAGTGTGTATGAAAATGAAAAATGATAAATTTAATTTGATTAAAGTGAATAGGGACTGGTGTAAGGATTTGGATAAGATTGTAAGTGTATTGTTTGGTTATATGTAGAGAATAAAGAAGATTACCTAAGTAGTCTTGCTTATATTCTTGTTTATTTTGTGATAATTGTCAACCCTTTCTAAATGATATTTGAATGACATTTTATAGGGATATATTGGTCATGGGTTTAATCTGATCATATTAGAATGACAAGGGGAATGATGGGGAACCAGAAGGAATTGACCATTTGGGCTAAAAAATAACTTGGAAAAGAGCACCAAAATTAGATAGTAATAGCATCGATATTATAGTCTAAGTTGGGCACTATTGTCCTTACCTAATGGGGCCTAGGGGGATGGTTTTTTCATGGAAAGAGTAGTATGGATTACTTAGAATGAGGTCTTATAATGATATAAATGATTAGGAATCAATGAAATTTGCCTATGAAGGTCATGAGAGAAAGCAAGAGGGACCTATGGGTTGGGTGTCGTTAGCCACACTCAAGTTACCAATTTTCATATTTCACATGACTACATTTCCACCCCCTTTCATTATAGTGATGCATTAAATTTAAATACTAGGATAAATAAAATATATAAAGCATACCTAAACTTACCAACAAGGGTGAAGCTCATAAAGTTGTGTGATGATGGGTGTGCATAAAGAGAGCACACTTTGAAGTGTAAATTTGCAAGAGAAAATAAAGAATAGATTAGTTATTAATAAAATACTATATCTAAAATAATAATGTGAAAATTTGGGTAAGAGAGAGAGGAAGAGAAATGAACAAATACACTTCACCAGGTATGCAGACCAATATAAAGCCTATTGTGGTGCTAAGTAATGTTGGATGTGCTAGGTATGTGCTGAGTGATGTTGAATCAAGAGTAATATCATGAATGGAGTTGAGTGCTCAATTACTTGAAAGTGGATTAATAATTCAAAGGATGGCCTTTTGACTCCACTATTTCCCAGTAAGTGAAGCTAGGTGGCTATAAGTGTGTTGATTGATGTTTAGACTATGTTTTTAATCCCTCTGAATAAGTGGCTCAAGAATACAAAGGCTAGTTAATCCTTTGTCTCCATCATTTCCAAACGAAGTGAAGCTATGAAATGATACTGATATGAAATGTTTTTTATATGAGATGGCCCTTAAATCCCATGAATTTACTATGATCCAAAAAAGTTGGTGTGGATAGTTAAATGTATGCTAAAAACTAGGCCACTCTTGGCCACTCTGAAGGTGGATATTAGGCTTGTATGAAAGTCAAACTAAAATGTGGAAGTTAGAATTGTATGAAATCCACCTTAAAATTATTTCAACCACCTAAATATGTTATAATACACATAACTACTAATAATTCTTGGGTAATACTCAACTTGAAAAGAAAAGAAAATAATTGTGCCATACACATTGCCCCCAATCACTAGTGTTTAGAACATGGATTCTAATTTGGAAGTTATAGCAATTTTCATATCTAAAAATATAATTGAGATCCATCATACCATTCATGATTCCCATATATCTATATTTTCTAAGTGAAATCATACTAGAAATGACTTATTCTAAACTAGTCTAATTGTACAAAACTATAGCTAAACCTACTTTTCTACCTACTTATAGAAGGTCTAGTTTTTGTTGTTTAAATAGGACCACAAAAAATTTATAGTAATGGTATTGGTTTTGTATTCCAATCTTAGTGTTATTGTCATAGGCTAAATTTGATGATTATTCTAACATTTTCAATCTCTACCTGGTTTGTTTTGCTTGGTTTGATGTCTGGTTGTTGTTCTAGGTGTTCTAAAAAACTGATTTTTTTATGATTAAGAGATTTGATCTCTATGACAAAAATCCTATTTGTTTCTCCCTCTTCTAAGGGTAAGAATGAATACCCTACAATTACTACTCTCAAAATAAAGATCCTTGTAGATGTGTTATGTTGCAAAGATACATGACATAGAATTGATAATCGATAAGATATCTCAAGATATAGTATGGTTTGTAATGATATATTGTTAGATCAATAGGGTTATGGCTAGATAAATATAACAATGTAATAACATGTGTAATTTACTAAACTAGAACTGGAAGTCTAGCTAGTTGATAGTTATTAGTTGTTAATTGTAATGGAGTGATGGAGCATGATGTCCATCATAGCATCCAAGAAAGTACGATAATGCATGATGTAGATCATGGAATTGTAAACAATCAAAAAACAATCAAGAAAAAAGTAGATAAGAAAAGAAAAAATAAACATAAAATAGTGGCCAAGGGGCAAAGTAAATAAGGGACATGGGTACATGTCACTCAAGTTGGAAAGCAAACATACAAGACATGTTCAAATTTCACATACACATAAAATATAAATAAGAAAGGTTGGTGTGAAAGCCACAATCACATAGAAGAGTAAAATCAAAGGACCTTGGAAAATATCCTAATTCACACACATTAATGGAAGAAAAGGACATTGGAAAATTTCCTAAGGCACATGTAGGAGACAAAACTAGAACTAATAAATTTAATCACATCTTGCTATGCAAAGCAAGAAAGAAAAGTATGTAATAACTAGAAGTACAATCACATATAACTAATCAATTAAGAAGTGAATGTATACAATACATATTAGTACAAGACTAGGTATATGTTAAGAAATGCATAAGTACTATATACTAGTGAGTGTTGATAGAGTAATCTATGTAAACTAGTGAGTAATATACATCAACATGATAGATAGAGTGTGTGGTGTAGGAATGATATAACCTAGATGGTTTAGTCATGTATAATATCCCCCTATGGGTATGAATATAAATGTATGTCTCAATATAGAAGTATTATGTCACCTCAAAGGGTAGAGTGAAGTAATCAAGGATCTAGATGTCACTGCACACACTCAAAGAAGACAACTGAAGTGTGGTAATGTAGATAAGTCGACAAACAATAGCATAAAACAATAAATGTAAGTTTAGCATGATAATATAAATTTAAATCATGGATGGTGAATTAAATTGAATTTTTTTGGGTTTTTCTTAAATTATTTGCATGTTTGTGTATTTTGAAACATTTGAAAGTTTTTGGTATTTTTGATATAAGTTATGTACAATCAATCATTAGGAGATTATGTACACTAAATTAAAGATAAGATATGTATAATTAAACTAAGGGATGATACTAATCAATGAGTGTCATGAGAGACTCCCTATCATGGTGTCCTATATCAAGGAAAGGGATCATAAATTATCATGAAGCATGATAGAAGGGCTGAGGCTATGGTGCTAAAAGCTATATATGCTATAAATTCTCTAAATAATTAAAACTAGAAACCAAGTGTTTGTTCTGCCTATAACTATAAGAAATGTATACAACTATAGGGCTCTTATGAAACCATCTAGTAGTAGGAGAATCTCTATAAAAATGTGTTTAATGAGTAGATGTATGAGATCTCAATGATACTACCTTGGGTGTGAGTACTGTAGTTAGAAGTTATCTAGAATCCTAAAGCTATGGAGGTGTATGAAATATTATTTCTATTGATGGATGCCTCATCTATGTCTAATTTAGAACTAGAGGAAGAACTATAAATGGTGGCAAAACTAAAATTGGTGGCAAAATTGAAAGTGGTGACTATGAAATAGTAGATGGCTCTAAAGTGAAGATTGGTAACTCATATGGAAATACACCAACTATAATAACCTCATTAGTGTGAATGGATGTAATGCATCTATTAACTATATAAGGTAGTACTCAAAGTTTATAAATCCATGGTCAACCAAGTAACATATCAAAAACTACTACACTAAGAACTATAGTAAATGGTGTGGCCATGTGTGTTAGACCAGCTTGTAGAAGAAGTATAATCTCACTCAATGAAATTTGTATATGCCCATTAAATATATTGATAATTATGTCCATTAGGGTAGTATCATGGTTTAAATATACCAAATACTAAAATAATATCATAGTGCACATGTTCACACTAGATCCATTATCTATGAGAACACTTGAATAGGATGATTATTAATGTAAGATCTAATAAAGAGTGAATGATAATCTGAATCATCCTCATTCATCTCTTTCTTTGAGATGGATATGGAAGTTCTATCTATAACTCTATAATTGTATACACCAATCATGTTACTCAAAATATGTGTCTCAACTAAAGGTTCCTAGTACGTATGTAGTGGCAGATTGCTTGATATGCATGGTGAACCCCTGATGTGTTCCCTATCTATTGTTTAAAATGTTATAGAAAGGGATTTGAGAATAATTTCAAATAAGTATCCTATGTTTTCTTTGCCTAAAGAGGCTCAACTAAAGTTCCAAGATCAATATGATTACCATCTATCAAATCTTGCATCTTGTGTCTCAAACTGATGCATCTATTTGTTATATGGCCTGGTGCCCTATGAAACTCATAAAATTAATGATGATCATATCCCAATATAATAGGCTTTGATGGGTAAATATTTTGAGTAGGAATCATATATATGATGCTAAATTCCAATAGATATTATAAAAATTTGGCTAGAGAAAATGGTAGATTGGTAAAGGTTCATCGAGGAGATGCTGATAAAACCACACACTAAGGGGGATAAAAAGCTACAATAACTATCAATTGATTTTGAATATTTTTATCATTCACCTTGAATTTGTATGGAACTTTGTTGTTACTCTTATTTATTATTTTTTATATACTCGTATTCATGAGTTTTCCCATTGAAATTAGTCTGACTTCTCTTTCCTTTAGTGTGTGACACAATTCAGTGAAGGAAGAAAATCTTTTGAACATAATTGATTCATGAAAAGTTGGTAGAAGACTCTATTTGAAGAGATATTGTAACTCTTGATTGTCCATGGGGATATTCATTTTATAAAAAATAGTCTTATATCAAAGAACATAATCTATGAGATGCTCATTTGACCTTTGTTTCTATTGTGAAACTTGGGCATATGAAACCTTATCACCAATGTTAATTCTAAAATGAGTTAGGAACATGTCAGCTAAAGGATTGAATGAATTGACCAACTAATTTAGTAGACTATAGAACTATTTTAAATCATAATCCTCTAGGATCCATGTAAATAACTTGGTAAGTAGCTAGTCATTTGGTACATATTCCAAACATGATGCATGAAAATCTCTCAAATATGTCTCTAGATCGACCTTGGCATCATATAGAGTAAGCTTGGGTTGAACAAAACTTTGTGGAAAGAGGTTAGAATAAATGTGATGTGCCAATAGTGTATTTAATTGAGCAATATAATCCAAATCCTATGTATTTCTAGAGGCACCTTGCTCAAGTTGTATCACCTTGGATTAAAGATATCTTATCTCTTGCACAAGGGCTGCCACATCAAGAGACAAAGATGTACTAGCTGTAGTTGGTGGCATAGATGTAGGTTGGACTACTATAGGGGGTTGTTCGGACATAGTTTCCCCCATAGTGTCATTCTCAATTGGTTTTTCTATGGTTTGATAATATTGACCATTTTTCACTCTTTTTTATTCTTCTTAAAGTGTTTTAAGCATGTCATCTTGCATGTTAGGGTGCTTAGTTAAGAGTTATTGAAATTCCATTTTACCAGTTTCATCAAAATTGGTGTTTTGGGCCATTGTTAAGGTAGGAAAAAAATTTAAAATTTGATTGAATTTTTTACAAAAAAATTTAATAAGTGAAGTTCTAGAGAAGGAAATTACTGAATATAGGAAATGTAAAGTCCTAAAAATAATGAACTAAAAATTACGTGAAAAGGATACGAAGCTCACAAACATGTAAGATGATACATCAAGAAGAAATGAAACCTATTATATGAATATAGGGTTTTAAATATGATTATTTTTAAAATTACTGTTAAATTTTGAAATTTAAAGTGAATTTCCAAATTAGATATACAAGTAAAGAGACCTAGAGATGTAACTAAGGTTTTGAAAAATAAATATTTTTGAAAATTAATATTTAATTTTGAATTTTAAGGTGAATTTTTTATTTTAATATGCTAGTAAAAAATCATAAAATTATTTGAAAATTAATGGGAAAATATGGGGACCTAGTATGGGAAACTAGGGTTTGAAAGAAAACTATTTTAAAACTACTACAAAATTTTAAAATTTAATTATAATTTCTAATTTTATTATGGAGGTAAAAATATTATATATATATATATATATATATATATATATAATAATTAAGAAATTTACCCTAGGGATTTTAGGATTTTTATGCACAAATGAGGTAAGTCAGGTTCCCCAAATGATTTAATAATTTTAAGAATATTGGTGTATTATTCCTAATTTATTTAAAGGTTTTGAGTAGTAAAATTAGTAAATAAATATGTAATAATTAAGATACTAATTTTTATAAATTTTATTATGATTTTAACCTTTCTAAAAATAGTAATAAGGGTTATAAAACCAAGACTTAGCTAGATACTAATTGAGATGATTGAGACAAAGTCTAGAATTCACTATGTATTATTGGGGCACTATCACACTTCAAGATCTAACCTTTGTTTTATGATTATATAAGATCACTAAAATAAGATAGTAATGACACTAGTACTATATTCCACCTCTATCGCTACTGTTCAAGAGACTTGATCTTTCTAGGTTTTGTTCATTATATCTGTGTGACCTTGCCTATGAAGTTTCAACTACTGGATGTCCACATAACTACTTATAGAGTATATTTTGTCTTCAAACCCTAGAATACATGATGCTTTGATAGACTTTGAGAAATAATGAGGGGATTAGTATGTGTAAGATGTATTTAATGTGAATCCATACCCCTTGTGTGGGCATCATGCCTACATACCAATACTTTGAAGAGGCATCAAGTCATATGTAGTTCTCCCACTTGATGTGCTTTGTGTAATAGTGTGTATGAAGATGAAAAATGCTAAAATAGATGTGCTTGAGGTGGCTAGGGATTGGTTTAAGGATTTGGATAAGATTATGAGTGTCTTGGTTAGCTATATGAAGAGAATAGGGAATATTTCTTGAGTAGTCTTGCTTGTATTCTTATTTGCTTTATAATAATTTCCAACCCTTTCCAAATGGTCTTTGAATGGATTTTATAAGGATCTATTATTCATGGGTTGAATGTGCTTGCATTAGGCTAAAAAGTAGAAGTAAAGGGGACCATAAGGAGTTGACCATTAGGGTTAAAAATGTACTTAGATAGGAGCATCAAAAGTAGACAAAAGTGGCACTGGCACTATAGTCCAAGTTAGGTTTTATTGTCCTTAGCTATGAAGGCCTAGGGGGATGGATTTGTCATGGAAAAAGTAGTCTGGGTTAGCTAAAATGAGGTATTTAAAGGATATATATGATTGGGAATCAGTGAAAGATTCTTAAGAGGGTCATGACAGAAAGGAGGGATCTATGGGTTAGGTTTCATTAGCCACACTCATGTTACCAATTTTCTAATTTTATATGACTATACCTCTAATCAACTTTATGACTTTGATCTCTACAGCATACTCCATTACCTTTGTTATCTAACCAGCTCTTTTGTTACTAATGTCCTTATTTAAGAGAAACTCCTTAACACTTAGATGTGTAATGATTAGGTGCATCTTATTGTTAGATAATAATTATCTAAATTTATTAAGGGAACTTATGACTGAATGTACATGATTTTCAATAAAAGAGTACCTTGTTTCATATTCTTCCAAGCCTTAACTAAAGAAGGTTATTGGATGCTCTAAGCCCTCATTGTTTTTCTACATAAGATTTCTTGAAATGGTGTCAATGTTAGCGTAGGTGTATAGAATGAATTTGTTTTAAAAATTTGGCTTGATGAGAATAAGAGAACTAGCCATGGATTTCTTAATCTCCTCAAGACTCCTTACTCCCTCTTTAGACTAGTGAAAGCTCTGATTCTTATTTATGATGGCTATAAATGGCTTCATTAAAATAACATAATCTAAGATGTATCTTCTAATAAAATTGATCTCCCATAAGAAACTTTTCAAATATCTTTTGTTTTTGGTCAAGGAAAGTGGAATAATTAAAGCTATCCTTTCAAGATGTATGCTTAAACCATTCTTTGAAACTATATGTTCAAGAAGCTTACCTTCATGAACAGAGAAAACACACTTTTTTGGATTTAGGGATACCCTAAATTGTCTACACATTTCAAACACTTAGTCAAGGTGAACCATGTGCTCACTTGAATTCTTGAAAAAAATATTATATCATCCAAATAGACTAGCATAGACTTTTTAATAAGGCCCTAGAATGCCATATCTATGGATCTCTAAAAAATTTCTCTAGTATTGGATAAACTAAAGGGCATCTTTATATATGTAAATGTCCCCCAATTTATGGTAAAGGCTATCTTGAATTAGTATTCTTACTTGACCAAAATTTGGTTGTAACCACTATAGCCATCCATCAAGGACAACATTTTTAAGCCTGTAACAAATTGTAAAAATTGTTCCATAGATGGCAATGGATAGCGGTATTTAAGGAAAGCTTTGTTCAAGTCATAAAGTCAACACATAGTCTTGTTTCACAATTATTTTTCTATACTAGAATTGGATTTGACACCCAATTTGAGTGCTTGATTGGAAATATAATAGCTGACTCAATGAGCTTATGAAGCTTATTTCTCATCAAAGGCTCAAGATTAGGGTTAATAGGTATTTGTCTTTGTCTTTGTCTTACTGGCTTAGTTTCATCTTCTAACTCAATAGTGTGTTGAGTTAGACTTGGGTCAAATCCCTTGAGATAAATATATTTCCATGAAAATACATCAATAAAACTTTCACATAAATCAATGAAATATTCCTTTTCTAAATACGTGCATACCTTATACAACTTTAGGTTCTCACTAGGTGTAACTTCCACATTGGAATAATGCTCCTCTTTTGATGACAAAGTTAAATTTTCTTTCCTTAGTTCATAATCCCCACTGAATATGTTCTTAAGTGTGAAAAAAACCTTGGGAAACTTATTTTTTGTAGTTTCACAATCTAGTCCATTTACTACTGCAAGTACTTTGACTAATGTTTTGAGAAAAAATGAGCCTCTTCTTGAAAGAATCTAACAGTCTGATTATCATCTTCAAACACTTGAAAATTATTATTATTATCAAAGAAAAATGTTCTTAAATAAAAATTAATGTGTTATTGGACCTTTTCATTTCTTACATCAGCTAGGATACTAAATTATGCCCCAATGGCAGCAAACTTGTTTACATGTTCTCATCGCTTGGTATATCCTAAATGTTGAAAGCCTAAAATTCTTCAAGTAATTCCCATAACCTATGATTATAAGATTTAAGTAATGTATTTTTACATAATTTAAGACCTCTCACTTGGTGAGTTATAAGTTCACTATCACCAAAGACTGTAGAGCATTGACTTTCATCATTTCAGCCCATTGTAAACCATAAACTAGTGCCTCATAATCGACATGATTATTTGAATATCTAAATTGAAACTTAATAGATGAGAAATACATTTGATTTGATTGAGAAATAAAAATCATTCCATCCCTATCACCATGCTTATTCCTTCATCCATCGAAGTATAATTACCATAAACCATCACTAGAATCATCATCCTTCATTAAGGATGGAATTGGTGCATCTTTATCATTGAGGAAAAAAACACTAATTATTTCTTATTCAATTAGATTTTAAGGATAATATTAATGTGAGGTATATTACCACTAATCAAGGAAAAAATATTAAATCCCATTTAAAGCTGATTCAAATTCCTCTACACTATATTCTATCACCTCATCTAAGATGAGGTAATTAGTGTTTATAACACTTAGCATATATGGTTCCAAATGGAACTGTGTAATAGGTTTAGAATGTATGGTTGCCTTAGTGCCATAAATTATTATAAACATAAAATATGTCCACTTATGTAATAAATATCCTATAATATTTGAGGTGAAGTCCCCTTATAGACACATGTCTAAGTAGGGAGGTAAGTCCACTACAACTACATCTTGTCGAACGGTAACATTGGGACAAGAATGAAGTGTTAATTTCATATATTTGATGATGACCAATATATTTTTTGTGACCCATATAGTTGAAACACACCCTTAATATTTGTCTCATAGACAAGACCAAATTTTATCTATAATTTACTTAGGCATGTCAAAGCTACTAGATCTACTATCCACCATATAGTTATAAACTAGACAATCACCAACTATTAAAGAGAGGTAGAAGGGAAGAGTTTTAATTTAATTTAATTCAACTTTTTCCTCCCTTGCTAACTTATGTGCATGTTGATCATTTTTACTAGTTGGTTGAATTGAGTTATTTAGGATAGTACCTTTTTTTTCAACTGGTTCTAGAGACACTTTGAGAGATGAAAGCTCTTGGATTATAATATAATTTTATCTTACAATATTAAGGGAATACTACATGATAATTATAACATTATATTTCCTCATTTGATCCACTATGTTGAATGAAGCTCCACTAACCTTTGGCTACACCTTTTGAACCACTAGTTTCTCAAAGACGAAAGGCTATGGAGGGACCTTCCCAATCTCTAAATTCTAATTTTTATATGTTGTAGAGGTAGAAAATTGATCTTTGATACTCTTGAAAAAAATATTATGAATTCTTGAAGCATTATTCACATCTTTATCCTCATCAATGGCTCTTATTTTATCTCTAGTTATAGTTTCAACTTGACCACTTAATCTGCTAGTTTCACCACCATGATTGAAAGAAACATAATCATCCATTTGCCAATTTACATTTATATAATAGAGATACCATTTAAATTATTGAGCCTATACTTTAGGTACCATAATTTTCTCTTGATACTAACCTCCTTGAAAATAAAACCCTTCTTGTGTCATTTGTGGCTTAGTAATGTTCTGTGATACCAAGCTTGGTCCTGAGTATCATTAAGGTTGGAGGGATGCCACATTGAGTCATGCATAAAATTATTTTGAGGTGGTGTGGGAACAATAAATTTTGATGTGAAAGGTTCATTATGATCAAGAGATGCATATGGTTTAGCTAGAACTATGGCTCCTTAGGATTGGTAATGTGGTCTATTTTCTATAAATCCTTGATGGGGGGCCTTTAATATCTAAAGGGATGATAAGTAGTATGATTTTATTTCTTATAGGTCATAATATTCTAATATTTATATCTTTTGAGATGAAATATTTCATTTCCAAAAGATTGAAGCAAGCCTTTCATCTCACCAAGCTTATTAGATTGACTAGAAGGGGTTGTAACTTAAGCTTGAGGAGGTAGAATAGGGGATAATGATTGAAACTAAGGAACTTTAGGGGGTAAAATAGATTATAAATCTAAGAATATAGGAATATTAGGTCTTAGAGAAAGCTTACCAGCTTGTATCAAACTATTTTTTGCTCTTATTGTAAACTCATAAGCATTTGGCAAGGTATTTCCACCCATGGACTATATCATCACACTACTATTAGAATTAAGTGATTTTATATAGTATAAGAAGGAATATTCCAAGGATGGTATAATCACTATATGAATCCTAAACCATGTATTTTGTAATATGAAGTTAAAATTAGACATGAACTCATGGGGAGCTCTTTAAATGGTAGTCAACTACTCAACTAATGATAGGTTATTAGATATATCTTCAAAATGACTAACTAAGGCTATAAATAACTAATCCTAGGTAGAAATGGAATTCAAAGGTATATTTATAGACCACTAAGATGATTTTTTTTGAAGGAAGTAGCAAGCAATCTAATAGCCATATTATCTTGAACACCATTGTGATCTGAGCAAAGGTTGGAAACATCTTGGATGTGCTAAATAGTAGTTGTTTGATCTTATCCTAAGAATAATGGGATAATATTAAGGAAATACATATGAATGTCATAAAAATGGACCAAATTTAGTGGTCTACCTCTATTGAATGGGACAAACACTTGATTCTTGATAGGCATTTGGGTAGTGGGGATTACACTTCTTAAAATGATAAGATGACTAGGAGATGAATATTGATTTTGGGGATAAGGTATTTTACTATTAAATATTTATATCTTATATGAATTAAAATGTATCTCAATTAATTCAAGGGGAATATCTTTACTATCTAACCTTATAGTAACCTCTAGCATGAGAATGTTGTCTAAATAATGCTATGAACTCTTCAACTTGAAGAACCTTTAGATTTTTATGATGGTAGATGTCTCCCTTTTAAATAAATACTTATTATCAACTCCAAAATTTATCTATGCTAAGGATAATGGATCCTACTAGGCATGCCAAAACTATTGGCATCCTAACTTTTACCCTAGTTATTAAAGGGGTTATTCATGTCATCTTTCTTAAACATAGTCTAACCTAAGAATGACCCTAAGTTGTGGGAAACATAATATTATGTCAGACCTCTAGAGAATGTTGGATTCCTTTTGGGTCTATCACCTATACTAAACCTAAACTAGTTTCTTGCTAAAAAAAGGGGAGAGAGAATAATAATAATCTATGAAAGCATGTAAAAGGAGGTGATGCACCAGATGTTTTGATCCTTATAATTTCACAAGACACACTATAAGACACATTCAAGATTTAAAAATATCACTTCAATCACTCTTTGATCATCACTCACATACTTATTTCATAAAAAGGCATGGACTAGCTATCAACCTAGCATGAGAGGGTTGTTTTCCACTTCCAAACGAATCAGTAGACTATATATTACACTTAAAATGACCAATGAGAACTAAAAAAACACTTCATGAAGGTGAGTAAATTTCGACAGAGGCAAGGAAAACATATATTCACTTAACCACATCAACTATATCATGAGACACACTTCAATTGAGCATGCAAATGGAGGAATTTAGTCTTTTATTGCATCAAATAGGTGCTACAATACAAATATTGGTAGAGTCTAGTGATGCCAAAGAGATAGAACATTTTAAAGACTTAGAATCCTATATTTATTATAGAATGGGATAAGAGAGATGGGGATCATGCATATAAGGGTTGAAAAGGGAGCATAATGACCAAGATTCCCAATCATTTTGGCATTGATGCTATTAGAAAAGATCATAATGCCTAAGAATACTTTTGGAAAATGGATAAAACAATTGTATTAGTCCTTTTCAATCTAATTTTGACCTATATTGATGCTCCTTATGATTAAAAAGGTCAGATTAGGTCATTTAAACACTGAAATCTAGCATGAACTTAATTATAATAGCTAGATCAATTTGTTATGATCTTTTTTCATCATGGATTTCTCCCTACTCATTCATCTTTGGCATGTAAGAAATGAGAAATGGGTCATAGTAATGTTGTTACATTTGGTGAAGAACAAATTGTAGTCGATGTGTCTACTTCCATGACCTCCCTTTCAAATATTTTCTCTAGTTCAACCTTAACAATATTTGTCTTTGACTTTTGATATTGGCCCTTGGTCTTGATCTAAGTTTTTAAGAGTGAGTCACCTAGTAACTCCTCATTCATTTTCAAGATCCTACTAATCCTTTGGCCCTATGTGCATTATTAATATGATTTTTCATAGCTTGAATGTTATATATTGATTTATTTAGAAGTTAGCATGATCTTAACACTTGGTTGATTTTCATTCATCATTGAGATCCACTGACTCTTTAACCTCTCACTCATCATCAATCTGATTTGATACAATTAAACATGATCCATTGATCTATTTACGTCCATTGGCCTTGTTAGTCAGCGAGCACCATTAGATCTTAATTTGGGCCCCTAAGATCTTGACACTTGTTATCTTTCCATTCATTCCTAGGATCTACTTAACTTTTGACTTGATTTTCACCATTGATATTTGATGCATGATCAAATGCATGCCATTGGATCTTTAGGGCCCACTGAATCATTAAATCACCACTCACCATTGGATTTAATCTTAGCTTCTAAGATTTATACACTTGTCATCTATGCATTCAAAATTATAAAATTTAAATTCAAATGGATATTTTCCATGGCTTTAAGTTGACATCCTCATACATGTATTACTCTACAAGTCTAAATTTGAAGCTTTATATCTTGAGATAGAAAAGACATCAAGATATGAAATTTGTGAAGGATGATCTAGGAATGAAATACATCATGTTTATGTGATTTTTTTCCTAAGAGGATTTCTAATCATACTTATTAAATGTAAAATCAAGCTGACCCTTTCATTTCTATGTGATGTGACATGATGGTCTAGTTCTTATATGCTTATCTTTGAATTATTGCTTGATCTTTGAAAGCTTTGATGAGTCTTTGAGGCCTGTTTGAACTTGTTCCATGATCATGATTACATATATCATCATGAGAACTTACTTTCTCAAAATTTGATAAACTATACTTTAAGTTTACTTAAAATTATTCAAAAGCTTTATAAATAATATGCTATTCTTATTCTCCTACTTTTGGTCCACTCATTCTATCTAGAACATTGCTCAGCTTCTTATTCTAGATAAGGAAAATTATGGTATGTAGGCTAGATTTGGCTAATAGTAAGGATTCAAAGGTTTTCTAATTGGGTTCATCATTTGACATGAGATACCAATGGTACCATTTAAGTTCTTCTTATTCAAGGTGAAAGGAAGTAATTGGGGCTTTGTTGATAGAATAAGTATTATGAAGGTTAAAGAATTGTTTAGATCAATATATCCATCAAGTAGGATCTATACCATTGAACCATGAAAAGTCTAGCTTAGGCCCACATGATGTGTGTTGAGAAGAGAAACTACTCTCTAAAGAAGACTACTACAACTTGTTGAGGAGAATGTTATTCTATTGATTCAGTCCATACATCCTGTCGGTTAACTCGGTGACCTAGGCTTTCAATGTGGCATGTTCTTACTCCATGATTTTTTTGGCTATATGGGTGACTACCATAACCAATGGTTTTTACAAGGGATATAAAAATATTTTTTAAGACATTTAATAAGGCACTTTTTTAATTTGGACTAAAGTGGAAGGGGTAAAGGTACATTTATATTTTTTTTCATTACTAGGTATGATTGATGAGGGAAAGAGCAATTTTAGAATTGAAATAGAAAAATTGGAAAATATGTCTAAGAGGGAAAAAGGATAAGAAAAGGGAAAGAAACACTATGAAATTTTTTTTGAAGCAAGAGGATAAAAAATGAAGTTATGACAAAACCCAAAAAAAATGACATTTATGGCTAATGAAAGTGGAATTGGGAGATGGGACCTTAAGTAAGAAAAGGTGTAGAGTGAAATTTTAGCTATCTTGGTAAAGTTTTAGGAGCAATAAACATATAGATGGAGAGATGTGGAAAAAATGAAAAAATTACTCTTTTTTTTAAACTAGTTTTTCCTAGTTACTCATGTTAAAACTCTGTTGGTAAGTTTACTATTACCACTATGCTCAATTGTAGTTATGTCTACTGATAATATGTAGAAATTGATATGTTTGATATGGGTCCCAAGTTTATTTGGATAACTAAAGTATTTAACAAATATCTCTAGCCACCAATGTTATCTAAACAAGTAATAATCACCATAATTTTTTGGCCATGGATTTACCCCTAAATGATAGCTCTTCATTTACCTCACTGGTGGGAACTAGTCAATTAGGATGGGTCCATTGCCATTTTCATTGGTAGGTCCTCTCAATGGGCTAACTGCTTTGAGTTCCTATGGTACTCTTTGAAATGAGTTTTATGGATATATACCAAAGTAATTCCCACAATTACGTGGAGTATTATACCCTTTTTGAACCTGAAAATGAAAATGTAAAAATAGATATAATAAAAATAAGTTTTTTAAGTGGCACAACTCTTATAATAAAATTAACTTCATAAATTAACTTATAATAATTCCAATATGTTATAATGATCAGAGGACACTTTGAGGGGGAAACCTCCTTTGAGAAAGTTGAATATAATAATATTCATTAGTGCCTTCATTTTGCCTCAATACTTACATAAATATTAATTATATTCTAGCAACTAATAACTCCCATGCATGTGGGATAATTCAATTATGCTAAAGGGATGACTTAAAAATCATATGCATCTATAGTGACTAATACACAAATAATACAAAGAGAAGTGTAGGACACAAGTTCCTAACACCCTTTACATCTCTTAAAGTATGTTCCAATAAAACTAGGTGAATAGGAGATTGTTTAAAAACTATGTTGGAGCATTGATGAATATTTGAATAATAAGAAGGGCTTATTGCATGTCTCTTATTTGATGATTGGTCAGATGTGTTACACTAACACAAAACATTTTGAATAGGTTAGTAAATCCATTGAATAGTATTCATTAGTGAATTTGTCATACAGAGATTGGGATCATCATGGCTTAATTCAAAAGCACATCCAAGGTTTACACATACCCTACCAACATGAACCATAAGAACATGATTTCATATTTTTGAAAGTAAAATATGATGTTGAGGTTCTAGAGATATAAAAATTAGTTGGAGTGATGGAGGATCTTTTAAGATTTATACAAATGGAGACTTACATAATAATTGCATAGGCACATATTAGGTTCCCACCTAGAGGATGGGAAACTATAGATTATTAGATCTCTTGGAATTATTAATAAACACTAGACTAATGAATTTCCTTTATAACATATCCCACTATAATTAAATCCATGAAGTAGAATAGGGTGTGGAAGAGGCACCTATGGCATAAATTTACTCACATGAAGGTCCATCTTAGACACCACCAATTGTAATGACAATTGTGAACTTAGATAAAGAGGTGGAGGAAATTATTACTATTGTAAGTTATTTTTGGAATCGGGGAACTAATTTTCATTTATTTTTATGATTCTAAATAATTTATCCTCCATATTACATACTTGATTCCAATCACTACATGTGTGGGTGTTGTTGTCTCTAAATCTTGCACACTAGAAGAGGTCCATTTAGGCCTCCTCTAGATTTGGGAAATGTCGGGACATATTTAGGCCTGTGGGTCTGCCTATAAGTGGAAATGAACCTTTAGACTGAAAGGGATAGCTCCTTGTATTATATTTTTGTGCAATAAAACTACTGAACTAGTTTGTATGAGTGAAAAGAGTCAGAAGTTTACATAAATGAAAAATCTAGTCTAAAATTGTGATACACTAATAATTAGTATCCACATGTATGGCTTATACTTATGCACAATACATCAGAGTATAGTCTATACCTCAAGGTCTATAATATTTCAACATAATTATTTTAATGTAGAGACAAAATTAATGAAATCACATAAGGTAAATAACTAGAAAGACAACTTTTATAATCTAGAAAAGGGTTACACTTGTGTAAAATCTCATACAGCTATAATGCACTCTATATGACCTATTGGATCAATTCTTTACTCAAAGCATGAAGGATAGAGAAAAAAAGGATAAAACATCACTTTTTGTCAGTCTATGTCTCTTGCATGCCAAGTCAAATGCCTATAATTTAGAAATAAAATAAACTTATTCTTCTTTGCTCAAAGGCAAGAAAATGGTAGAACATTCTAGTGGGACTTTGCCATACTATCTGTGGATGATAAAATAAGAGCCTAAGGGTCCTATTTATAATAATAGAGGTAGAGAAGAGAGAGATTTTGGGTGCCAAAATATAAGGCTTTAAATGGTTTTTCATCACCATCCTATTGAAACTAACTCTAATTATTCTCTCATTCATTTGGAGTTTGTCCTTCTCTTTGATTCACCCTCTTGAAATGACTAGGATCACTACAAAACCAATGGTGAAATGAATCTCCATAAGAAATGGCTCATATCAGTATTGTGAACCTTAGATTCTCTCTAAAAGCTTCCATATTTTACACTGTAGACCCATTCAAGTTTTTTTAATGGTTTTACTTATAAAACCTCTAAGTCAAGCATGTTGGGAAACCCAATGTCCACTATCCTTGCTCTATCAAGTTTTTTAATTACTTCTAATTATAAAATTCTATAAGCAAAGCTCTTTTTAAAACTTGATTTTGCTTTTCTTAAGACCTTTTCAGTTTTTCTAAGTCTTTATACTCCTTACTTGATCCTTCAAGTTCTTTAAGGCTCATTAATTATAAAATTTATAAGTCACCTTTGACAAATCCTAATTTGTACTACATAATTATTCTAGTTTTTCTAGTGACTTCACTCCTTACTTGAATAATTTGGGCATGAATTTGACATCTTACAACATGTCACCAAGTTACGCCCCAATGGCTAGTTATTTACATTAAATTTGGCATCCTATGGCATGTCACCAATGTGAACCCAATGGCTAGTTAGCCACCCTATATTTGACATCTTGTGGCATGTCATGTCTTTGAACCCCAACAACTAGTTGGCCACCTTAAATTTGACATCTTTTATCACATCATGGGAATCCATTTGGGTCAAGTTTATTGTTTCAAGAAATTTTCTTGAAGTAATTCCTTTAGATAATTTGTCTAAAGGAATTCCTTTGAGAATTTTGGCTTCTGGGCAATGACTAGTTTCCTTTAGGAACTTTTGTTGAATGACACTTGGGAAAGTGTCCTTCACAAAAGTTTCAAAGGACACCCAGGTAAAGGCATAAGGTCCCTTCAAAAACTTTTGAAAGGTGTTTCCAAAACAAATGACCCTAAAATACTTTTTTGAAGGTAATTTCCAAAGATAAAGGGCCCTTCAAAAAAAATCTTGAAGGGTGACCTTAGAGAAAATGAGCAAGAGGGCCCTTAAAAAAAATCCGAAGGGACACTTGGTAGAAAATTTCCCTTTGAAATTTTTTTGAATGGTCACTTGGACAAAAAGTGCCCTTCTAAAAATTCCAAATGGACACTTGGGTAAAAAAGTGCACTTCAAAACTTTTTCGAAGGGTCACTTGGATAAAAAGTTCCTTTCAAAAAAGTATGATGGGATACTTGGGGGGGAAGGCAAGGCAAGAAAGGCCCTTCAAAAAAGTTTTGAAGGGTACTTAGAAGGGAAGTGACCCTTCAAAACTTTTTTTAAGGGCACTCCAGGGTAAAACAAAGCAAGAAAGGATAAGGAAAACAAGGCAAAGGGAAAAACAAAGAACAAGGGAGAAGAGCCCAAAGTAGGAGAGGCTAAAGGGAAAAGACAAGAAATAAAGCAAGTGACCAAACACAAAAAATGAGTGAGGCAGAAACAAAATGAGCTAAAGGGAAAATACAAACTATTCATTCAAAAAATGGTCAACATTCTAGTGATTTTCTAGGGGAGACATGCCTGCTATGTCATAAGACCAGTCACCTAAATCCTTCCATTGGGCATAGAGTCATGCAAGGCAAAAAAGAGTTGAAATAATGATCTATGGCCAAAAATACAAGTTATAGAGACACACACATAGCTAACAAAAGGAAAGAAAACACTTGAAAGGGAAACACTATGCTCCAAAACACATAGGGAAAATAAACACATCAAAACAAGGTATATACAAGACATGGCTTGCAAGGGTCAAAAGCAAGGCTTCAAAAGGATTCCATTCAATAGAATAGATAGATCTTCTCCATCCATTTTGGATATTTGAAAGGAGTTTCTTTACTTTCACTTGTTGATGATGTAAGGACTACTCCACAAAGTATCAAACTTTGTATGTTTGCTTGGTTTTGCTCTATCTTCATCCCATTTTAGGACCAAGTCACCTTATTTAAACACTCTTTTCCTTGCCATTTTGTAAAAGGATTTCTTCATGAGAACTTGATGGTGTTCCAAATATTTGTGTGCATCATCTCCTGCCTCTTGAAGCTACACTAATTCTATCAATCTGACCTCTGTGGGAGTGTTTTCAATGAATTCTAGGTATTGTGTAAGTTCTAAGGCAGGGAGCTCTTGTGATATGGAAAGCCTAGCTTCTCTCCCATAGATAAGTAAAAAGGGAGAATTACCAATTTACTTCTTGGGATTGATTCTATCTTCTATAAGGACATCTTTAGCTTGGTATTCCATGCTCTTTGATTGCTTTCCAATGTCCTCTTGATGATCTTGATGAGGTTCTTGTTGGTAGACCCATCCAATCCATTACCTTGAGGGTAGTATTTGGATGAGGTACTCAAATAAACTCCACTCTTTTTTGCCTAATCAAAAGTTTTAGCACTTATGAAAGCAAGTACATTATCTAAGATGATTGTATGATGAGATCCAAACCATGTTATAATGTTTTCATATAACTCCAAGATGGCATTTTCATTTGCTTCCTTCAAAGCAATAATATCTACCCATCTTGTGAAGTAGTCTATAGTGGTCAATATCCATTTGTGTCCATCACTTAATGGAGGGTTAATCATGCCAATGATGTCAAGGCCCCATTACATGAAATGCTGGTCCACTTGGATAGGATCTAATGGAAGAGCAAAAATATTTTGTTTGCCAACAAAGAAAGCACATCTAGGACAAACCTTATCCCAATGATAACAATCTATAAAAAGACTAGGCCAATAGTAACTAGCTCTAATTATTTATATATATGTTTTTCTAGGAGAGAAGTGACCACCATCTACACCATTATGGAAATTTTATAGTAGCATATCAAATTTGTCATTGTTAATGCATCTTAGAAACACATTTCTCACATCCTTCTTAAAGATAATTCCATCCACTAGATAATAAGGAATATCTTGCAGCCTAAAATAACTTCTTTGATATTTGTTCAAGCCATTGGGACACTCACCATTTTGAAGAAAACCAATGATGTCTTGTGTCCAACTTTTATTTTGTATATGATCAATTGGTTGGTATTGAACTTGATTTACCAAGGATCACTCTTTTGGCTCTTAAAATTTAGATTTTAAGTGCCCACATAAACCTCTTCCTCTTACCAAGCTAGTTACCTTGATGTCAATGTCATATTCCATCACTTTTGTGATCTATCCAGCTCTCTTCTCATTAAGATCCATATTTATGAGAAACTCCTTGGTGCTAGGATGGGATACCATGAGGTGGATCTTGTTATTAGAAATCATAAGCCTAAGTTTTTCAATCATTTGATAATGCTTAAATATTGTTTCACAATAAAATAATATCTCACTTCATAGTCTTCTACGCCTTGGTTGAATAAAGCAATTGGTTGCTCAACATCTTCATCATTCATTTGCTTAAGTATAGATTAGATAGTGTCAAGGTTATAAAAAGTATAAAAAATGAAATCTTTAGCAAAATTCATATTTAAAAGAGTGGGATATGATGTAATTTCTTGCTTGATTGCCTCAAAGATGCCTTTAGCTTCCTTTGTCCAAGTAAAAACTTGGTTCTTTTTTAGCATGGATATGATAGGTTTTACCATAGTTAAAAAGTTTGGAATAAACCTCCTTACAGATTTTATTTTTCCCAAGAAACTTTGTAGCCCTTCCTTGTGTTGAGGAAAATGCAAGCCTAGAATAGCTTCAATCCTTTTGGGATCAATAGATAAGCCTTCTTTCGAAATAACATGACCCAAAAGCTTACCTTCATGGAAAATGAAGATGCACTTCTTTGGATTAAGGGATATTGTGTACTCTTGACAATTCTCAAACACTTTCCTTAGATGTTCCATATGATCAAAAATATCCTTTGAAAAAATGGTTATATCATCAAGGTGAACAAGAAAAAACTTATTGATCAAACCTTTGAAAGCCATGTCTATTTCCCCCTGAAATGTATCTCCAGCATTAGATAAACTAAATGGAATCTTATTATAGGCAAAGGTCCCTCACTTAGTGGTGAAGGCTATCTTGAATTTATCCTCTTCATTTACCAATATCTGATTATAACTTGAATAACCATCAAGAAGTGAGAAATGTTGAGAACCTAAAATAACTTACAGAAATTGTTCCATGGAAGGGAGTGGATAATGATCCTTGAGATACACTTTTTCTAGATCACAAAAATACACATGAAGTCTAATTTATCCATTCTTCTTTTGAACCAGCATAAGGTTGCCTACCCAAGTTGAGTGTCTGATAGGAAAGATAATCCTAGACTCAATCAATTTGGTCAGCTCTTTCTTCATGAGTTCTTCTAGCTCAGGGTTGATAGGCCTTTAATTTTGTTCTACCAGTTTATCTCCATGCTCCAACTCAATGGTGTGATGAGCTAGACTTGGATCAAAGCCTTTCAATTCCTTGTACTCTTAGAAAAATATGTCATGAAACTCTTTGCATAATTTAATAAAAGCCTTTCCAACTGAGAACAAACCTTGCCAATCTTCAAAAGTTTGTCCTTGAAAATCAAAACTCACTTATAGTTCTTTTTTTTGTTGGCATGCTCATTCTTTGGTTGTTATTTTGATCATACTCATTGAAGACACTCTCCAAGGTAATCAACTCCTTAGGTATTTTTTTATCTTCAGCTATATAATTTCTTCTTCATAATGATCATACAACTTCTTTTGATTTCTTGAAGAGAAGCCTACTTCATTTTGTAAGAAGTGTGCAATGTGTTAATCACTTTCAAACACTTTCCATGATAGTTAATTATCTAAAATGGAAGATCTCACAAATATCTTGATATGGGATTGATCCTTCTCTTATTCAACATTAGCAGTTAAGTCAAAATGTGCTCTTATTTTAGCCAATCTATTAACATGCTTGTTTAAGTCTCTTGGTATGGGTTGGATGTTGAAGGCATCAAAATATTCAAGTAGATCCCATACCCTATGATTTTTAGACTTGAGCAAAGAGTTCTTGGTTATAGCTTGACTTCTCACTTGATGAATGACCAACTCATTATCTCCATAGACTTTCAAAAGCTTTATTCCTCTCTTCTTTGCCTATTGGAGACCATGAACTAAGCCTTCATATTCTACCATGTTGCAAGCACAACTTAAGTGAAACCTATAAGAATAGTAGTGAGAATTATTTGATGGGGAAACCAACATGACACCAACTCCTACACCTAATTTTCTCCTTGAACCATCAAAGAACATTTCCCACATGCCATCAAGCTCATGATCTTCATTGGTGAGTGAAGGAATTGGGAAATTCTCCTCATACATGCAGTAAACTCCCAAATAAATTTCCTTAATGAAAGTTTAATGATCAAGTCCATGTGTTTCAGTGATATAATTGTCAAGATAGAGGTCAAAAATACCTTCAAGAAGAGAAGATGTTTCACTATTTAGGAATATTTCTTCCTCTTTGTTGATTAGATAATTTTGATTTGTCATTGTCGCCAAGTATGGATCAATGTGGAATCTTGTTAAGGGTTGAGTCCTTATGGTTACCTTGGTTCCCTACCTTGTCTCGAAAGCTAGAAAGGAACAATTAATAGAAAGGTATCCTCCTATCTTAGTCATAAAGTCCCTAGACAAACATATAATAAAGTGTGTTTGAAGGTCCACCACCATAATATTCTGCATGATAGGGAAGCTTGGGTAGACATATAAAAACACTTTAAGAGCTTTGACCAATCATACCATCTTGATTAGAGTTCCATCTATCTACAACATGCCTTTACTATGTCACTCATAGTTCAAACCTAGCTTATCAACTACTACTTTAGGCATAATAGTAGTGCTTGATCCACTATCCATGATAAAATTATGGACCAACTTATCTCCTATAATGAGTGTGAGGTAGAAGGGTGGAGGCTTTTCAAAATTAATAAAAGGCTCCAAAAAGTATTTAGATAATTTGTAGGAGCCACACTATGATGATTTAAATATTGAGGAGCCACATTCATGCTTGTTAACTGCTCTTTCAAAAGCTCCTTTTGACCAAGTATATGTAGAACCTCCCAAAGTGATATGTTTTTCTTAGTGCTATTTAATCAGCTCATAATATTTAGACATGGAGTATTTACTTTCTCTTACATTTTTTATGGTAATAAAAGAGTTGTATCCTATTGTGTTACAATCTTGGTAGCCACATTTACATTCTAATTTTGTTGAGAAATATGGCTTGTAGAAGGTGCATCACTTTGATTGGCACTTTGTGGCCTTAGAGAGGCATTACTTGGAACTATTAATGGATCCTAGAATTCTCATAATGATATCTTCTTGGCCATTTTATTGGCTGAAATTGGCATGCATTGATTCAACATAAAATCATCTTTTACTTGAAAATTCATCATTCCCACACTTGGGTTGCTACCTCCTCTATGACTATTCCTTTGGTTGCAACATGCTTCTTTTATTGTCATATAAAAAGTAGCTTCCTCTTGTGTATTCAGGGTGTATCTAGTTCCTCTGTCATCATGTGTAAACTAAACTTGAGGCTATCCCCATTGGTCAACATGATCTTCTCCTTGCACTAAATCTACATGAACTGGAATAACAATCTTTATGAGAGGAGTAGAATTTGGATTATATGAATTAAGATACCTACTATAACCTTATTGATTTTGTCCTCTCCCTTGATAATTGTATTAGGATGTAGTTCTATATCCTTATTGAGAATAGTATTGTGCATTAGGAGGAGTAATTTCTTGATATTGAGCTTTCTTGAGCTGAGCTATCAATGATATAATTTCTTCATCCTTGTTTAAAACATTATCCACCTTCTTGGAAAGGGATATTGGCTTCACATTGACATTGGAAACTTGTGACATGATTGGAGATTCAACCAAATTATGGGATAGAAAAGGCATGAAAACTGTTGAAGGAAGTCTTCCAGCTTGAATTAAACAATTCTTAACCTCAACTTCTAGTTCATATGTACTTGGAAGAGTGAATGATCCCATTGACTACAACATAACAACAACATCAGTACCAATCCCTTTGAATTATGTTGAGAACACAAAGCTAGGAGAAGGTCTCATGATTGGTGGTAGCCTATACCATGTTCTTTGAAATCTCATATGGATTCATTTAGACCTCTTCTTATTACATTAAGATGATGAATTAGGGAATCATGATCACTCTTATTTTTGAATCTTATCTACAATAGGTCTCCAAATCCATCTCAACTTGTAATGTAACCCCCCTCCAATGTTCTATACCAATCAAGTGCTTTTCCTTTTAAAGACATAAAAAGTATCCTAATGGCTATGTTGGCCTTAGTAACATTATAGAAATTTCAAAAACTAGAGATGTCTCTAATATGTTTAGATGGGGTAATAGGACCCTCTCCATTAAAACTAGGAAGATTTTTAGTAGCATTTGGAGGGATGGGGTCATATGCAGGAATCTCTATTGGGTTTTGGGTATTAAAAGTAGGGAAGGGTTGATGTCTATATATCTCTCCCATTTCCCCCATTTCTCTTCTTCCCCTTTGATCATTTATTTCTTCCTCTTCTTCCTCTCCTTGAACTTTTACAAACTCTTCCTCTTCTTCCCCAAAACCTCCTTGCCAAGGATTTAATAAGGTTAGGAGTGGTTTGGGGTGTTTCTCTTTAGGAAGAGATTTAGCTAAAGGGGATTGGTAAGAAAATATTAAGGAACTTATGAGGACCATGTAGTATTTTTTATAAAACTTGGTTTAAAACTAGGGATTCACACCCTTTTAGAGTCACCAAATGTGGGGTTAAGTGTATTTATACTACTTTAGGCCTATCAAGACCATAATTCACCTTGAATTAGAAATAATTTAGGTTCCATTGGACATTCTAAAACTATTCTCTCTAAATATTTCACCTTAGAAGAGGGTTATTCATGCATCCTCTAGATTTGGGCAATGTTGAGACATTTTTAGGATTTTTGGTGTGCCTATAAGTGGAAATGAACCTATAGGTTGAGAGGGCTCTCTCCTTGTATTAGATTTTTGTGTAATAAAAATACTGAACCAATTTGTATGAGTGAAAAGGGTCAAAAGTTTTCATAAATGAAAATCCTAGTCTAAAATGGTGATACACCAAGAATTAATATCCACATGTATGCCCTATACTTATGCACAATACAATATAATATATTCTATCTCTCAATCTCTAGAAGATTCCAACATAAGTATTTCAATTTAGAGACAAAATGAATGAGATAACATAAGGTAAATAATTAGAAAGACAACCTGTATAGTCCAGAAAAGGGTTACACATATGTAAAATACCATACAACTAAAATGCACTCTACATGACTTGTTGGATTAACTCTTTGCTCAAAAGCATGAAAGAAAGAGAAAAAAAGCATAAAACTTCACTTTTTATCACTCTAAGTCTCTTACACACCCAATAAAATGCCTAGAACTTAGAAAGATAATAAACTTATGATTCTTTCCACAAAGGCAAGAAAATGGTAGAACATTTCAACAGGGCTTCACCGTACTATCTATAGATGATAAAACAAGATCCCAAGGGTCTTATTTATAAAAAAAGAGGGAGAGAAGAGATAGATCTTAGGTGCCAACATAGAATCCTCCAAAATGGTTTACCATCACCATCTTGGTAAAATTGATTCTAACTGTTCTCTTATTTAGTTGGAGTTTGTCCTTCTCTTTGATTCACGCTCTTGAAATGACTAGGATCGAGCCAAAACCAATGGTGAGATGATCCTCCATAATAAATGGCTTAGATTACTACTACAAACCTTAGATTATTTTTGAAAGCTTCTATGTTTTGTACTACACACCCATTCAAGTTTTTTGAATGCTTTTACTTATAAAACCTATAAGTCAAGCATGTTGGGAAACTTGATTTCCAGTATCCTTACTTTTTTGAGTTTTTTAATTACTTCTACTTATAAAATTTTATAAGCAAAGATATTTTAAAAACCTAATTTTGATTTTATTAAGATCCTTTTGATTTTTCTAAGTCGTACTCCCTACTTGCTCCTTTGGGTTTTTTTAGGTTCATTATAAAAGTTATAAGTCAAACATTTGACAAATCCTAATTTACACTACAGAGTCATTCAAGTTTTTCCAGTGACATCAATTCTTGCTTGAAGACTTTGGGCATAAACTTGATGTCTTACAACATGTCAGCACATTGCACCCCAATGGCTAGTTCCTTATATTAAATTTGACATCATACAACATGTCACCAATGTGAACCCAATGGCTAGTTGGCCACCCTAAATTTGGAATCCTATGGCACGTCATGTCTTTAAACTCTAATGGATAGTTATCCACCCTAAATTTGACATCCTATGACACATCATAGAATCCATTTGGGTCAGGTTTATTATTTTAGGGAGTTTTATTGAAGTTATTCCTTAAGGAATTTTGGATTCTATGCAATGACTAGTTTCCTTCAGGAACTTTTCCCAAAGGACACTAGGGAAAGTGTCATTCAAAAATTTTCTAAAGGACACTCAGGTAAAGGGAGAAGGTCCCTTCAAAAAAAATTCAAGGGTATTTCTACAATAAATGACCCTTTATAACTTTTTTGAAGGGTATTTCCAAAGACAAAGGGCTCTTTAGGAAAAATCTTGAAGGATAACCTTGGAGAAAATGGGCAAAAATACCCTTTAAAAAAATATAAAGGGACACTTTGGTAAAAAGTGCCCTTCATAAATTTTTTGAAGGGTCAATTGGACAAAAAGTGCCCTTCAAAAATGTTTGAAGGGACACTTGGGAAAATAAGTGCCCTTCAAAACTTTTCCAAAGGGTTACTTGGATAAAAAGTGCCCTTTGAAAAAGTCTAAATGGACACTTTGGGGAAGGAAAGGTAAGAAAGGTGCTTTAAAAAAGTTTTGAATGGAAATTAGAAGGAAAGTGGCCCTTTAGAATTTTTTCCAAATGGCACTTCAAGGAAAAACAAAGAAAGGCTAAGGAAAACAAGGCAAAGGGAAAAATAAAGAACAAGGGAGAAGAGCCTGAACTAGGAGAGGCTGAAGGGGAAATACTGGCAACAAAGAAAGTGACCAAATATAGACAATGAACGAGGGAGAAATGAAAATATCTAAAAGGAAAACATAAATTGGTCATACAAAACATGGTCAGAATATGTCATACCCACTTTCACTCAGTAGGTACCTCTCCGAGACAAAAAGTCAACAATTTGTTACAAGAGGAAGCCTAGATTTCTTAGGGCCCCTATACATATAGTTGTTGAAAAACTAATAAAATAAGGCCATGAACCTAATCATGATGAAGAGGAAATACAAAAGGCTAAAATATTGAGTTTTTAAGGAGTAAAATGGAAACCACTAGTGGAGGTAGATAGATCAAGTGAGGACATTACTCTTTTATCTACCTTAATCCTTAGTATTTCTTCAATTCATATGGTTTATATTGTCTCTCCTATTGCTTTGATTTTATTGGTTCATATTGTTCTTAGTACTAATTTAGACTCTTCAGTTCCCATTATTTAGAGTGTTATTATTTTTATTTTAGATCATGTTGATTCTACTTTTAGGATTTTGTCTATATCTCTTATGGTTTTTAGTGTGCCTATTTTTTCTATTTCCCCTATGGTTTATGTTACCCTTGTTATTATTTTAGTTACAATCACCTCTATTCCTAAATATAAGAAGGTACATTTCAAAAAGACTAGGGGATCCCTTTCTAGTGCTCAATTACATGTATCTTCCACTCAATTTGGATTTTTGATGCCTTCCTCCACCATAACCCAAGGTACTTCTATTTTCCACTCTACTAAATTTAACAAGAATAATCCTACTTATATTGTTCATCAAATTTAATAATGTAGACTGGTCTAATATCTCTACACATCATTACCAAAAATATTACATGGAGAAACACTGATGTAGTCTTTAGGGGATGTTTTGACAATAACTATTGTTGAGGATACTCAAATAGTATATTCCATAAAACTAATAATCCCAAAGTGGGTTATAAAACTTGAATCATAGGCTTCCTAAAGACCCAATTTTTTAATAAATTATCTTCCCACTATGACCTCCATTTTTTACAAATCAATAGCTACCATTTAGAGGGTTAGGAAGAGGAAGATAGAAGATGACTCTGGTAGAGGCTTGGTCTTGGAATAAACCTAGGATGGGTTCTCAATATCAAATAAAAATACTAGGAGACTTGGGTAGTCTTCAATTAATGAGGATTTCAAAGCCTACCTATAGAAAAACATAGAGGCCTTGTTAGAACTTTATGAAGGCATAGGGTAGGCTATAAAAGAGTTAAAAAAATATGTGGAGAAGATAAGGTAACACCAATAAATTATATTTTTTCATTATCAGATTGAAGGTGATGTGAAAACTTTTTCTCTTATACTTTATAATATTTTGGAAACTATTGGTTTGATGAGGATTGAATTATCCCATCACATTATTTAAACTATCAAATTATTTAATTATTTTAAAGAAGATGAAATTAAATTTAATTTCCATTTATTATACACAACTAATAAGGCTTAAATCCATATTGATTTAATGACACTATTATAAGCACCCAATGCTCTCAATATGGTGGTCATCAAGACATAACAAGTTTAAGACTAGGTATCAAGCACACAAGCATTAATTATTAAATTAAAAAAATAGGAAAAATAATTCTTAAAAAATTTAGATGAGTTGATGTTGTCCCAAACCCTAGATTCATCATGAAAATTAGTAAGTAGGGCTAGTTTTGATCAGCTACTCTAGCAGGCATCAACTAATTTAATGTGAAGTCTCCAAGGATGTACACAAGATGAAATTTAAAAAGAACTAGTATTTTATAGGAACAAGGTCATAGAGGTGGAGATAATTTATGTGGAATTTAGAGCCACCAAGACAAATCATGCATTATTACTAGTGTAGATTACCAAGGTGCACAAACCCACTCTTTTGAACATGGATTCAATAAGTTTGTAACATAATGTTTGATACAAGCAATACCATGAATTATAAGTGAAGAAATAAAATCCAATGACTATCATTTCAATAATGCAATCCCCATTGATTATTAAACCTTAGTTTATTATGTTATTTTTATATGTATTTTGCATGTAAGACATGTAACACTCAACTAATTTTTTTTGTTAACATGCATGCATTGCATGGCTTTGTGAGAGTGAGTCTAAGTTAAAAGACTAAATTTTCACTATGTTTATACATGCATGCATAACTTTCATTAATTAGAGTTCTCATTCTAATTATCATTAACATGTAATTCTAGACTTTTATATGGATTTGTAGGATGAGGTAACCCATCCCCAAATCTATTTATACTTTTAATACTCTTGTTTTCAAGGGTTATAAAATATATCAATATAGGAATAAATATATATATTATTACCAAAATGTGTTGATGTTTTTATATTTTTATTCTATGTCACTAATTGTGTTTACTTTCTTGGTTATTTGATTCATTAATTTGAAGTGTACAAAATATACCGAGGATTCCTTATCATTATTACTAGTGTATGTTGAATGCATATGTGCAATAGATATTGGATGATTAGTAAAATATCATTGATTTTATGCAATTTAGTAGACTATTTCAATTCTCTAAGTGTGTAAGATTGTTTTCCTTGATATAGCCTTCTAGGTGTGAGCAACAAATTTCTAAATAGAGAACCCCCATCATATATCCCACTTATTCATATTTTAATTAAATACCTTGGCCATATTTATTTGACCTTTCTTCTCTATGTTAGTGTGATAAATTTTTTGAATAAAAGCAATGGAAGTTTGTCAATCAAGTACTTTTATAATATTATTCCAAAAAGATTCCATTTGTTGGTTTTCAACTCTTATTTTTTTATTGTGGATGGGGAGAGGGAGGTCGTGGGGGAGAGTTTCAAATTTTTTAACTCTTTTCCTTTATTGGAACCATATATTTATATTTATTTCAAGACATAGATTTATATATATTTGAGGTGGAAGAGAGGACCTCTCCTACATAACAAAACTATATATATGATAATACTTGCTTGGTACTCTCATTTTTTGTTAGTGATGGTTGATATAATCATAACATGTACCATTTACCAAGAGTTTTCTTAAATTCACATTAAATTGGTAGTAATATTAAATATCCATTATCAAATATTTTATCTATCTCATAAGTTATATCCATTAGGTGTAGCGTTTTCCTTTTAAAGTGTATATAATTTGAATCAAACCACACATCCAAATATCTATCTTTGAATTTCCATTCTTTTGTATGAAGATCATGCCATATCTTTAATTTTTTTTAATTAATTCTATTTTTTCAAGTGCTTCAAATATCATTTCATCTAACTCATTCAATTGTATAATATTCTTTTATTTTGTTTGTGTTAAGTCAATTCCTAATTATATTATTGTTCTTAGTGTTTAGAACTCAAGATCAGTAGGAATTAATGGTATTTACCCATATAATAACTCATATGGAGTGAATCATGTAGTTTATTTCCATGTTTATTATAGTTCCAAAGTGTTTTAGGTAATTTATTTTCCTAATCATTCATTTTGATGTCCACTATCTTTGTCAAAATATTATCTAATTATCCATTGGTGACCTCAACTTGATCATTGGTTTGTGGGTCATAAGAAGATGATTTCTTGTGGATGATTTGATAATTTTTAGTTAGATATTGTATCATTTTTTATGCAAAATGTTTCCCTTGATCTGAAAAAATGGTTTAGGTGATCCAAAGCATTAAATAATTATGCTATAAAAAATATCAACAACTTTCTATTCTTGAGTAAATTGTAAGGATTTTGCTTTAGCCCATGAGGTGATAAAATCAATGCAAATAAAGGTTTCAAAAACCGCATGAAGTTGAAGGGGAATTTCATTGGATATTGTGGGGTTTAGCATCCTCTAGCATTTATAAAATTATCTTACATATTTATTTACATAATTGTGAATTGAAGGCCAACAATATACAACACATAAGTTTATGAATGATTCTTTGAGCTGAAAAAATATCCTTTCTGGTTCATAATAAAAGTCTCTCAAAATGTCAAAAACATCATCCTTTCATATACACCTACATAACACAACATTAGGTCCACATTTATATAAAATCCTATGAATCCATTTACATTTTGAGTTATCTTTGATTAGGCATTCTTTTAATTATTATTGTAATCAAATTTAAAATTCCTTTTAGCTAGATAATTGTCCATATTTACAAACCAAGGTGTGTATTTTGAGACTACAAATAGTTGTTCATCTATAAAATTATTTTCAACTAGTTTATTTTCCCTTGTATTATTTAATATATACAAAAATTGTAACCACATTATCTCTTCCATGCTTGTCAATTATTACCACATTCAACTCTTTAAAAAGTAACAACCTGCCATGTCCCCTTTTTTGTTGACATGTCTAGAGTTGATGGTTAGCCTATTATGTGACCCTCGTAGGCTGATGGGATGGATAGAGGGTCTTGATGGAGATGGGCTTGGTTTTTGTTCGGGCTCTTTCGAACATGAATTAAGGGAGATATTAATATTTGATTGATTTAATCAAATATTAATTATTTGGTATAATTTTAATTAATTATTAATTATTAATTATTTGGTCTAATTTTAAGACCCTAATTCTAATTTAAGAAACCCTAAGTCTAATTTAAGGGAATCTAATTTTAGCAAGCACACCTTTGGAGGGGTATAAGAGTTTCTCATGGGAGATAGTTTGTATTCATGAATTGATTATTGATTTTGTTAAGAGTTCTTCTATGAAGATTGAGCCAAGGGTTCCAGGATTCCATTTACATTGAAGAACGTCAACTCTTCATTGTGTGTAATTCAGAGGTTGTGAGAGATCAACTGATCTATTGCCAAATTGAGAGAACTTCATACAAAATTTATCACAAGGGTTTACAAGTTTGAGAGATAACTTCATACAGAAGCTATCACAAGGGTTCACAGGTATTTCTTTATTTTGGGTTTGATTCAATTATTATCTAGATATAGATCTTTTGTATTAGCCCATAGTTCTTTAGATCAGGTTCAAGCATACAGACTATGCTATATTAGTGGCCATACGAAGTCTGTATAGATCTGTGAAAAATTTGTAAGCATCAATGAAAAGATTAGACACTGACATCAGCAGGCAGAGCCCTATAGAGACTGACATCGGCTGACATCTCACCGACGTCAGCATTTTAATGACCCCAGTCGACTGAGGATGGTAGTATAATCGATGTCGGCAACTGTATTTTTTAAATAGTAGGTCGAGACATACCAGACCTAGATTTATTTCCTAGTTTTTGGAATACTCAGGCTATTAAGGTCGTATTCTCAATATTCATTGTATACCTGACAGAGGTCCTCTATTGTAAGCATATGAGCAAATAAATAAGAGATTATACTGTGATTTATTTATCTATTTGAAGATATTTTGCAGAAATATAGATAAGCAATTTAGAACTTTTGTTTTGGTATCCGAAGGGATATTACACAACCATCTATTAATTCATTTCCCTACTAATAGTTTAATCATTAAGTATTTTGTGGCCAAGTATTTTGTATAAACAAATAATTTATAAATAATAAATATAATTAAACTATTTATTTTTATAAATAATAATAATAATGATAATAATAATAAATTCATTTTTAGCAATTAAATAATCATTTTTAGTTGGACTCAACTTATTACTAACATAGTTAAAAAACATACATCTTACTTCATATTTCTATCCAAAACTGCTCCTATTACAATGTTGGAAGTATTAGTATGAATGTGAAACATAATTTACCAACAAGGTCCTCTCAGTATTGGAGAATAAGTATGTTTTTCCTTGATCTTCTCAAAATATTACTTACATTTATCTTTCTAGATGAATTCATTATTTTTTTAAGTAGAGAGAACATAGGTGTTGCAATTCCACAAAAGTCTTTGATCAAGATTATATAGTATCTTAGTGTCATTATATTTTATTTTTAAAAAAAAAAACCCCAAAATTACACTCCTATATGTAATTAGATGTGTTTGAAAGACGTAAACAATAAAAATTTCTATAATGGGATACTAACTTCGTAGCCTAATGGACAGGGCTTAATCTATGTGCAACATGTTCACCATCATTATTTGTATCTTTCATAGTGTGTTGGTAGAATAAATTATAGGTAAGTTGAAATAAATAATTAATATCAAGGTAAATTTCAATGAGATATAATTTTTTAAACTTAGGGGCAACCCCAATATAAAAAAAATGTTTCAAGAAATAAAGGATTCTTATGAAATTTTAAATAATCCTAAGATAAGAACACAATATGATAGGCTTAGTACCAAGGGTTTTGATAATGAATCTTCACCAAATGTAAAAACATCTAATAAAAAATTTGGGTTTAGAAATGGCCATTGAAATCCCTTTGTATATGAGTTAATATAATCTTCAACAAGTTATTTGAAAGTGAAGTAAAGAGTTATTTAGTTGACGTACATGTAGATCTCCAATTGTAATTTCTTCAAATGATCAAGGTTTTAATCAAAAATTTGTCCACCATTAATTTTGTGTGATGTGATACATGCAATGGTAGTGGTTATCCTCCATTAAACTAGGCACGTATTTTTTCAAATTTCAAAGGCATTTGAAAATTTATTATTCCTCCATTTACATCAATTTGTGTAACATGTAAATTAGTTATTCTTATTTTAAAGAAGTCATTTCATGCATTCATAAGGTTAATTAAGATTTTGTAAGTTCATTTTTTGAATCTATAGTTCAAAAGTCTATTTTTCATAATGGATAAATTAAACAGTCATTTGGAAAATTTTGGGTATGGATAATCATTTTGTTTTAGTATTTTACAAATTAAATTTCATGGTCAAATACATTTAGTGATTTAAAAGTATTAAATATCATCTAAATTGTTTCATTTGGTCTCTTATCATATACTTTGCATAAATGTGTGTTTGTAAATCTTAATTTTAATGTATTGTCCACTCCTCAAACCCATTTCTAATTATAAGTTTTCATATAGTTTTATTGACCTTACACGTGGCTTCCAAATCACTTCATGTGGATTTCATAGCCTTTATTTACATTTTCAGATTTCACGAGTATGTTTTACATGAACAAAACACTCCAAAAAATGAAAATACCTTTTAAAAACATCCAAATACATATTTTATCTACCCAGATGGATGTCTTGTTGAAGATAGGTACTTGTTTTATTTTTGTTTAAGAGTAATTAATTGCATGATCTATATTTCTATCCTAGACCACTATCTATTCCTTCTAAAATGTATGCAAGACACTTTCACATAACTTAAAACATAGTTTTGAGTGGTTTATTGGTAGTTTTTAATGACAAAATTTATGAAGTGAAAACCACTTAAAAAATATTTTAGGGAAGATAGATGGATTAAAAAACATATTAAAAGTGATTAAATGTGGGTTTTCAAAGCCCATTTTTTTAAATGTAGGTTTCAAAAATGCATTTTAAAATGTAAAATAATTATAAAAAACATGTAGGCCACCAAGTTCATTCATAAACATCTGAGATATATCTTTAATGTGGTGACTATTTTGATGCATTAAAGTATGTGATAACTACCTTGCATCTCCATGTTTATAGAAACATGATTTTATTTTTATATCTATAGTTGTTTTGATGCTATGCATCAAATTCCTTTTTAAATTACTTTATGACGAATATATGATGCGATTGAAATTTAAGACATAAAATAAAAAGTTGGTTAAATATAAAAACCTCATCTTCATTTAAAATGACTAGCATACAATAATTTTTCCAATATATTTGAAGTTATATTACCATGAACACAACGTAATGAAGTATACTTGATGTATGCTTGTGATCTATAACATAATAAAACAAGGTTGGGTCATAGTATATGATTTAAAATTGCATACTTTGCTAGTTGGATATCTTGAAAAGTTCATGCTTGATAAACCCAAAAGAGGATCACATAAATATTTTAATGGCTTACTTTAAAATAATTCATCATATTATGATGGTCAGTGGTGGTTATGCTTGGAAATGTCAAAAGCCATGATGCAAAGGAGGAAAAGTATGATAAAAAATTAGTAAGTTTTCCTTTACTAACCTTATTTGAAGTGAGCATGGGGATGACACAACTGATAATGACCATCAAAATAGGATGGAGAGGACAAACCACTAAAAGGAGGAAAACATGATAAAAGACTTGGGAATTTATCATTTACTAACCTTACTTAAAGTGAGAAGAGGGATGAAACAACTAATAATGATCATAAAAATAGGATGGAGAGGATACACCACTAATATTCATATAATGTAGATGTTGTAAACTATTTACATGTAAAAAAAATAGATTGTCATTTGTTTTAACAATAAGAGTTAATGTGTCACATGCACTTTCATTAGATATTATATAGGAAATAACATGTGTCATAAAATATTATCATGGAATTTTGAATTAAGATTCACTTCAAAAATTGATTGTCCTTGTTTATGAATTGCTTAATGAAATGATTGATTTTGGTTATCCACACAATAATTCAACTAAAGAGTTGAATTCCTTCATTTTCAATGAGCCAATTGTGATAAATGATGGATGATGTCACTCATTTTTTACTAATTCTATTTTCATGCAAGGATCAAAATGAATACCATGAATAATTGTTATAAATTTGTGGCCAATAAACTTGGAGACACAAAACTAGAGGAGGTTTTTGTCAACATAAATAAATACACAAGTATTATTTTTATCTGTAGTGGGTATATCTTGATATCTAAGATTGACATGAATATTCAAGTGAAAATGTATTTGAACAAAAAATCTAAAATTTCACTATCCCAAAATGAGGCCCTAAGCATTAGGAGAGTGTCCATTCCAACTAAGATTATAACAACTCAACTTGGGCATGAATGATAGTTTTAGATGACTAGAAGTTGCATGAATCAATTTGGATGGACAAACTTCATTTAGACCAGGAACTAACCCTAGTTCCTTCAAATAGATAATTTCTAGTTATGAAATATTATATGACTCAATATTTTAATCTTCCATTTCATTTTAATTATTTGATTGATAAATCTAGTGCATTCAAGGTAAAGGGTATGTTGAAAGTGTGTGGTAAATATTCTCATATGATTACCATTTAAATTATTTAATTTCACATGCCTCTTTTAAAGTTTCCAAAAAATAAGTATGTAAAATATATTTCTTGTCATGCCCCTCAAATGGAGTTTCTTGAGGACTTCCTAAGATAACATTTATATTAGCATCAATCATACACATGATAGAAAATCCTCCCTCTATGCTCTATGTTGGTTTTGAGAAAAATGGTGGAAAGTAAGGCAATATTGAATGTACTATATAATTTATTCTTATATATAGTAGATACACATCACATTTATGTTTGTCTATTAAAGCCCATTTTTTTCCAATCCTTCCATTTAGTAAAATCAAAGCATGTAAACTCTGAGTTTAATAATGATAACTAGTTGTGCTCAAAATCTAATGTATTTCACCTAAAAAATAGAAAGGAATCTAAGGTATGTAATTTTTAGTGTGGATATGATAAATATTATGTAAAAGGATACTTGTTTATAACTATAAATGAAGGGTATAGAATCAAAGAAATACTTCTTCAGGCAAAAATAGGTGCTAATGAATATTTAAAAGAATCCAAGTTATAAATATATAAAAATGAATTATAATAGATTTTGGTTATAAGATTTTAGAGACCTTAAAACACTAGTTAAAAAGTTAAAATAGATTTCACTTTTTAGGAAAGCATTAAAAACTTTTTTCTCAATGTTGTTATTTGTTCGAGATATTGTTCATATGGTAAGGGAATCCCTGATGAGAGAAGGCATGTTTGATGGATGTCGACACAACTCTTTTGGGTTTATTACCAAAATATGATAACAAAAAGTTGTATATTAAATCAATGTGTGTACACATATTTATAAACCATGAAATGTAACTTGGTATTCAAAATTTGATAAATTATTGTAAACAAAAAAGAAAATACATATAATGTATGTTAGGACTAGTAGTGTATACAAAGATTCAAAAATAGCAACATTAGTTGAGCAGGATCCATCTCATCAAAAAGAATTTTTTTCTTCTTCATAACTAATTTTTTTTCTCTCTCTAACTTTTTATTTCTCTATTTTAATTTTTTAATGACTTAAAAGGATTATGCTTTACTTTTTAAGTTTAAATGAAAAAGTAATATCAAAATATAAATGTTCACCAAAATGGTGGTTATGTAAGTATTTATTGGGTGGTTAAACCTTAATATCCTATAAATAGGATGATTATCATTATCAAAGTGTTTAAAACTACTTTTTCTTAGAGCTCAAGAGGAAAGAATGGCTATGCTTTTGTATAAGTTGTTCATTTTTAAAGTGTGTTAAATTTGAAGTAGACAAACTATAAGTTGAATATATTGATTCACATCTATTGATAATTTCTTATTTTTAATATATATTGTATATTTCATGAATGAATAAATATATTAAAAAAAATTCTTTCTCAATCATGTGTAGACTCTCTTGGTTCTACAAATTTTGTGTTGGAAACCATATAAAGTAGAATTTGTGTTATATACACTTAATTTGGTTTCAATCAATACTTTGTGCTATATACACATAATTAATAACATTTGCACTATGTTGTTATTCACAATACTAAAAGGAAGTTTCCCACATATACTATTTGATGCTAAAGCAAACCATGCTTGAAATGAGGAAAAAATAGTTTGCATTCATTTATGGCCTGAAATAAAGAGGTGTTCCATAGAATTTTATGTCTTGAAACCTCTCTAGTGATGTATTCATTCCCTTATTTTAATTATGTCTTTATTCCCCTTTCTATGGATACAGGTTTCAATTTTTGAACTATCTAACTCATTCCATTAATCTACATAATCTAGTAGTTTTTTTTATATTTACTCCATTATAGGTTTCCAATTCTCATATCCATTTCTTTCTATTCTCTCTCCATTCCTATATTTTTCATTCGTTTCATTTTTTCATTTTGTAATTTCTAGTTAAAAGTAATGAAAACCCAAAAATCCATATCATATGAGTGATCTTATCCTCTCAAAAACAAAACAAAATTACTCTTAAACTCATATCTTTTTTAATGTTTCAAAGTTTATATCACATCTATTTGGTTGAGTCACATAAATAATTTGAGTAATCAATACAATATAAAATATTGTAAATAATGTTTGGTGACTCCATTGGTGATCAGGGTGCCTTACGCACTTGATTTTCATAAATATCATGAAACCTCCACTAGAATGAAGGATTGTGACACTATTGATATGAATTACATAAGGCATGCATCTTTATTATTGAATAAATGGTGTTGGTTCACTCCAATATTATTTTTGTCCCATGGAGAAAATTTTCTAGTCCATTGACTTTACCTCAATACAATGAATGAACCTCAAAATCAAGTAAAATAGTTATAAAGAGTTTAGGATAAAGTATCAAAACATAGATAATCATATTATTTATTTCATAGTGTCTAGCAACATCTTACGAGTTATGCATGAAGATGTTTCTTCTAGACAATTTGTTGAAACTATAATTAGACCTATTACTGAATGGTTGTGGTACTTAGAAGGTGAATGCATTCTAAATTTCTAATCCTTGAAAAAAAATTCATGAATATATTGAAACTTGTTTTTAATGTGTGTGCATTGTTGTCACATTTATTCAAAATTTAAAAATAAGAAGAATAATAAATGAGAGAGTTCATATAACACTTCAATAAATTATTGATCATTTTTCCTCAAGATGGTCAACCAAATCTTAATAACCAAATTTATATTTTCATTGGATCTCTATCTATGTAAATCAAATTCATATTGATGAGTAACAAGGTAAATTGTGTGGTCATTATGAAACAAGAAGCTATCAAAATTGAATATGACCTCATCCTTACATAATGTTAAAGAATGAAGTTTCAAAATGTGCTACAATTACCATAAGTAGTGAATAAATAATATAGCCTAGTCTAAATAATAATCCTTAATATTTCAAGTAAATATTACAAAATAAAATCCATGATCAAGCATGTAAAAACTACAATAAATAAAAATAGAATGTTCTTCATGTCATGTATGATTTTTTTAGTTTCATAATCATGAAACAAAGTGAGTAACTGGAAGAATAGGTGATTGATAAATGAACAAAGAAATAATTCAACTTCCTCTTTGGAAAAGAAGATATTTTTGTGGCAATTTCAAAAAATTTCTCAAACCCTACACTCAGGAGAAAATAAGATTTTTGAAAAACAACTAATTGAATCACAAACAAAAATGAACAATAATGCTAAATTTAAAGTTTTGATTTTTGAAAAAGAGGATAATGTTAAATCAATTATATGTAAAGAAGAAGATATTTATTGTATCATAATGGAAGATTCAAAATTTAAAGGTGAATTTTTTGTTATTGTTTCCCTTTCATGTTCCACTGCTAAAGAGTCCTCTAAAATATTTTAATCCAAATTAATAAATTATACACATATTGAATATCATAGTCATACCAAGGTTAAAATCAAAGAAGATGTGAATGGAGTAGAAATAATGGTTACCAATATTTATTACAAGTGAAATGGAAAATGTCAAAGTAAAAAAAATTGATTAAGATGATGAAAATAATTCATTCAACAATGAATTCATTTTTGTAGTGAGGAAAAAATTGGTAAAGAATATATGCACTTAATTCATTCTAGAAGATATTCCTATTGTTGCCACATCTCAAAAAGAGACATGAAACACACTTATCTATAATTTTAATCTTGTATTTAACTAAAATGAATTCAAATTCAATCAAGAAGACATTGAACAAGTATATTATTACTTAAGAATTCTCACATGATATTGGACAACTCAAATTATTCCATTTCAAAACTTCAAGACACTATTGCTTTATCCATTCATGGTCATCTCAATATGCATGGTAATTATAATTTCATCCTCTTACCACCTACTTGGTCACTATTTATGAATTTTTTTAAGACTCATAAGTCAAATCCATAATTTATAAATGGTGGGTACTTCTCTCAAATAGTTAATTGTTTTGAATGGTCATTTTTTCTACTCCTTGTAAATATTTTCAGTTTCCCTATTTTGGATTGCTTTTCTTTCCCATCTATATTTGTGTGTGTGTGTGTGTGTGTGTGTGTGTGTGTGTGTGTGTGTGTGTGTGTGTGTGTGTGTGTGTGTGTGTGTGTGTGTGTGTGTGTGTGTGTGTGTGTGTGTGTGTGTGTGTGTGTGTGTGTGCGTGTGTGTGTGTGTGTGTGTGTGTTATTTTAAAATAAATTAAATAGTATGTGTTATGTTACATCCTCTCCATTTTTGGTATTTTTACATACACATGTTCATATCTATATTCTCTACCTATTGAATCTCAATGGAAAATCATGTGATTTACATAGGGATGTCAATATAGCTATTATTTTAGAATGGTCAAAATGATTATATTTAAGGGATAAATATAATCATTGTTATACAATTTATTTTTCACGTATATGTTTATTAAGATATTTTATTTGAATCTAATTGATAATGACATACTTTTACCTATACCATATCTATAATGTAGAAAAGAGCCTTGAATCATTTCAGCCAACTAGGCCTCCAAGCTAGGTTATTCTATAGTGTATTCAAGAGATGTAATTTATAGTCATAAAGATTAATATAGTGATATAAATTTTTTTTTATTTATGATTTAGATTGGATAAGTAAATATTATATTGAGTATTTTAAAGTGAATACACAAAATAAGAAAAGTATTATATACAAGTGATCTAGCCTAGTAGCATGTGTTCATTTTTCATACAATTGAGACTGGAAAAATGGATATCAATTAGTTAGCTCAAGATATGAGGAAATATTTAGAATAATTTATCTATCCCAACAACATGTGTTCATTTATAATATGATTGAGATAGGTGAACTATATGTTACTTGGTTATATTAGGTTACATAGAAATTTTTAAATAAGTGATCTAGCCCGATAGCACATGTTCATTTATCATATATAAAGATAGGTAAAATGGATATAAAATAGTTATATCAATACATGAAATATAAATAAACATTATTTTCAAGAATCTACAATAATAAGGCACTAGTCATCAAATATTATGGAGTTCTCAATCAATCCGTTAGGAAATGCAGTCCCATAGTTGGAGCCAATTTTTGTCATGAAATTTTACATTTTATAACAACAACCCTAATTATGATCATAAATTCACTTGGATGTGTTTAAAATATAGAAAATAAAATTTTATATAATGGGACATTAGCTCTATATCCCAATGGATAAAACATAATATATGTGTGACATTTTGACTATCATTGTTGTATCTTGCATAGTTCATAGTAGAATAAATTACATGGAAGTTGGAATAAATAATGAAGATCAAGGTGAATTTAAATTATATATATATTTTATTTAAAATAAATGGTGACCCCAATAAAAACCATATATTTAAATAAATAAAGGATGTTTGTGATGGTTTGAAATATCCCAATATGAAAACACAATATGATAGGGGTTGCAACAAGGTTTTAAGAAGGAATATTCAATAGATGACCAAATAAATGATACATATGTTGGGTTTGGAAATATATTTTAACATCATTTTGAATATAATTTCATAAAATATTCAATTATTTCTTTAAAAGTAAAGGAAAAATTCATCTAGTTGACATACATGTACTACTATAATTGACATTTATTGAAGCGATCAAGGGTTGCATCAAACATTTTACACCATTACATTTTAGAAATGTGATACATGCAATGGTAGATAATATCCTCCATTAATCTAGACACATATATGTTCAACTTTCTAAGGCATTTGAAAATTCACTATTCTTCCATTTAAATAAATTTTCATAATAAGTAAACAAGTTGTTCATACTGTGAAGAGTTATGTCATGCATTCATAATGTCAATGTAGAGTCCATAAATTCATTTTGTTACTCTAGGGTTCAAAATTTTGTTTTTTATAATCGATAACTTAAATATTCACTTTACAAATGGGGAATATGGATAATCATTTTATGTTAGTATTTTGTAAATTAAATATCTTGATAATATGCACTCAGTGACAGTATCTAAATTGTTTCATGTGGTATCTTATTAACTCCTTTAAATAAATTTGGATTTTTATATCTTAATTTTCATTAAATGTTAAATCCTCAACCCAACTACCAAATATAAGTTTTCATATAGTTATATTGACCTTTCACATGGATTCCAAATCATTTTGTGTAGCTTCCATAGCCTCTTCTTATATGTTCTAGCTTTCACAAATATGTTTTACATGAAAATCACTCCAAAAATCTAAAATACCTTTTAAAACCTCCAAATATCTATTTCAACCTCCCACGTTAATGTCTTACTGGAGATAGGTACCCAATTTTTTTATAACTATTCATTACATGAGCCATACTTCTCAATAATATCATTTTCTTTTCCTTCCAAAATGCATGTAAGATGTTTTCAAATAAATTAAAATGTGGTTTCAAGTAGTCTATTGTAAAATTTTAATAACACATTTTTAAAATAATAAACAATTTCAAAATATCACAAGAACGATAAATATATTCCAAAACTTATGAAAATTGATTAAATATGGACTTTTAAATCCCATTTTAAAAAATGTATGTTTCAATAATGCATTTTACAATCTAAAATGAATATCTAAAATATGTAGGCTTCCAAGTTTATTTATACACATTTAAGATATATCTTCAAAGTGGTGACTATTATGATGTATTGAAGTACATGATGACTAAATTCCATTTCCATGTTTATAATGACATGATTTTCTTTGCACATATACAATTGTTTCAATGTTATGCATCATAAAAAAAAATTACATTACTTTATGATTAATTTATGAAGTTATTGTAAGTAAAGAAGAAAATCAATGGCCATTTCAAGTTAGAAACCTCATCTACATTTCAAATGACTAACATAAAATATTTTTTCTAGTCTATCTGAAGGCATATTACCATGAACACAAATTTATGAAGTATACCCTATATATACATGTGATCCATAACATAGTGAATCATGTTTAATGCTCACTAGATGATTTCAAATTTCATACTTTTACAAATGACTATCTTGAGAATTTCATGCATGATAACCCCATAGGAGGAGTGCATTTGAATATTTACATGGTTGGATTAAAAACGAATCATCATATTATGATGGGAAATGGTGGTTATGCTCAAGAATGTCAAACACCATGATGGAAGGAAGGAAAAATATTGTAAAATAGTTGGGTATCTATTCTTATCGATCTTGTTGGAAGTGAGTTTCGGGATTAAAAAACATATAATGATCATCAAATAAGGATGGAGAAGAGGCACTACTAATTTTCATAGAATGTAGATGGTGCAAAATATTTACATGTAATTTTTTAATATTGTTATTTATTACAATGATAGGATTTAACATGTCACTTACAATTCTATTGTATATTTTGTAGTGGATAACAACATACCATGAAATATTATCTTAGAATTTTGAAAGAAGGCTCACTTATAAAAAAATTTCTTATTTATGAGTTACTCAATGAAATTATTGGTTTTGGATAACCACATACAAATTTATTTGAAGTATTGATGTCCTTAATTTTCAATGAGCCAATTGTGGTAAATTTTTGAAGATGTACCTCACTTGGTGTTTTTTATATGTTTATATGAGGATCAGAATGAATGCCAAGAATATTTGTTACAAATTTAGTTATGACCAATGAGTTTGGAGACACAAAATGAGAAGAATTTTGTATCAACATCAAAAAGTATATAAATGTTAATTTTATATTTTGTAGGTATACCTTGTTATCTAAGATTGATATGACTATTAAAATTAAAGGATATATTTAATAGGCATATCTAAAATTTGACTAGCCCTAAATGAGGACATGAGCATTAGGAAAGGTGGTCATTCTAAATATGATTATAACAACTCAACTTGGGTAGGATGGTAGTATTATATGACTATCATTTTCATGAATTAGTTATGATAGATAACTTCTATTTGGACTATACATTAACCCTAGTGCATCCATATAGATAATTTATACTTAGAATTATTTTATGACTCAAGATTTTAGACCTCCATTTCATGTGAATTATTTTATCAAATAAGATAGTGCATTCAAGGTAGAGGTTATGATAAAAGTGAATGGTAACTCTTCTAATATAATTACTCCCAAAATTATTAGATTACACATCCCTCTTACAAGTACACAACAAATAAGTCTATAAAATTTATTTTTTTGAATGCCCCTAAAATGGAGTTTCTTAAACACTTCTTGGGGTAACATTTATATTAGGACTGATCATACACATGGAAGAAAATCCTTCCTCTTTTATTTATGTTGGTTTTGAGGAAAATTGTGGTGAATAAAGTAGGGTAGAATACACTAGATAATTTTTTTTCTATGTAATACATATACACCGCATTAAATTATGTATATTAAATTACATTTCTTCCAATCCTTTTATTTACTAAAATTGAAGCATGTAAAATCTAACTCTGTTGAAGATAAAAATAACTTGTGCTAAAATTCTAATGTATTTCACCTACAAAAGAGAAAGACCTCTAAGGAATGTAATTTTTAGTGTGAATGTGATGAAGATTATGTAAAAATATGCTTGTTTACAACTAAAGATGAAGAAGATAGGAGAAAGGAAATAATTATCCATGATGAAAATTGGTGTTGATGAATATATAATAAAATCCAAGTTAGAAATATTTAAACATGAATTATAAGATCTTTTAGGTCTAGGGTGTTAAATATATTGAATCACTAGTCGAAAAGGTCTGAGGTCTCAATTATTAGGAAATTAATAAAAACACATTTTCTCAATTTGGTGCTTATATTAAAGATTTGTTCATATGGCATGGGAATATATAATGAGAGAAGGCATATCTGTTGGATGTGGACATAGCTATTTTAGGCTTGTTTGAATACATCAATAAAATTATGTATATTACATCAATGGGTGTATATATATTTATGAACCATGAAATGTAAATTGGGATTAAAATTTTGAGGAATTCTATTACATAAATAAGAAATGATTTTCAGTGTATGTCAAGATGGAATTCTTAACGAATAAAAAATTGGGCAAAACAATAAAGAGGAGTCAAATCTAGTTGCAGTGGTTGAGAAGGATCCCTATAAACATAGATAATTTTCTTCTTCTTAACAACCATTAAAAATCACTTTTTATTTTTCCAAATTTCTATTTCACTCTTTCACTTTTTTGTAATCACTTAAAAAGGTTATATTTTACTTTATAAGTTGTATATGAAAAAGTAATAGTAAAATAGAAATTATTTACAAAAAAAGTGTAATATAGGTTGATATTGGGTAATTACAACCTCATAACATATAAATAATATGATTGTCATTATAAAAGGGTTCAAAACGTCTTTTGCTCAGAGCTCAAGGGAAAAGAATGATAGTGTTTTTGTATAAGTTGTTTATTTTCAAATAGTATGTTAAATTCAAATAAGAGAAACTATAAGATGAAAATATTGTTTAAAATTTTTGATTTTTTCTTTTTTTAAATATATTTTTTATAGTCTATGAATGAATAAATCTAATAAAATATGTGACTTATAGATTGCATGTAAACTTTATTGGTTTTGAAAACTTTATGTTGGAAACCCTATAAATAGACTTTGTGTTATATACACATAATTTGGCTTGAATGAGGACTTTAGGATTTTGGGTAATCATTTGTTACACTTGCACTATATTATTATTCAAAATACTAAGATGAATATTCTAACATTGGTTATTTGATGCTAAAGTAAACCCTCCTTGAAAGGAGGAAATAAAAACTTCATGTTCATTTCTAACCTAAAATATAGAGGCATTCCATAGAAATTTGTGTCTTGAAACATATCTAGTGATGTATTCATTCCCCCTATTTGAAGTATTTATTTCTCACCCTTTCTATAGATATAGGGTTCGATTATATAGATATCCAAGTCATTGAATTAATTTTGATAATGTAAGAGTTTTATTGCATTTACTCTATTTTAAGTTTCCCATTCTCTTATCCATTTATTTATACTCTTTATATTCCTATATTTATCATTTCTTCCATTTTCCTTTCCTTTTGTACTTGTTAATTAGAAGTACCAAAAATACAAAAAAACACCATCATATGATGGAGATTTTCCTCTTAAATGTAGAGAAAAACCATGCTTAAACTTGTGGTTTCTCAAATGTTCAAGGTTTTTATTGCATCTAGATAGGCAACTAACCAAAATAATTTGAGTAAGCAATATTTCAAAATTTTCCAATATATTATACATGTTATAATAAAATATTAATATCTATTTATTTTATATGTGGGGCCAATTGTGGCATGACTTAAATTTTCTTAGGATTTACTTGTATAACTTCAGTATAAATGTGATGGCCTAGAATAATGCCTTAACCCACCAACATTAGAAAATTTTAATGACTTAATGACAACCATTTTTTCTCAAATATAACAAGGAATTTATCTTAATTTTTTATGGATTATTTAAAATATTCGACATAGTGAAATAATACATATAGATTTCAACACATTCATTGGTTAGTTCAATAAATATTGAATGTACTACTCTATGGAAAGTAATAGATGCATTGCATAATACATAAGGTAAGAATGTATATGCAATGGTTTTTGAAAGACAAGTAAAATTAGTCTCATATTTGTCTTCTAGTGTTATAATATTTGGTTATACCCACTAATTCCATTGAATAAAGAGACATATCTATTTATGGATAAATTATATAAGACTTTGTCAGTGAATGATAAAGGGAAATAATTCCTCCATGTATTTTTTAAGTTATATTAGTGTAAAACATTATCCATTTAAATTTTTTATTGGGTACCATTACTATTTAAGAGATTGACTGGATAACTAAAATAAGGTATATAAATATTACTTGCAATAATTTTTCAATTTTAGTTTAAACCATGTCTCTTAATGTAGGATTTATTCTTTGTTGGGGTTATCTTATAGGCCTTACATTTTATATATAGATATAACGATTTAAAATGTTAATATTAATACATTTTATGTCACTAGATTTGCATGAAAATATATTTGAATATATATAATATGTAAAAAAAATTGACTTTTGTTCATCTAAAAACCAATTATTTATATACAACTTCCCTGGTCGAATTAAAATCTGTTTAGTTCATGGATAGATTGAGTTCACTTCCTTGTACTCACTCATTAATGATTTCAAAAGACAAGGGCAATGTTATAACATGTGGAATATTTTAGTATCCTTAAAAAGGTAATTTTCTTGAGGTATAATGATTCAAATGGGAAATAAAATGTTATTAAAAAGGGTTATTAGATACTTTGTGCCTAATTGACAACACTTTGTTGGATAGATATTTGATGATCATTTTATTCCTCATAATCATTAAGGATATCTTCTAATTCAGTTGCATGATTTATGACTATGATTATTTTTATGGAAGAAATACTTTATGCATGATTAATATAGTGTGGTTCATCTACCCAAAAGTGAGAAGAGGAATCAATCGAAGGTATTACATGTGGATATAAAGAAATTTTATTATAATTATGTCGATTTGAAATTGTCATATTTCTTGACCTATAGTCTATGAATTTAGCTATTGTAAAAAGCCAAGGTCTTCTGAAGGTTAATGGATATCCACATTTATAGGTTTTTGGTTGGAGTATCATGAAATCTAAAAAATATTTTCATGATTATATTGTAACTAAAACATCTTCTATAACTTCCTTAGGTTTTACAATGGATTGATTAGATATTTTTAATACAATGGATGTTGGTTGCACATCAAATAAATATAATTCTTTCAATGTATCATATGTCATAACATTGGTAAAAATGCATAATTATAACAAAACATTAGGTATATTTATTATTATGTTTGATATTTTTATCATTATAATACATAGGTCTCCATACTTGGGTGGATGAAGTTTTTTTGTTAGGAGATTAGATAAATTTCCTTCTACTGGAATTGTTTTAGGATATTATTTCTCATGTCTTTGTGTGTTGAGACATAATTCTTTGATGAATTGGTTAAGTTAAAGGACATACCTTGTAACTAGTAGTAATGAAATTTCAATACTCTGATGTTTTATCTCTTGTATTAGTTTAGATTCAACCTTATGTGACATTTCCTAGAGAAAAGTATCCTTGTTGAGATGTTATGGAAATGCCACTAATGGAGGGATAATAAGAAGAGTATTTTCCTTAGAATTTTCATCATCTTATGGATTTTAGTAGGGAAAAAATATCTTTCTTATTTATTATGTATCTCTATAATAGTCAAAGAGGAAGGTTTTAATTGAGTTTTTATTAAACATAGTATCTTACCATAGTAGATGGAATTTAACCTAGCCATGTCTTCTTGATTCACATTATAGGTTGGGGTTTCCTATCTAACATTATCTGGATTTTCCATAGGTTGAGTAGTTAATTATGGTTGACTTAATTTCTGATTTTGAGGTTGTTTGGGTATGTTGGGAGAACTAAGAACCAATAATTTTAATTGATTTTGGAATCATCTCTATCCTTGAAATTGTTGATTGAGGTATCCAATATTATCATGCTTGTTAAATTTATTTAGCCATCCATTATTGTTGTGGTTATTAAGGCATCCATTATTATCGATATTTATTATTACACTATGGGTAGGACAAATGATTGATTATTACATTATTTTGAAATCCATGAAGGATTTTGGGTATACCATGGCATAGTCCATTGATTAGGAGACCAATTTTTAGGATCTAGTGAAATTTTTTTTATTTAAATAATGGTTATAGGGAATGTTGTTCCCCTATAATTTTTTATCATAATTCATATCCTTTTTAGATTGGGTATTGTATGCACTTAAAAATTAAACTGTGTGACATCCTAAAATGCCTTCCAATGATGATGTAGTGATTTTCTAATCTACACTCAAGCGGGTTCTCTCTAAAATTTTAGTCCTTACTCTCTCCCTCTTTTTACACTTAAACCATTTCTAAACCATTTTTTATGTATTTTTTTTAATCTAAAAAAAATACCATTTATAAACCTTTTTTGATATCTTTCCCTATTTTTCTTGTTTATTAAAAAAATATCTAATGATGAAACCACCATTCTTAGTGATATAACCACCACATCTAATAACAAAACCCCCTTATAAGTGACATAATTTCCATGGGGTTTCAAAAACCACCATGAAAAAACCATCACATACATGGTAGCTTCATCATAACATGTAGTGGTTTCATCATTAAGGCATCAATTTTGTCATCTAGAATGGTGGTTGTGTAGTCACCCCTATAAAAAGGGGTAGTTTCATCACCTTTGGTCCATATTCCAAAATTATCTCCCATAACTCATGCTTTCACACTTTTTTACATCTTGATTTTTTGTTTCTTGATTTTTCCACCTTGAGTTATCTTCCAAGTTATCCCAACTCACTCCTCTTGATTTTATCTATTTTTAAACATTTACTAAGTTTTACTCATAGTTAAACTCAAAAATCACTTATACAACCTCCATTATTATTCTAAAAAAAATCAAAGTTTGTCTTATTTTTAGATCAAAAATTTTAATTAGAGATTAAGTGTTTTGAATATTTTATAGTCAAAAGCCACTAAAAATTCTTTCTATATTTGATTTGATTATTTTCATGTTTGACTACATAGTTTTGGATAGGGGAAGCCATTGTTCTTATGACCAAGTCTTTGTAAATAATGTCTTCATCTAGCCATAATATTATATTATTAATTTGGATTTGTGTTTCTCTTTTTATTCTCCTACTTGTGATATTAATTTATTCATCTTCTTTGTTAGAGAGTTTCATAATTATTTATTTGGGTAAAAGGAGCTAGCATATTGAGGATCACAATACAACAAATATCTTACTTTCAATTGGTCTACACCATGAATATGTTGAAGGTTATTAGTTTATATTTATTTATTTTATTAAGTATATTATATTAAATTAGCATTTATTCTTGTATTTTATTATTTTTTTTATTTTGGAAAAAAATAAATTATGATAGGAAAATTAACTCTTCTCTCTCACATCCTTGCACAAAAATAGTAATTACATTATTTTCTTACTTAAATTTATTAAGTAGATTATTTCACAACACAATATTGAATATAATACCTAGGTGAATAACACAAGATATATAATACATTTATATCCATTGAAATAGTTAGTTTTTAATTTTTAAACAAGTTATTCTCACTCTCAAATAAGTAACTAGTGAGTACCAAAACCCTGGACAAACTTGGGTAAACAAGTGGTGCTATTGTGATTATGATTTTAATTATTTATATTATTTAAGAATGCTATCTTTTATTCTATTAATTATAAAAATTATAATCTAAATAATTAATTTATATTTCAAATACATTTCTCATAGATAATGTGAAACACCTAAAAAGGTTAAAGACTTGTTCTTGGCTTGTTTGGGTGAAAGGAAACTATAGTAACCTCATAGTATTACTATTTAGAACTGAGATATTTTCTTAAATTACTTGAATTTCATGAAAAAATAGTTTTCATATTAGACCAAATTATATATTAATAATAAAATCACAAAACCAATTTCATCTATCTTGGATATATAAAAATTAAAAATCAGCCTTAACACATCTAGAATCGATCTTTATCTCTCTAAATTTGTATGAATTCAAAATTTGTTAGAAAAATAAAAAAATAAGTGTTAATTAATTTAATTTTAGTTTGCCTATTTCTCTCTAATTTTATTGATAGCATTTAATCAAGTAATTAGTTTCCATTTCAATCAAATATTCCTAAAACAAATAAAAACAACAAAAGCATTGCCAAAATCCTTGTCTAATCGTGCAATATTATTCTCATCATGTGAATCATTCAACCTAATCTCCTTCATTTCATCAATATTATTATTAATTAGGATTTCACCTCCTCATAATATTTTTTCACCTCCTCATAATATTTTATACCCATGTACCCTAGAGTTTTATCTCCACACAACTTGACACTCTCAAGGAACACTACGATGTTGATATGTTACTTTAGTTCCATTCAGATAAACCCTTTTCACCACCTATTATAAATACATTACACATAATAACTAGCATAATAAATATCCATATATTATGTTATCTACCTCAATCTTACCTTAGGGAGTTGAGATCATAGTTTAGCATGTGATATTTATGTGTACATAAATTGGTCAACCTAATGTGAAAGACTTCCATCCTTTGCATTACCCTTTTCTTTCTCATTATTTTATACCGTATCCATTTTCCATTCTCCATATATTTATTATATAGGTATTCATATAACCATATAAAATGTCTAGATATGACATAGGTGCATATTTTGGCTTGGAGGGATATAAGAGAAGCCAACTCAACTATAATTAGCCTTTGTTATTAAGTTAAAAAGTCCCTATGTTTGATACTAATGTATATTACTAATTTTATTAATATTCTTATCATAGCACCCAAACCGAGAGTGGGCTCTTTACTCAAGAGATATAAGACATATCTAAAATTATGAGTAACCACTTTGACTCTAATGACCCTCACTATAAGTGGCACAATCACTCCTCATATGATCAATAGTCCATCAATTATCTTAAAAAACCTATAAATTTAAAGGGTTTATGAATATTATAATTATCTAGGAATGATTCACAACTTGGAAGATTAGGTTAGTCATGTGCATATGGCTACATGTCCCCCTAAAAATATCCAAGATACTTACAACATGTCAGCACAAACTATGAACAATATCCCTTAGGATCTCAATCCAAATTAACCTCTTAAAACTAACTAATCTTATGTTTATACCTCTCTTATATAATATATTTCAAATCCTCAAACCATCATTATCCCAAATTATTTAATATACATCCTAATGGGTTGTATTCATGACATGTAAAACAACCAAAAAAAATTGAGTCAAGGGATGGGACCAAGTTCTATTGTACAAGCTCATCCTTCTCCTCATCCCATACAAATAATGACTTATCCACCATTTCAACAAAAAACTTACATGCTTCCACCATAAATAGAGCATATACCCCCACAAAACTATGCCTATAACCAACCCTTGAGACACATCATTAATCATGGGGTCCCTAACTTAGACACTTTTAAAGTACATCCATCCTAGCAAGAACCTACCCAAATACTAATAAAATGCATGCAAACTTATGTTTCATGGTTATAAAATAATTTAGTGACTAATTATATATTATTATTTAATCTTATAGGATATGTGCCTCCCATATAAACCCCCCACCATGGACAATCTATAGCCAACCTTGCCTTGCCTTTGACCATGTGCAGACTACACATACCCCTCCATAATAATCCATCTTTATTCCTACATATAATAATATCCATTCATAATTAAATATTTATTCCAAATTTACTCAACCATATAATTATTTCTTGGCTTATTATACTCTACCCTATCAGTTTTCCTCTATCCCTTCTAGTGCTTACCTATTAACCCTTATATGATCTGATCTTTCCACTCTAGTCTTATTGTGACAACAGTAGACTTTATCAACATGTGAACCTATTTTGAGTACCTTAAAGAGAATATTAATGTAAATATATGAGTGTTTATTCTTCTACATCCCCTACCTAACCTTTCCAAGTTCAACTGGGAAGGATATCCCAATGCACATGTCAAGGCTTACACTAAGGCTATCTAAGAACTACCTTGGGATAACCCAAAAACCTAAATGGAATAATGATTGACTAGCATTATCACCTCCTTTGGGGGTCTATATATTGTTTTCACCAACTCATGGCTAATTTTGTCAAAACTTTTGATATGAATAAAATCTTAAAGACTGGCATATAAGAGTTCTTGCACATTAACTAAGAACATAATGAGTTAGCTACACATTTAATCACATGATGGTAACGTGTCTTATACTCATCTACTATTGTAACTGACATGGAACAATGAGAAATATGTGACCTCTTCCTCCACTCCCTTAATAACAAGATAAGCGAGGATGTTTATAAACTCTCATATCAATCTTATTAATAAAACATTGAGAGTATGACTAGGTGGTCATTGATGGTGGTTGATGAACTTATGGAAATAATGGACACATCATCACCCAAAATCAAAAATGAGGGATTTCAAAATTCATTTCTAAGAAATACCAATAGACAAACAGCTAAGATCATTAATTGAAGTAATAATGCCATCACTAATGGTGTCACTCAATAGAGTAAAAAGTGAAACCTAGTAAATAATAATCAATATTAGCCAGTGAATAACACCAATGCTAATAATAGCAATACATATGCTAGGATAAAAATTCTTCCACCTAACATTCACATAATTGATTTCAAATAACCACCACCACACAACATGCACCACCAAATGAGAATTAAAATTAGTATTAACATGTCAATCAATTCCCCCAATTTAAGAACTAAACCTGATACTAAATAATTAATAAACAAGGGTTTGGTCAACAAGGTAAAAACCTAAGGCCAAGGGAATAAGATCCTAATGTCTATTTCCTCTTCCATAAAATTATCAGTCATGATACCTGAACATACAAAGAGTACAATAAATTTATCCAAAGGCTCCCATAAAATCAAATGCAAAAATGTGTTGACATGTTCGTAAAGAATTATGGTACATAGCCCAAAACCATTTAAAACTACTTGGATGATCTTTAGAATTAAAATCCTCATATCTACCAAAACCCATTTCCTAATAACCAATCACATGTTACCCAAAATCAATAGTAGTGTGGCCCTCAAAACCATGAAATTCAACATAATCAGTCTATGGTGTTATGCACCCATGATAGTGAAGCTTCTAGTTTTATAACTAATAATAATGATGTCACTACTTAGTTTGGAGTTCAAGGAAAAAATGGAAATATGGGAGTTGTGTATTTATAAGTTAAATAAGAGGTGAATAACATTACTCTTACTAGAGAGTATCAGCCTATATCTCTTCATCCCTAAAACATTTTTGAAATTTAATCTATCTTTAAGAATGTAGGGAACTATGATTTGATCTCTGATCTAACCAAGACATTATCCCACATATTTTTTATTGGTTTACTCAAAAACATTCCCATTAATTTATCATCCTTATTTGATGCCATATTATTAGGGACTATGTCCAGTGTTACACCTTTATCATAGCCTCAGATCAACCACATTGTTATAATTATGTTCCCACCTAGTTAGTACTCTCAATATTTTGGATATTTATTTGATTTACATAGTCTTACCCCTCACTTTTAGATGGAAAAGAAGGGATATTTGACCTTATTTCTATAGCTTTTTATTTAAAATAATAATGTAAAGAGAGTGATGGTTGATGATGAAGTGGTTATCAATATAGTCCCCTTTTACTTCCTATAAAATATTGGTTATGGGGAAAAAATATTCCATGACTTGTAACACATTGAAAGGATATGATATCCTAAAATATAATTTCATAGGAAACATCATAATATTAATCACTATGGTTCTAAAGATGGTGTTAAATAATTTCTATGTCATAGATAAGGATATCAACTATAATATTATCTTAGGAATGCCTCAGATACATATGATTAATGTTATCCCATCAACCCTATTTTAACAAATCTAGTTCCCATAACTATGTAAGATCTTTGTGTCCTAGGTGGATCTAAGACTTTTGATATGCTACATGAAACCATGCATAAGAAAATAGGGCTACACATTGATTACCATCTACCTACCAGCAATGTTATGCAACCCATATAGTTAGTTGATGTCACTGAACTTGTGAATCTAAAAGTACTTATCTTAAATAAAGGAGTTGAAAAACCTCAAACCCTATTGAAATATAACTTGGGAGAAAAATTCATAGTTATGGATAAAAAGTCACTAGTTAAGATCCAGTCACCAGTCTAATAGTTTATACCATTTTTATGGATGAAATCATCAATTTCTTGGAGAAAAACATGCCACTCATCCTCCTATTTGACCCATGAGGGCTAAGGACCATAAATTATTTGATCCTCATAATCATAGATCCTAAGATGGGTTTGTTATTATCCCTTATATATGCATGATATAAATGTCATATAATTAAGGGGTTCCCATTAATGACAAATTTTTTGATGACTGCCATCATAATTAACCAACACCTGACAACATAGGGGAAAGCCATAATTCACATTATAATCTCATTACTATTGAGCCTCTTCATAATATTCTCTTGAATCATGACATGATAGTACCAGACTAGTTTTAAAAAGTTTCTAATGCATTGGGTTTTCTCCCTCCTTAGATGTTAGTCATTCTACTTTGACCCACATCAAGATGTAATTTTCATCATATCCCAAGTTCTTTAACACATAGTCACACCATTCATTTTTATTTAGCCATGTCAACACTCAAAGAGAAAATTCACACCTTAAAAATAGTTACCATATAGATTAAAATTGGGTTTCATGCTTATCCATGCATTTCTAAAGAGATTACTTCTCCCTCTTTCATAAAGAGGGGAACATCCAATGAACCACTTACTAAGTTCTTATGAGCCTTATTGTTGATTCATTTTTTATGCACATAAACTCATAACTAGGTAGCCTATAACATTTTTGGATATCAATGGATGTGAACTCCACTCTAGGGCATTAGTTTCAAGTATTCAATTTTAACAAGCAATTGATGAAATAGTAGGCAAAGCATGCAAGTTGTTAACAAGGGTGATGAATGGAGGGATGGTTTCTAAAACAAATTAAAATATAAATGAGTTGATGGATAGATGGTTGTTGATATAGAGTGGTCAGGTCTCAAACTAAACTCAAAAATTAGGGAAGGGTAGAGTAAAAAAGAGATAATATATGGGTTTAAGAATTACCTCTCTAGCTGGTTTCTAAATGGAAAAGTGCTTTCAAAACCAATGCCTATTACTAGCAACTATTACACACATAGTTAGGCATGGTCAAGTAGTCTAAGCTAATATTTATATAGGAAAATCAAAGGCTTTAGTCAAAGGTTTCTCCCTTTAGATTAATTGTTTCACCTCTTACTTAGGAGATTATGACTCATACTAGTGAACTATGTGAGATAAATATTGCTCATACATAGAAAAATATATCAATGAAAGCACCTCTACACACTCAGAAATATGAATCAATCAAATTGCTTGCCAATAAGCAATTTAATATCTAATCATCAATAGCTATTTTTCATCTAGAACTAGCATATCAATCTTAATAAGAAATAATTCCTTCATAACTTTTGCATAATAATAATTATTGAATCATACAACAAAAAAGATAAGCCTAATTACATAGAGATTGGAAAGAAAATACACAAACACATTCACTAACAATCAAAATTACTTTTGCTCATGTATATTGAAATATTCTAACCTCTTAAAATTTTTGGTTTTATGTGTTTAAATAGACTTGGTGAGGGGTCACCTCATCATTTAAGAACATGCAAAATTTGGTTACATGTCATAGTTTAGAACTTTAGTTTTAACTATAGCTACAAGATTGTATAAAGTAATCTTACACTTATTAATAGTTAAATTCAACCTTTACAAAATAATGTAATGTGTGCATGTTTACAAAATGAATATCCAAAATTATACAATAATTTTGAATCATAAAAAAACTATAAATATAAAATTAACATCGCTATTTAGAATGTACATGCACGAAACTAGCTCTCAAGGATGAGTCAACTTTTTCATGGATGTATTGACTTTGGTGGGAGTTATAACTATAGATTTTTGTGTAAAATTAGATGTATCAACTTTAGTTTTATTTTTATTTTCTTATAACTCAATAAAATATTAATGTGCCACATCATGTTATTTACATATAATATCCAAGTTTAGAAGTGAGGGTCCATGTACCTTGCCAACCTATACTAGTAGATTTACATGTTTTGCCCTTGTCATCTGAATGTTGACTTTGAAATTTTCAACTTCATTTACCTTTTTCTTTGTAAATATTATTTTTGTTTAAATATCTTGTAATGGTATCCCTTTTAAACTCTACTTGAAATTTTTTTAAGCTCCTTGAATAATCTTATTAAAATTTACTCTACTTATCAACTTTCTTATAGCATCCTTCACCTTTGACATCTTCAAATTATTAAAAATTTACAAGAAAAGTGCCTCATGTTCCTAGTATTTGAGGATTGATAACCTAGCTATTGTTACCCACTCTCTTGTTTCTTGAGTTTTAATGGCCACCATATTGAGGGAATTAGATGCCTCTAATGGTGTCATTAGATATAAATGCTTTTAGGAATTATTAGTTGTGTAAAAAATTAATATCTTCAATTATTCTTGTCCCCATTTAACGAAGTAAAAAATTTGTGTATTTGATCCATGTGAGGTGTTAATTCAACCCTCATTACTTCTAGTGCCTCTAAAGAATTATAAAATTTTTAGGCAACCTCTTATACCTTAGCCTCAATACCTGTTAGAATGTGAACTATTTGTTTTTATTCTTTGATCTATTCTTGTTTTGCTTCCAGATCCTACCTTACTAGTTTTATCCCTTCATTCAGTGATACCATGGCATCTTTGTGTGCTTTAGCTAGGGACCTGAAATATTTATTGTAGGGGGACTACCCCACCTATCTATTCTGACTCTTGGAAAAAGTATATATGTCTTTCCTTTGTTTAAGAATAATTTCCTTTCCATATTCATCCTTCAAATTTATCTTTTATGCCCTTTGAATTCTCCCAAAAGGCTTGTCAAATAGGGTTGTTATTTATGGGAGCTTTATGATTTTAAATTGAGCATTTGGGCAGCCTTGGATCTCAAATCAATGACCCATGGAAAAATCACTAGTTTTTTTGGGTATATTTCTTGTGTCCTTAAACATAACCTCCTCCTCAAGATTCTCTGCTAATTGTTGATTTTTGGTTCCCTTGAGGAATATTTTAGGAAAGGAGGGAGAAATGATCTTGGACTAATCCACACATCCATATTAGTGGAGTGGGTGGACCATAATGACTCACTTTGCCTTCTTTCCATTTTTTGAGGTTATAATAGTGTTTTCCTAGATGGACTACTGGATTAAATTGGAAAAGTTATTTTTACAGATGAAACCTGAAGTTGATAAGTAGCCATTACTTTGTTAATTTTCTTGGTGGCATTTTTCTTCTTCATGGTCCTATTGGTGGCAATGTTAGAGAGAACACTAGGAGTAGAGGGAAGAAAGGATATGGATGGCATGGTAGGGAGATGTGGAATAATGATGGTGGAATAATCCTTATCTACCTTAGGTGTGAGAAGAGGAATCCTTAAGAGAGAAGATGAGGTTGATTAATCATTAGGGGTGGAGGTGACAACTTCTACCTTGGGAGGCCTTCAAACATTTGAAACTAGAATTGAACCAAAAATAGGAATAGATGTAGAAAGGAGGGAAGTATGGTCTAAAGGTTGATCATTCTTACCTATTGAATAATCTATGGTTGATGCCTTCACTTTATCAACCATAAGGCTCAATGATTTTTCTCTTTCTAATTCTTCTTCATCATCTAGATCATGCTTTGCCTCCACTTATTATTGATCTACTAAAGGCAAACCCTATGGTTGATCTATTGTTGGATTATCTTTGGGGGAAGCCCTTGGTTTATTTTTATATTAGATAGTAGTCTTTGACTCTAAGGAGGAACTTTGTTGAGTTAAGGTAGTATCTTCCTCTATAGTTACCCCTAACAATGCAGACTCTTGTAATTAGGGGGTAATAGTAGGCATTTGTAATGTAGCTATAGATGGCTACCCTTATTCCACCTCATCTAAGGAATCTAGATAAATGTGGTCCTTGGTACCTCCTTTGGGATTAGGCTCAGTCAGCCCTAGTTCTTTCTTGATATATTTTAACATGAAGGTAAGTTCCTATGAAGTCTCCACTTTTTCCTCTATCTACTATGGGGGATGGCTATTCCAAAAATCTAAAGTTGTCCACTCTATAGTAATTGGTATCCTATTATGCATTTTATTTGCTATAATTAAAGGATCTAATTGAATTATTCTAATATGATCCTCCTTCAAGCTTGCAAATTTTATCATGTCTAATACCTAATCATCATCTTTTACATTCAAAAATATTTTGTCATGGCCATAAAGGACATGTTGATATGGGATATTAGAACCTTATATGTGTCTTTGTATGTGACCATGGGGATCCTGGTCCCTGTGTGGCATAATGGGTAAGTTATAGCTCTTTATCTTATTCCCTACCTCTCCAAAGTACTATCTTTATGTGTAGTACCTTTTGCCAATGATCACATGTGACCCATCAAATGTGATCTTCTTATTTTTAATCAAGTCTTCCTCGACACTCCACCAAAGTTGATAAGAAATGTATTTCTCTACTAATTTTTCTTGTACATATTTGGGGAGGCACATGGGGCAGACCTTATGTCTAGAAATCATGATCACCATGTAGTTAGGATACAACCAGTAGTCACCCTTTCTAGCTAGTTTTTTTACTATGTTTTCTCTAATTCTAGGTATTGGAGTCCCATGAGTTTCCTTCCATACTTAAAGATAGACATCCTCAAAAATTTGAACCATGTTATTTATATAAGCAAAGATATTCATGAATTGGTAATCATTTCAAATGTGATTCTTGACATAATATGTGGTTGGGATCTAGAGATCACTAAGGACCTTATATACTATGCTCATTATGGCATCCCAAATATAATATAACATGTAGAAGTGGCCAATTGGAGTGGGTCATTAACTCTTGTGCAAGACTTGTTATCTCAAATAGAAGATAATAATTTCACCTATGGTAAAAGTGGAATTATTGGACATCATCAAATGAAGTAACCACACCCACTATAAATTAAGAAAATATATGCTAGGCATGCCATACATCATATTTAGTAGGGCCATCCCAATCTACACTCCCATTCTAAATTTTTTAATGGGGGTGGGATTCTTTCCTTTATAAGCCATTATCTCCCTAGGGATAATCCATGAGCTCAGTAACTTATCTATTGAATTATTTTGGTGTCCATGAAACCAATCTATACTTACAAAAAAAAACATCTATAATTGGTAGTGATAGATGCCTTTGAAAATCAGCTCTAGTGATGTATGCCATGACTATCTGCTTGTCTATGTGGTGTAGAAATACATCATGTGTAATTTTATTAATAAATAATAAATATCATAAAAGGTATATTTAGGGAATCACCTTGGGCTTGGCCACCATTAAATGAAGTGCTTGTCTCTTAAGGTATTGCAAGTCTTTAATGATTATCGTTTTGTGGTGGATAGATTTCCATCTAATGAAAACATGTTGGAAGAGTCCATAATATCCCACAACTATGAGTAATTTTCATACCTATTATCGAAGATATTTGACTCATATATTGTGTCGATGATTTTTTTTACTCATTGATAGAGAATGGAGATGGTGGAATTTCTCCCCTAAAGGTCTTATATGATGATTCAATTAAAATTATGTGTAGTACTTCAAAGTCTATTTATGTGTTCTGTGAAAAATTCTCCTTTGCTAGTCACTTATTTTTTGTTTGATGGATTCGTAGGTTGTTAGGGCTTTCATTAATATTATATAAATTGAGTTTTAATTAATTTGGGAGAAATGAATATGTCCATGTATGTATATAATGTATATATCATTATCATTCAATTCTAATTCATGCATAATAAATGTCCAATGTTGATATGTTTTGTATTATCTACATAGTTAAAATTTGGTCTATTTAGTTGGTGGGTATCCTTAGAAAGTATTGAGAAGTATTTTTGCTTTATTATCTAAGTCTAATAAGATTTTAGTAGTCAAGACTCAGGAGTTATGTTGTGTTGGGATCAATTCCATAAAATCTCTTAAAAAATATTCCAAGCATAAATCTTAAACCTAAACTCTGAAGACAAAATCTATCAGAATAAATGTTCCAAATAAAATGCTCGATACAAAAAAAATTAAGAGAAAAATATACAAATTGTATAAATCAAATGGTGACTATTTTAAAAACTATTTGTTCGATCAATAAATCCTGATCATTATCTTAAATAAAAAGTTCCAAACAAAAAGATCAAACATAAATTTTTGATAAAATAAAACTCATTCAAAATAATTATTCAAATAGAATATTTGATGCAGAAACTCTGAATAAAAGATTTCATACAAAAAACTTAAAGACTAAAATTTGTCAAAACAAATGTTTAAAAAAAGATCTGGTGAATAATATCTAATGAAAAAGGCTCAAACATAAGTTTTGAAGAGAAAAAATTCCTAAAAAGAAGGGCTAAGAAAAATGTCTAAACATTAAACCCTGAATAATTTATCTAAATAAAACTAAGTCTTCAAAAACTTGCATAGTTTAATAATATATCCAAAGGAATTCATAAAGTTCATCCATAAAATGTATAATATCATACATTTTTATTCTTTGTGTTAAGACTAAGGAAAAATCTAATTGCATAGATATGCAGAAGAAAGGCTAAACAAACAAGGCCAAAATCCATATAAAGTGGGTCCCCATTTCTTCAAGAAGAAAAGGGGAATTTGGGTATAACAAATGGTGACTTATAGGGGGAATACTTATGAGTATTCTATATCCTATAACATTAATTAGTAATTGTAAATCAAACATAAACTATTCCACACAAAAATATTAGAATAAAAGATATGGAAGAGACTCCTAAGTACAATCACACAACATACTTTCCTTCTCATCCATGGATTTGTGTGTGCTAAAAGTGAAGTTCATTAAACCCTTATTGTAATGATCTTTTCAAAGTATTGATGAAGTTGTAGTTTTTGTTATAGTCTCTTATTAAATTAGGGTAGTTTAGGCATTACTCTACTACTAGGTAGGTGTTCATAGCCTCGATAGTGATACCTTAGGTTCCTTCTGTTCCCTTTCCTTCATTTTCTTAATCATGATGCATGGCATATTGACCTTATTTCATCATGTGAACTTTTGATCTTCTTTATATGTTCTTTTAGAATTATTGATTGATCTTTTCAACTCACATTAGCTCCTTTTCTTATTTTCTTTCTTTTATTTGATTGGAAGGAGGAGAGATGAAACCCCTATGAGATGGTATGGTTATAAAATTAATGATTTACTAGAATGCCCATACTAGCTACATCTACACCAATAATTATCACCTCTAATAAGTATTAATATGATAATTATGCTCAGTCCAATGGTATAAGAAAACTTTCTAGATTCATATGAAGTACTTAAAATTAATTTTCACATACATGGTAGAAATATTCAATTGTAACACAACCCATAATTATTATGATTACATACCTAAATCTTGAAAACTCTAAACATATAAGTATAGCTAGTTTATGAATAGGTCCCAAGTTGTGAATCTTATTACAACCTTCTCTTTCTATTATATGTTTATCTAAGCATAAAATAATGGTCTGAATTGGTTGGATTTTAGCTTAATTATATATACTTAAAAAATTATATTTTCATATGAAATAACAAAATGCTTAATCTAGATAACAATAAACTACAAGGAAAGCAAGAAACCTTAAACTAGAAAGCTGAAAAAACTAAACTAGAAAGCATGAAGCTACACTAGGAAAACTTCTAGAAAGTAGTAAATCTAATATAGAAAGTAATAAAATAACCTAATCCTACCTCTACCATCTCTTTTATTAATCAAGGTTACCTTTAGATGGTATAACCATGAAGTAATATTAAAAAATTATCAATTGACTAGATATGTGAGTTCATTGCCCTATAGGTCCTTTAGATGGAATGCAATATTTCCCAAGATCTCTAAAATATTATATGGTCCAATCGATAGTGGGGAAGATTTTTCATGTTGTCCTTTCTCTCATGGGATTTATCCTAAAGATGTACCAAATCTAAAATCCTAAATGCTTTGACCTTTTCCCTTTTGTCAAACCACCTCTTGACTATGTCTTGATGTTGGATAAAATTCTATAGGGCATTAGTACGATAATGTTCCATTTCTATTATATCTAGTAGTTGAGATTCTACTTTGTTATTTGGTTCCATGTTTCCTTACATGAATTGACAAGTTAGTAATTTTAGAATGATTAGGAATACTAGCCTGCATCCATACACCAACATATAGGGTGAGGCTTTAATGGCCTACTTATATATTATTCAATTTGTCCAGAGGGCATACTTTAGTAGATTGTGCAATTCCCTAGGATTATCTCCAACTAATTTATTAATTGCATCTATGAGGTTTTTATTCATTGATTCAACCAAACCATTTCCCTAAGGGTAATGGTTAAAATATGACTTGATAATCATCTAGTTATCACAAGCCCATTCAGTAAATTCAATTGATTAAATGTTGGCCCATTATCACAAACTAGATAAATAGGAGTTCCATATCTAGATGTGATGTGTTACTCCAAGAATTGAATCACATCTTGTGGTTTATAATTATTTGTGGCCACTACCTCAGTGTGTCTAGTACAATAGTATGTGGTACTGAGTATAAACTTATGACCTACTAAGGAGTTTGGGTTAATGAAACCAATAAATTTTAAACCCCATTGGGAAAATAGATTTACTTAATAATAGGTTACAAGGGTATTTGTACATGTACTTCTCTCCTTATTAAGGCTTGGAATTCATGGCATATCCTTACATGAACATGAACATCCTTGAAAATCATTGGCCAATAGTAGCTTATTCTTAAGATCTTGTGAGCTATGGTATTCCCATAAGGATGATCACTACCTATCTTCTATTACAGGTTTTCTATGATCTCTTTAGCTTCTTTTATATATACACACCTAAGATAGATGCCTTCATGATTTCTCCTATATAAAACACCTTTCTTGATCATGTAATGAGCAACTTTGAGCCTCAAAGCTCTCCTTCATTCTTTATTGAGTTTTTAGGAATAAGTACCTATAAGAAGATATTAAATTATGTCAGTATACCATTCCCTTCTAGATACCTAGGCTTCACATACCTCTTCACTAGTAATATGTGGATTAGGCTCAATCATGAGTTGGAAAATTCCTTGACCCTAAACAATCTTAGTAGGATTGATTTTCATGTCAAACTCTTATATATTTGCCATCCACTTTCCTCTACATTATCCTAATTCATTATGTGACAAGGTGATCTTGATAGAAGGATCATGTATGATAGAATTAGTCTTATTACTCAATATGTAGTGTCAAAATTGCTTCATTTATTTGAGAAGAGAAATGATATATTTATCAATCATAGAGTACCTAAGCTATGCATCCTTAAAATTCATCCTCATGAACACAATTAGATTCCCAATGTCATCTTTCTTTTATGTTATGACGATAGTAATTGTATGTTCTAAATAAAATGAGTACAATTAAAAATCCTTCATAAAATATAGACTAATGAGTATTAGGGCTTGATATATTACATCTTTGATGTCTTGAAAAGGCTTCCAAGACTCAACTATCCATTATATTTTAGCATCTTATTTAAGCATTACATTTAGGATTCCAACAATTTTTTAAAACCTTGAGAGAAGCTTCCTTATGAAATTAATCTTCCCAAAGAATGACTTGAGCTCCTTTTTGTTCTTTGGTGATGTAATCTTTGAAATTCTATGTATTCTATCTAGATCAATGATGATGCCTTATTTGTTAATGATGTGTCTTAAGATTTTTCCTTAAATTACTCCAAATATGTTATTTTTTGGGTTCATTGATATTTTAAACCTTTTAAATCTTTCAAATATCAATTGTAAATGGTCTACATGATCATTTCTATTCTTGGATAACATAGTAATATCATCCATATAGATGATTATAAATTTACATATTAATCCTTTAAATGTGTGATCCATGGCTCATTGAAAGGTGTATCCTACATTTATTAGGCCAAAATACATCCTCTTATCTACATAAGTACCCCATTTCATAGTAAACATAGTCTTCATTCTATCCTCTGATTATACCAATACCTAGTTATAGCCTAAAAATACATCTAATAAGGACATCATTTTAGAGCCACTAACTATATATATCACCTCATCTAAGAAAGGTAGGGGATAATTATCCTTCTCATAATATTTGTTTAAGTTTCTAAAATCAACAAAAAACCTAATTTTTCCACTCTTCTTTATGATTGAGATTGAATTCACCACTTAGAATGTCTGCTAGGGTAGACTAGCATTGTACTTAACAACTTTCCCACTTCTCTTTGAATGAGAGAATTCAAGATGGGATTCACTTATCTCTATCTCTATTTGAATGGCTTGGGGTTTGGTTTTCATGGAATTATGTGAGTGATGACCTTAGGGTCATAAATCTTCATGTCTTTATATGTCTATGAAATCAAATCTTTGTATTGGGTGATCAAATATTTCACCAATTATATTTCTTCTAAAGTGCATATGAGGCCAATTTTGATGTAGAATGTGCTATGTTCATCACCAAAATTCTCCCTTTTAAAATAAAAATTTTTAACTTTGGGTTTCCTTAGTTACTAAACCTAAGTATGTATATTAAATGGTCTTTCTAAGGAGACCAAACTAGTTAGGAGATGATTCTCTTTGAGCTATAAGATACCTTTTTTATCTAACTCCTCTCGTCAAAGATGGTTAACTTCCTTATCATCAATGATTTAGGACTCAAGTTATCTTGAACTAATTAGAAATTGAATGATCTATTGGTCATCATCAAAGAATTGGAAATTTTCTATGTTGTCAAGAATAGAAGGATAAGTTACTAGCTCAATGGAGAAGCTCTTTACCTTAGATTCTTAGAGAGGCTCCAAATTGGTAGAAATAGTATATAGTGAATCTATAACTTGGTTTTGATCTCTAGGAACTAATACTATGTTTAAAACCTCAAATATCTCAATCAAATCCCATGCTCTATGTTTATATCTTTTTAGATAAGATAACTTGCACTCATATTTATTTTTGCCCTGATTGACTACTAGCTCTGAATCTCCAAATACTAACTACTTGACATTATTCTTGAGTGAAAATTACAATCCCAAAATTAATGCTTCATATTTATCCCTATTTTTAGTACAAGGGAACTATAACATATATGTTGCCAAGAAATTATTCCCCTATGGATCAATTAGTTAAATTCCTATACCTAATCCTTGTTTGGATTTGGTACCTTAAAAGTAGAGAGTCCATATATGATTAGAACCATTAGATTCTATCTTTTATATTTTATTTCATGTAGAAAAGTATAAATACCAAGACTAGGGGATTCATACTTTACCTCTTCATTCTTCACATTATACTCTATGATAGGATACTTTATCCTTAGTTCCCTATTGATCCTTATTTAATTTGAAATACCTCTCCATGGTATCCAAATATGAGAGAAATCCATTGAGTGTTTATACCATTTCCTAATTAGAAATAGTCCAAACCTTCAGGTATATCTACTACAAAGATTTCAATAATCATCTGGACTCATGGCTCAGAAGCTACTTAAATGTGTACATTAGTCAATTCTCTAATCACTAATACCACCATATTATCTAATTGTGAAATTATTATATTTAAATGGCTTAGAATTAGGCTAATCTTTTGACATATATAAGTAGGCATCACATTTGTTGAAGTTCCATAATCAACTAAACAACTATAAATATTATTATCAAATGCCCTAATAGTCAACAAAAAGGGTAGAACCTCTAGATTGATTTTATATATGACATTGGTGTCAATAGCCTTTATTTTATTTATAGATGAATTTTTTCTTTCCTTAGAGGCCTTCCCTATGAAAAAATTTCATATTATCTCCTTATATTCCTTTCTCTGAGTTAATTCATGAGGAGTAATGTTCACTTTGATTTTCTTCATGTCCTTAATGATGTTGTATCCTCCTTTACTTTTTTACTCCTTATTCTAAGGTTGATCATTCCCTTTTGGGGGAGGTGGATTGTTTTCAACTTTTGGATTTGTTAGTTATTTGTGTTATTTTAAGGAATAGAAGTTGTGAATGTTTATCTATTCCTCAAATTATAACTACATTTTTGGAATTTTTAGAAAGCATGAATCTCATCAGTGTTGTCCTCTAGTATGATATCATATTCACTTAAAAAATTAAATTCATGAGCCTCATAAAACATGGTAGTTCTTAAAGGGCCAAGGTCTTGATGTGATTCTAATGTATTATGTATCTTATCTTGCCTTACTACTTCTCTTTGAAATATTTCAAATGCTATACAAAATTCTACATAATAAATATCATCATGCTAAGAAGTATTATGGATTCTACACCAATTAGGTAGAGTTGTCTCTATCATGTTGATATCTAAAATCTTATTAGGCTACTCTATATTATTTGTGGGCCTATTTAATGGTCTATTATACCTATAAAATCTAAAATTATGATTACCACTTGAACCATTAGCGTTACCTATCTTTCTTTGGATTTTGAGGAAGTCATTACTTAGCTTTTGATCCATCTTTTGAATAACATCCATCTCAACCTTTGTAGAGTCAGTGCCCTAGAGAATTGTAGTACAAAATTTATCCAACTATTTATTCTACTTGTAACCATTACCTTTTTCATGGTTATTCAAGAAACTTCAATTTAGATACATTATTTTTTTAAGAGGAGGCAATGTGTATAACTCATTTTAATTGAATATAGGAATATTATGTCTCACATGTGGGATTAGATTCAATACTTGGAATCCATTATTGATTTTAGGTGTACTATGTACCTAGGGATTAAATTTCCTATCAATTCTAATGTCCTATCTATAAGCCAACACCAAGGCAGTGATAGTATCTTCCCTTCTCAAGAACATCATAGTAATTGGATCTAAAGAATTCTTGTACATCTATAATGCTAATGATTCTTCTACTTTATACCTTGGGCTTAACTAGGTATACATTTTTTTAAATCTTACATTGAAAGCATGGATTTGATCATAAGGTGCCCTCTTCATGCTATTAAATTGGGACTAATGATCTCTTTGAATTATGCAAGAAAATCAACTTGACATGTGTTCCAATAAGTGATGGAATTCTCTATCAGATTAAGATACTAATAATAAGCAACATCCATTAGTGTAAAAAGGAATAACCTATATGCAGCATTCTCATTAATAACATTCATTAATATCAAAGTAGCTTTGAAATATTTGATGTGTTCCTCTATTATTCTTTCTCCTGAAGGAGACAAGGATGGTAGATACTTTTAAGGATACTTGGGTAGGTCATGCACATCCCATAGGATGGTAATATCATATCCAACCAACCAAGGTGGTTGAACCATGAGATGATTAATAGGGGAATTATTCCTTATTCTGGAAGGTGTCTTGGGTCTATTAGGGGTAGTTGGTATGTATGTAGGTCTCCTATGATTTTACAAAGGTGAGACTAGAAGACTAGCTTAGAAACTAGATCTAGTCACTCTCCTAGGTGACTCCAGTACAAATCTATGTAGAAACTATCCTCTTTTATCAAAATTATTCAAAGGCCCTCCTTATAACATCAACAAGAGTGTTAATGTCATTTTTATGCACATCAATTCATAATGAGGTAGCCTCTAATGTTTTAATATCTCAATGGAGGTGAACTCCACTCGAAGGCATGATTTGTAGGTATAAAATTTTAACGACTAGGTGATGGAATAGTAGGCAGGACATGTAAGTTGTTAAAAAGGGTAATGAATAAAGGGATCATATCTAAAATAAAGTAAAATCTAGAAAATCTAGATGAGTTGATGGTTGGATGGTTTTTAATCTATAGTGGGAAGGTCTCAAACAAAACTCAAAAATGAGGGAAAGTTAGAGAAAGAAAGAGAGACTCTATGGCTTCAATAATCACCTATCTAGTTGGTTTATAAGTGGATAAATTCTTTGAAAACAAATGTCTATTGCTAGTAGCTATTGCACACACATAGTCATGAATGGTAAAGTAGTCTAGAATAATCTTGATATAGGCAACTCAGGTTTTAGTCAAAGGTTTCTCCCTTTAGAAAATTTATTTCATACTCTTAGGAGATTATCATTCAAAATAGTGAGGTATTTAAGATAGTTATTAACCATGCATAAAAAACTATATAAATGAAAGAACATCTACACACTTATAAATATGAATCAATCAACTTACTTGTCAATAATCAATTTAATTTCTAATCAATAAATATCTATTTCACATTTAGAACCAGTATATCAATATTGACAAGAAGGAATTCCTTTGCAAAAATTACATGGTAAAAATTATTGAATCATACAACCAAAAATATAAGCCTAATTGCATAAAGATTAGAAATAAAATACACAAACACATTTGCTAACAATCAAAATTGCTTCTACTCCTATATTTTGAAATCTTCTAACCTATTATAATTATGGGTTACATGTGTTGAAATAGACTTGAGGAGGGGTTGTCTCATCCTGCAAGTATATGAAAAAATTGGTTACAAGTCATAGTTTAGAACTTTAGTTCTAATTATAGCTACAATATCATAGAAAGTTATCTTACTCTTATTTATATTTAAAAAACAACCTTTACAAAGTCATTCAATGTGTACATGTTTAAAAAATAACTAGGAAACTTTTAAAAATAAGTTTGAATCATAAGAAAATTATAAATATAAAATTGACACCATTATTTATAATATACATGAACAAAATTTGACTTTAAGGGTGAGTTAATATTTACATAGATGTATTGACTTTGGTGGGAGTTGTAAGTATAGACACTGGTGTCGAACTAGATGTAGCAACTTTAGTTTGGTACTTCTTTTCTTCTAACTCAAGAAAATACTTATGCAACATGTCATGGTGTTACCATATAATATCCAAGTTTAGAAGTTAGGGTCTATGTACCCTGCCAACCTACCCTTGTAGCTTTGCATGTTCTACCTTTATCATCTAAAAGTTGAATTTGAAGATTTCAACTTCAGTTATCTTTTTCCTTTCAAATCTTAGTTCTTAGTCAATATATTTTAGTGGTAGCCCTTGTAAAATCTACTTGGAATTTTCCAAATCTTCTTGAATAAGTTGATCAAAATTTAATCTACTTATCATCTTTCTTATAACATCTTTTTCCTTTCATAGCATAAAATCATTCAAAATTTTCAAGATATGCGACTCATGTTCATGGAATTTAGGGATCAATACCCTAGATAATTTTACCCTCTCTTTCTTCTTGAGTTATAACAACTAATAAATTGAGGGCATTAGATGCCTCTAATGGTGTCAGTAGATCTTAATGGATATATGCCTTATTGGTTGTGTACCAAATTAATATCTATGATTTATTCTCATCCTCTTTCAATAATTAAACACTTTATGTGTTTGATCTATGTGAGGGGCTAATTTATCCCTTATTACTTCTAGTGCCTCTAAATAATTATAACATTTTGAGGTAGCCTCCTATACTTTAGCCTCAATATCTAGTATAATGTGAACTATTTATTATTTTTCTCGGATCTATTCTAGTTTTGCTTCTAGCTCCTACCTTCCTAGTTTTGTCCCTTCATGACGTGCCACCATGACATATTTATGTGCTTTATCTAGGGACTAATATATTCATTATAGGGGGACTACCTCACCTATCTATTTTGCATCTTGGACAAGGCATAGACCTATTACCTTTGTTCAAGAATCATTTCCCTACAAGTTTCTTCCTCTAAATTTATCTTTCTCACCCTTTGAGTTCTCCCAGAGAGATTTTCAAACAAGGTTATTATTTATGGGAGTTCTATGATTCTAAAACTAGGCATTTAAGTAGCCTTAGATCTCAAATCAATGGCCCATAGAGGAATCACTAGCTAGTTGGGGTCTATTTATTGTGTGTCCTTAGTCATATCCTCCTTAATATATTCTACTAAATATTGATTTTTGGTTCCCTTAAGTACTATATCAAGAAGGGAGGGCCAAATGATCTTGTACCAATCCACACCTCCATATTGAGGGAGAGGGTAGACCATAATGACTTTCTTTGCCTTCTTTCCCTTTCTTGAGGTGGTAATAGTGATTTCATGGGATGGAAAAGTGATTTTTGTAGATGAAACATGAATATTGGAAGTAACCATTATTGTTTCAATTTCTTGGTGGCCCTTTTCTTATTCATGGTCTTGATGGTGATAGTGCCTAAGAAAACACTAAGAGTAGAGGGAACAATGGATGTGGATAGCATGGCGGGGAGAGATGGAGAAATGGTATTGATAGAATCCTTTTATACATTAGGGGTGAGTAGAGAAATGTGTAAGAGAGAAGAGGAGGTTAATGAATCATCAAGGCTGGAGGTGACATCTTCCACCTTGGGATTCCTTCAAATAGATGAAATTAGAATTGAACCAAAAATATGAATAAATGTAGAAACTAGGGAAGTGTGGCATAAACACTAAGACTTCTTAATTTTTGAATCATATATGGTTAATGTCTTAAATTTATCATCTATAAGAATCAATTCCTTGGATATATCTAGTTAATATTCTTCATTTATCTTCTTCTCTTCCTCCACTTGTTGTTGATCTACTAAAGGCAAAACCTGTGGTTGATTTGTTGTTAGATTATCTATGGGGGAGACCTTAATTTAATTCTATAGTAAATAGTAGTATTTTCCTTTAAGGAAGAGTTTTATTGAGTTGAGGTAAAAAATTCCTTTATATTTACCCCTGGTAATGTAGACTCTTTCAATTAGTGGTAGGTATAGGAATTTGTAATGTAGATGTAGTTGGGTGCTCTTTTTATTCCTCATTAAAGGAATTTAGATTAATGGGGTCCCTTAGAGATCCCATGGGATCAATATCATTCAAACCTAGTTATTTTTCGATATATTTTAACATAAAAGGAAGTTATTATAAAGGCTTCCCTTTTACCTCTATTTATTGTGGGGTATATCTATTCTAAAAATTTGAATTTGTCCACCTTGCAAAAAGTGGTAGCCTATTATACATTTCCTTCATTGTAATTTAAGGTTCCTATTGAATTATTCTAAGATGATCCTCTTTTAAGCCCAAATTTTTTTTCCTATCTAATACTTGAGCATCATCCTTTTCATTCCAAAATAGGAATTCATGGTCATAAGGGACATATTGGTATGGGATACAAAAACTCAGTATGTGTCTTTGTATGTGACTGTGGGGATCCTAGTCCTTGTGTGGCATAGTGGGTAGTGATAGATATTTTTATTTCTCCATTCCTCTCAAAAATAAATTGTCTATGTGTATCACATTCTACCAATGATCACATGTGACCCATAGAATGTGCTCTTCTTACTTTTAATCAAGTCTTCCTCAACACTCCATTAGAGTTGAAAAGCAATTTCTTACTCTACTAATTTGTCTTATACATATTTGGGTAGATCCATGTGGTGGACCTTATGTCTGTAAATCATTATAACCATGTATTCAAGATATAATAGGTAGTCACCCCTTTTGGCTAGTTGTTTTGCTATACTTTATCCAATTCTAGGTAGTGGAGTCCTATGAATTGCCTACCATATTTGAGGATAGACATCCTTGGCAATTCAAACCATGTTCTATATATATGCATAAATATGAATGAAATTTTAATAATTGTGAAAGTTATTCTTTGTAAAATATATTTCCAAGCTCTAGATCTTGATAAGGACTTTATATATTATGCCCATTATGACATTCATCTGATAATACATCATGAAGAAGTGTCTAGCTGGAGTTGGCTACTTGCTCTTTTATAAGAATTATTCTCTAAAATGGAAGATAATAATTTCACTGAGGGTGAAAGTATCATCATTGATCATCATCAAATGAATTAATGACACCAAATATAAATTAATAAAATAGATTTTAGGCATGCCATACAACCTATTTAGTAGGGCCATCCCAATCGACACTCCAATTCTAAATTTTTTAATGGGGGTGGGATTCTTTCTTTTATAAATCATTATCTCCCTAGGGAGAAGCCATGAGATTAGTACCTTATCCATTGATTTATGTTGGTTCCATAAAACTAGTATATAATTATCAAAAAATGCATTTGGAACTAGTAGTGATAGTTACCTTTGAAATTTAGCTCTAATGATGCATACCATGACTATTTGTTTGTCCATTTGGTGTAAAAATACATCATGCATAATTTTCCTAGAAAATAATAAATATCATAGATGGTCGATGTAGGATATCACCTTGGACTTAGCTAATATTGAGTGCAGTGTTTTTCTCCTAAGGAAGAGCAAGTCCTTAATGAATTGGCATTCTATGGTGGATAGATTCCATCTAGTGAAAACACGTTGATAGAGTCAACAATTTCCCATAATTCTAAATAATTTCTATACCTATTATCAAAGATAATTACATCCTATACTATGTTCATGAATTCTATTGAATCCTTAATAGAGAAATTATATGGTGTAAGTACTCCCCTAAAGGCATTAGATGATGATGACACTAAAATTATGTGTAGTACTTCAAAGTCTATTTATGTGCTCTATGAAAAATTCTCTTCCTCTAGTGGTTTTTTTGATGGTTGATGGATTCATAGGTTGTTAGGGCTTTCTTTTGTAAGATATCAGTCAAGTTCAATTTTTTTTGGGAGTAATGAATATGTCAATGGATGTACATCATTTATATATCCTTAGAATTCATTTCAATTTCATGCATTATAAATTTTAAACATTCATATGTTTTTATTATCTGCATAGTTTGAATCTGGTTGGTTTAGTTGGTGGGTATCCTTATCAAGTATCAAAAAGTATTTTTTTAAATTTATTAGCTAAGTCTAGTGGGATTTTGGTAGTTGAGAATTGGGAGCCATGTTTTTTTTTGGGATCAAGTCAACAAAATATCCTAACAAATATTCCAAACACAAATCCTAAACATAAAGTCTACAGACCAAATCCATCAAAACAAATGTTCTAAAAAATGCTTGATATAAAATGTTTGAAGAATAAAATTTATAAAATACATAAAGATGATGATGAATATTTCATAAAATTTTTATAATTAATAAATCTTGATCACAATATCCAATAAAAAGGCTTGAACAAAAATCCAATTTTTTTTTTTTTGATAAAAGTCATTCAGAACAATTATTTAGATAAAATGTCTGATGTAGAAACTTTGAATATAAATTTTGATACAGAAAACCCAAAGACTAAACTCTATTAGAATAAATGTTTCAAAAAAAAGATCTGATGAATAATCTCCAATGAAAAATGCTTAGACATAAGTTATGAAGAACAAACATTATTGAAAATAAGGCCTAAGAAAAATGTCTAAACATTAAACACCAATTAATTTATCCAAATAAAACTAAGTCCCAAAAAATGTACATAGTTCAATAATCTCCCCAAGGCACTAATAAAGTTAGTCCATAAAATACATAATACCATTCTTTATTCTTCTAAGTGTAAATACTAAGGAACAATCTGATTTCATAGACATGTAGATGAATGGCTCAATAAACAAGGACAAAATCTAAAAAAAGTGGGTCCCCATTTCTTCAAGAAGAAAAGGGGAATGTCAGGTATAACACTTACCACATATAATAATGGGAAAAGTGAATTTACCCATGTCTTATTAATACTACTATAATATACATAATTAGTTTCCAAAAAATTCCACCTCAAATGAAAATCATGACTATGTTGGATTATTTTTCTCACCAAAAAATCATCATAACTATGTTGACATACATCCCATGCTCAAGATAAATTCTAGAAAGAAAATTTTTGAGTTCCTAAAGGTGATTACTTACCTTAATTAATATTCTTTAAGTAAGCCTTTTGAGTTCATGAGGTGTTTCATTTCCTTAAATTACAATAAAAGAGTCAATCTTTTGAATTTATACAAACTCTTCCATTCACCCTAAAACAAGTAAGGGCTCATCATTTTTATAAATCTTGGGACTAAAAACCTTAACCTGACATTTTTGATATCCAAATAGCTAAGATATGAAAATATATAAACTTCACCAGATGACTATCCCTCTTCTAGACATAATCAGTGGGTCCTCTAATATGATGGGGTAGAGTGTTACCTAGGCATAGGTGTAGGATTTATTTTCATATATCCTTAGGGGCAAGTCACATATTTTGGTTTCAAGCTAGATTTTAAGTATATCAATAATGGGTTTGAGTAATAAAGTATGTTGCTTGGAATTCTCATTGAAAAATGTTAAAGAATTTAATATTTAAAGATCCAAGTTGATTCATAGTTAGTTGAGAACCAATTTTTTAAGGTTCATAAAACTAAATTTAAACATCCTAAATTATATAAATCCATTATGTGTAAGAATAAATACTTTGACTTCATTTTGCTATAAAAATTCCCTAGGGAAAACAACTAGATTTCTGACTCCATATTTGTTTCATATTCATTCTTTGAACCTCATCTTGTTATATTAGAGATGGATTTCATATTTTTAGTCAGTATGGAACCTACCATGTGTAAAACCCCTAGTGATCAAACCATCACCCATATTAGAGAAGATGATAGTTTGTTAATCCTTGAATTAGCTAAGAATGATGAGTATATTCTTGAATTCGTTCAAGCCTATAATGACCTCCCATATTTTCACTAGAAGAGGGGATTCACTCTTATTATCCCACATTTTCTCTTGTGGGTGAATATTATGGTTGTTACTACTAGGTTAAGGATTACCTATCCTTTGATAATGAACATGATGTTTTTAATACAAAGGATGAAGATTTTGATCTTCCCCTAGCCCCTAACATTTTTGAGGATGGAAATTCCTCCATTATTGAGTAAACCATTGAAATTAACATTCATATTGAGGAGACCACACACTTATTAAACTTGGGTCTTCACTCTCCATGTAAGAGGTGGAAGACCACAAGTGACTACTCACTAAAATCTCAAAATATTTTGCTTTTTATTGCACTAATGTGGTAGGTATCAAACCTAATTTGGCTGGACAAATATGGTTACAATTCCTAATGCCAAAATACTTTAAAAAAATATCAAGCCGATCAATTCTAAGGTTGTATTGATTGTAAAATAAGAAGTTATCAAACTTTTAAAATTCAGATTTACTAATCTAGTAGACTATTCCAAGTAGATGTTCAACATTTTTCCCAGTCTCAATAATAATAGTAAGATCAAGATATGTATATATTTTGAAGATATTAGAAAAGCATGTCCAAAATATGACTTACCTCTCCCTTCCATTGACATCATTGTTGACAGAATAACATAATATGCTTTTATATCACTCATGGATGGATTCTTAAGATACAGTCAAAACTTCATTTGTGATGATGATCATAGTAAGACCTACTCTACTATGCCATGGGGGAAAATTTATTATTTAATAATTCCCTTCATTCTCAAAAATGCAAGGGTAACATATCAAAATGCCATGACCCACATATTCCATGATCTTATTCACAAGATAGTGGATATTTACATAGATCATATTTTAGGGAAATAAATATGATTAATAGACCACTTAGAGGTGTTATGCACCATCTTAATGTGTTTAATCAAGTAAGATGTTAGTCTGAACCTATAAAAATGTGTTTGAAGTCATCGATAGATAAATCCTAGGGTATATCATCTCCTAGCATGGGATTGATAATTGACCCTACCAATATTAAGTCAATGTTTTAAATGATTCATCTCATAGATGTGTTAGGTATTAAAACATTTGTAGGTAAGTTGGGACCATTCGATAGTTTATTCCTAATCTTACCTACATATCTCATCCTATAAATAACCTACTTAAAAATATAAGGGGATTAACTTGGATAAATGATTGTCAAGTGGAAATTGAAGTATTGAAACACTTCGTTATGTCTCCTCCCACACTCATGAAACCTAAGATAGATAATCCATTGATCATTTATATTAGATAAATAAATTTTTTATAGCCTAAATGCTGGCATTAGAAGATGATACTAGTAAACAACACACCATTTATTTCATTAATCATACCCTTATCCATTATGGGATGTGATACACTCAAGTAGAAAAATAATGGTTAACTATAATATTTGTGACCAAAAAGTTACAAAAATATATGTTCAAGCAAGATATATTATTTATCATGAAGTATCAATCCCTGCATACCTTTATAACCTAGATGTCTCTATTTTGGAAGGATGGGTGTTTAATCACACTCCTATGTGAGTTGGATTCAACTTACTTCAACCAAAATCCCATTAAGGGATAAATCATTTATGATCTTGGATGATTCTCCCTTAGAATTTAATGATCTCATTGATAGTAAATTTCCCAACGAATTAGTCTAATACATATAAAAAGCTATTCTTAGATATTCTACTTGGTATACATATATTTTCAATTACCTAATTGACCACACTTATCTTGAAGGCACCAACTCACAATAAAAGAGGTGTCTTCACATCATCTCATCTAAGTAAGTTATCATAGACAAAATTATCTATTGTAATGCCTTTCATGATTAAGAAAGGCCATGATAATGGGACATTATAATTTATAAGTGGGATTAGATTCAATGATGGCATATTTGGGAGGACATTAGGAATAGGGGAACATTTTCCCTTGTGGGTTGAGTTGCCTATCCAATTTTATTTCCTTTGTATAAGTAAGAGGTAAATTGATGAAATTTATATATATCCTTAATAACATGGTTTTAAATTGGTTAAAAACATTCCTAGACATTTTTAATGTTAGTTTATCATTTGTTATATATAAGATTGTAACTCTAATTAACATCTTTTAAAATTGAGCCTTAATATTATGTATAAGTTCATTGGGATCCATTTTCATGCAAGAAAAATGTTTATATAAAACATTGGGGTATACCAAATAACCAAAATGGGCCAATAATGTTATAATAAATTTATTTAAACTTAAAATAAAATCCTTAGTTAGGTTGAAACATTAGTCATAAGTCACATCAATCAAGGTGAAAGGGAATAGATTGTAGAGTACATATTCATGATCAACATTGAGTAACTTGAGGCTAGTTTTGTATGATGTGACATGTTACTCCATAATTATCCTAGTTCCTGGTGTGAACCTCATAATATACCTCTTAGGGTTTGTAAGTAGGTCATACATGTCACCAGGAATGTTTATTATAGACCCTACTAGCTAAACCATGGGTGAAATAATCGGTGTACACTAGTTCAGAGTAGATTGGGAGATAGAGTATGTAGGGGTAACTAATGTAATTGGTATACCTATATAATTTTGTGAATTCATAAATATTTATAATGATAACACAATAAATCTCACTCTAACTACTCAGGATTTAGTGATTCACTCAATGAGCTCTAGATTATTTAATATATAAAATATGGGTTAGAAATAATTAGACCAGTAAATCCAAACCAATGAAACATGAAATAAAGATAATTTAAAATATCATAACAAATGATAAATTAATGTAAAATAAAATATATATAGTTTTGTCCGTCCTTCCAATTCCACTTTCTATTGGTCTTTGTTTGTGACCCACAACAATAATAGTTATTAGATTAGTTAGTTTGAGAGGACAAATTGAGATAACAACACATCGAACAAAATATACCCTCATTTTTATGATTCAAATGGTTAAACCCAAGGGTGGATATATGTAAGGTCATTACTCTTGGAGACCAATGGTAGTTTATCACTGGAAATAGAATCAATTCTATTTTATCTAAAAATTGTCACTTGCATTGGTTCAATTCCTTTTACTTCATTTACATAGGTAGGATAATTATACTATAATGGGAAGGGTTTTTGTTAATAAAAATATAAAAGAGATAAATAGTAAGGTATGGAAGTGATTTTTTCCTAACATAAATAGGATATTTGATGCCAAAAAGATTAAAGGCATGCCTAGTCATAATTATACCACTCGATACTAGGTATAGCCATAACACAAATTGGAGTAACATAATGGGAAAGATTTAAAGGAATTAAGTGAACATATATTTTTAAATCTATATTAAATAAAATAATGTAAAATTCATATAGATAATGCACATAATGTCTTGAAAAAGATTTAAATTAAACAAAACATAAACTCATAACTAAGATGCTACACAATTTAACTATGTATTCATCAGAAAACAAACATTATATTCTCTTCTTAGCATTAATTTACCTTATTCAATCACATAAATAAAGGGGAACTACTAGAAGAAAACATTAATTTTGAAAAAAAAAAATATTAACTTTAATGTTATATGTAAAAGTATTCACCATGGGGTAGATAATCAATGGCCAAGACGAAGCAAAATGGGCAAGTCACAACCTTGTTCAATATCTATAGTGTTTCAGTGCATAAAAATGTCCAAATTTTTTACAATACTATAGACCATATTATATAAAATAAAATGAATAGGACTCACTCCACATAACATGAATGTACTGATCCCTAGACAAGATTACATTTTGAGTTTATCATAATAGACTAACCAAAAATATGCTCTACTCAACATGATTTCAACCTCTACAAGCCATGCCACTCTATTTATTTATGGTTGTGACACCTATCTAATTGAATGCTCAACTAAATATTTCATACATTAGACCAAGTATCATGAATGATCCATTTTTTTCCAACTTCATATTAATTTTCCTATCCTTCAAGCCTATGCATTTTAACCAACTATTTTTATTTTGTTTACACCCTTATGATTATTCTTCAAACCTTATTTTTAGCCAAATCCTTTAGCTGGAAATATTAAATGAATTCTACCATTAGCCTATTTGATTTTTATCTCTTTATCACTATTTTTATTCATGATACCTTTTATTGGACACTCTTAGCTTATGAAGTAAACTATATCAAAATAGAATAATGATTAACCTTTATCATAGGCCATAAATATATTTATAATCTAAAACTATCATTTCCCTTTGTTTTAGTTTATGAATTTCATGTCAAATTTTACCCATATGCCATGGACATGTTTTTTCATGATTAAAACACTTGATGTAATCTTTATTTTGGGGAGGTATTTCAGAATTCACATGATTTTGATATTTTATAGGTCTAAGTCCCCAAGATTGTGCCATATGGCACAATCTCAAGACTTTAATATATCATTGCTCAACTATTATGTGATTTATGTATTTTACATTTGATCTCCCATGATGGTTCCACATGCAGCAATTGTACAGCTTACGGTCTTTAGGGTTTCATTATTGGATCTATCATTGACGGCCTCTATGGGCAATTTATTTAGGAGATCTATGGTTGGCGGCCTTCAAATAGTATACTACATTTGCTATGTATTTTGAATCTTGGGATTCCATGATCTTGCCACATGGAGAAAACATGGGCTTTTAGACCTAGATCTTTGTGTCTCCCTATTGAAGTCTTATGAATATTGACTCTATAAGATCATGCCATGTGGTATAATCCTAGAGATTTGAATGTGTCTCAATTCTTAGTTGATTTTATATTTTATATATTTTTTTGGTAGTCATCAGGATATAAGATGTTACCACATGTCAATCTAACATTAAATATTAATTATGGTACATATTTAAAACATGATTGATCCTATGACACATGACATGTTTTTATTATCTCAATACCTAGGCTTGATGGTCTAATGATGAGAAGATGGTTGTAAAATTTAGTCTCATGACACTTTTTAAGATCATTAAGATCCATGTGGTAGTTCCTCTTTGAGTTGGTCTATGATCTATGTCCCATGATATGATTCCATGTGGCATAATACTACAGTTTTAGGGCTTAGATGATTAAACATGATCATGTTACCTATTAGGATCATGGATGTTTGAGGATCATATTTACTTTAATATGATGAGTTTCTGATTGAATGTGAGCCATTTGATGGAATATTGAATGTTTGATGGTTATTCAGGAGGTTGGGATTTCGATTTTATCAATTAGGCCCATGTTAACATGTAGGTGACTTGTGTCATAATTATACAGAATATATAAGATAAAAGGCATAGAAATTTTGTCAATTGCTAAAAAATAGTTGATTGATTAAATGAATTTTGACCATCTAATGGGAAATCAGATGGCTTAAAAGGATTTTACACATCACTTTTGATAAACTTAGCTAATTTTTTGAGATTCCATAATTTATGATTGAATATAGTCTCAATAGGTTGAATCTTTTTTTTTGATCTTGGCTTGAAAGGGTTGAACCTATGAAAAATCAAGGCAAATTTGACTCAAGAAACCATTAGTAAGTTAATCGATGAAAATAAATTAAGACTTAATAAATAAATAAAGGAAATACCAATTTAAGTTAAGAAAAGTCTCAAATAGTCCTATAAAAGCATGAAATAACCTAAGATAAATTTTAAAGGACTTAAAATAAACCCTAATAAAAGAAAATTTGGGTGACCAAAGTACACTATGTCAAGTAAGCCACTTTTTGACAGCCACAACAAGAAATACAAATCGACAATGTGACCATTTAAATAATAATGTTAACTACATGAATAAAATAAAGATCATAAATATTCAAATAACTCAACATTAAGTCCAATGTTTAATAGGATAAAAATGAAAATTTCCCCTTTCAATTTGACTTTTAAGAAAATTTCATGGTTATGATTAAAGATTAAATGTCTAGAATAATCATTCAAATGGAAAATGAACAAATTATATCAATACTTTAAGATTTTAGACAAAAGTCCTTGCTAAAGAAAAATAATAGTGAATAAAACATATAAAGCACCACTTCAGCTTGATCCTAAAATAGATTTAGTTTAAATTTCCAAATTAAATGAAATTGTTAACCCACTTTAAGAAACCTAAATAAACAATTTTTATTTTTGAACCCTAGACAAATTATTATTAATCATTTGATAAAATAGTCAAGATAAGCTATGTAATTTTCATCAAACACATTAGACACATAAGTAATAACCTAAAAAATGAAAAAAAATCTTATAAACTTGAATAACATTCATAAACATGAGAATGCAAAGAATCATGAACAAAAACAAGAAATAAGTATGTTACAAAAAGAGTGTCCCCATTTGTGATTTTGAATAATGGGGCATGTTTGACCCAAAAAGTGGTGATTTTTATGGCGATAATGTTTTTGAACATTTATAAATTAGATGGTAAATATTCACACATGAATAAAAAATACAACACTATAAACAAATCCTTAGACAAAATCAAACACATGAAATCACTAAAGTCCACTTAAAAATGAGACATACTATGTTCAATTATACTAAATACTATCAGTGTGTGTCAAAGTGATTAATTCATTTATAGTTATTGACTCCACATAAAATAATTTAGATATACCTAAGCAATCAGAACACCTAAGAGGAATAAATTATTGAGTATTCATCTAATGGTGTGTTGAGTTAAACACACCCACACTCTTTTTTTCTTGAGTTTAGACCCATTATAGGTTTGAAAGGTCTAGTTTTATTTAAAATGGATTTATATTGACATTTATATGTGTATTTAGAAATATCAAGTTTTAAATATCATATTTGTTATATATATGACTTATGTCTAATATAAATACATTGGGAATCTCTTTATTATACAAGTTTTCATAGTTAAACTAACTTATTTATGGTCTTTCAGAGTTTTGCATATATAGTTTTTTTGCATTCAGACTTCATACATTAATAGTTTTCTAAAAAATTGCTCTCAAGTTCTATTCATCACAAAATTCATCTCTTATTTAAAAATATTTAAACTTATAAGTCTTAATGAATGCGAAAATTTATATACCTTCATATATTTTACACTTCATAGGTCATGTTTGTAAATCTTGGTTTTCATTGTTTACAAACTTTGACAATTTTGTTCTTTGCATATTTCATTCAATTTTTTTTTTGGAAAGTTGGTATTTAATGGTTTTGTTGTCACATATTAAATTTTTGAAATTTTTTTTTCATATTTTTTCATGACTTTGGAAACACATATTCTACATTTCACAAATTTTGTTTAAAAATTACATTTCACAAGTTGCGTTTACAATTTGGTCTTCAAAAAAAATGTTTGGAAGTTCTATTTGTGAAAAGTGTTCTTGACAAGTTTAATTCTTAGAATTTTATCTTTGAGGATTTGTTTTTCAATTTTTTTCTAATGCATTCTTCACCTTTCAATTTCACATATTCTATGTGTCACAATAATTGGTTAGCTTGATCTCAACATAAAGCATGGCACTTGACTACCGAGAGTATGATACATGGCATAAATTATTTTTTTCAAAATAAGTGAAAATGTGAAACTTATCCAAGGATATAGTGTGGCATTTACTTGAATGTATATAAATCCTACATGACATACCTACCAAAGTGAAGTGACAAAGTTTGAATTAAATGAGTAAAACTAGCTTGGAGACATTGGACATTTATGGCACACAAACTAGAATTAAAGTCTAATACTCAATTTTATATGAGTGAATTTTAAAGATACATTATAAATATTTATGATTGAATATGTCAAGATAATTTTAATTCACAAAATAATTCAAATCCCTAAAAATCAATTTTCCTACACAAATTACTTCTAGAAAGTGAGTAAATAGTTGAACTAAAGACTATAACTATGTAATTAAACTAAGAAGTAATGGATTCTTAATCTATGGTATTCAAGGGAGTGTTTCCACATTATAAGTTTTATATGAAAGACTCCATAGAGTATATGGATATTGTATTTGATCTTATGGTATTTAAAAATAAATATTCTAACTATTCATCTCTCTAGGATGTGATCAAGGATGTGGACACCCATTGATGAAAAGAAGCTCTAATATCCCTAAAATAATAGTTGGTAGCATACTTTATACCATTAAAATGTCAAAAATTACATTTTATAGTAGATAATATTGAGGTGATGCCCTATATCAACTTACTAACGGACCAATTTTTCATAGGAAAGGTGACTGGCAGTGGTTTCCTACACCACATCAATTATAAGATAGTCATTACTTAAATTTATGGGGATGATTTCTAGAGATACCTAAGGCTTACTATTTCATATTCTACCTTTGATGGACACTATGTTGAGTTATAAAATAAAATAACAATGATTGAGAGCACACTCAAGAAGTGGATCCTTCTAGGACAAGTGGTCATTCTCAAATCCAAAGAGCTAGTACCTATCACCAAATTTTGAATGGGGGTCCAAATTGGGATGGCCTTATTAAACATGTTATATGGTCACCCTAGTATATAATTACTCTACATATAATTGGTGACATTTATATATTTATTAATGACCTCACAGCTAAATTTTTCTCTAGGAGAGAGTCAACACAAAATTCTAGGAGAAAATGTTCAATAAGGACAAGAGAACTATACATGACCATTTTTAGATGATGTCTTATTTTCTAGACATAGTCATGGGATTCATCTATGTAAAAATTGGATATATCTAGAGAATATCCCTATATTTTATTAAAAATTGAGTATTTGATTCCTTTTCTTTCCTCCACATCTATGCATACACAAGGAACATAGTGAAAATTACTGACAATGCTTACCCTCAAGTCTAGACTGAAATTCATGAGGAACCCATGCTTAGATTATTAGAGATCATTAGAAAAACATTATGGCTAAGGGGGGGTGTTTACTAGATATACCCTAAATAGACAATGATTATGGTGATGAGGAATAAGTTTACTCCTTTCTATCTCCCAAAATATGTCCCTAACAAACTGCTGAGTAGGAGATTACCTATCAGCTATGGTGGAGTATGGATGAATATTTGAATAAAAATAATAAATATTTGTTTCATGGTTCCTCATTGATGATTGTATGGATGTGTTATATCATTAAATAACATTTTTTAAAAGTTGGAAAAAATAGAGAGTATTATTCATTAGTTACTTTTCCACATAAAGACTGGGATATTCATGGTTTAATCCAAAATCACATCCAATACCTTGACATCCCCTTCCATCATGAATAATTTGAGCATTTATTTAATATTTTTCAATGTGAAATGTGATGATGAGTTTATAGAAAGAGAAAAAACATCTAGATTGACAGAAGAGCTTTTGAGAGCTATTTAGGCATAACCCTCTATAACGTTACATAAGAACATACTAAGTTCCTTCCTCCTAGTGGATGGTCATCTATAAATGAATTGACCTCCAAACATTCATAAAATCTTGAATACCAAGGAACCTCCTAAAGGAAACTACCCATTTTCATGGCATCCATTAATCAAGAGTAGGGTATCGAGAAGGCCCATGTAGTGTCAAGGTGTTAGTAGAGGTCCTAGGGTTTCAATGAAACATGATAATTATGGGGATAAAGTGTGTAAAGTTACATCAAAATATTACAAGATGGTTTAATCAAGACTTTACATACATATAAAAGGTTTATTATAGATAATTACATTTATTTAATGGCTCAACTTATGATTGTAAAATACTTATAGATATATAAAATTATGCATCAAAGTAGTATGACGAAGGAAAAATTCATAAGAACATATAAAACTTTTTAATTATACCACAAAATAGTACAAATACTTAACATTCATAATATATAATCTTATAACAAGGATTACAATAAGGAAACCTTCATAGACTAAGGTCCAATTCTATCAATACTCTATGAGAAAACATTATAATAATAATAATCACTATTATATTACTCACATGCATGTCAACATCGACATCAACCCTTTGATTATATTTTTTTACAAATAATTATAAGAATTAATTCCTATGGTTATAACTTCTAAATTTAACACATTAAGAATAGGTCTCCATATCGTATTTGATAAAGTCCTAACCAAAATAGATATTCTCAAAACAAATACTAACAAACCATAAATAGAATATAATTATAATTACTATAGGACATTCTCATACATAAAACCAATTTTACATTTACCTTTTACCTTTAAAACTTTCCCTAAATTAAAAGTTTATCTCATCCTAAGATAACACCATAAAGGTAGTTTGTCCAAAACTAAGAAAGGAGACAAAATATAGAATTTCATAGGACTTGCAAACATCACTCAAGGTGCCAGTAAACTAGTTTTCACCCTTTCCATACTACTTATCCTTTATTTTAGGTTTTTAACTAAGTATCATACTAGTCTATCACCCTTGTAGTTTTTCAATAGACTAGCTCTATGTACGACTACACAAACTTCTAATTACAAAATAAAATTATCCAAAATTTCAAAATTATGGAGATTGTGAAAGCATTAGGTAGCATGTTATGGTATATTCCTCTGTGGGATGATTTACCATAGCTATCTAGTTAGAATGGTATTGGTTTCATCTACCATTAGTGTAATGGTGGCATCTATGAGGACCAAGTCATCCTTGTAAGAATTCCAGTTGAGGAGAACTTCCTATTCACTATGTAGAAAACCGTTTCGTGGAGCTTGATTAGTGAGTAGTTAAAGAATATTGGTTTCAACCATCCTAAGTAACATAGACTTCACCATATTGACTTTGGTGGTGATTTCACCATAGAGTTGAACTAACTTACGTACATGTCATTGCACTTGTACACTAGTAAAGGAGTTATGAAACATCTATTTATGCTAAGTTTGCATATTCTACATAGCAATATCCCTCACACCAATTAAGGTTTATAGTAAAACATCCATGGTATCAAGGGTTACATTGGATGTTGTGATGGTTGTGTGTGTGAAAGCAATTGTGAAAAATTTGAGATGTGTAGTGGTCCAAACCATATCCATCTTCTTCCAATCAAATAGCTAAAGTGTAATATGCATAGCCTAATCCTAAGTAGTATCTATAGTGTCTTGATACTCATCTATAAAATTATAGAGGACCTAAGTATTAAATTTGATGGACTGACCCTAATAAATAAAACTTGCTTCATTTAAGGTCTGCTAATCTACGGTGAGCTTATTTAGAATAAGAACAAACTGGTCCTTATTGGGGAGTGAGGGATCCATAATCAACTTTGTGTAAATATTAGTATAGGTATCCTTGATACTCTTCCTTGTAATGTGCATCTATTCCATGACTAAGAAATCGGTATCTTTGAGCTCCTTAACTTGTTACTACAATTAGACTCCCTTATGTGAAATATACTCTTAGAATGTAGTGGCATCTTCAATTCATTTGGATAATGATAGTTGGGAAACATCCAAGGATGCTTCTGTTATGACAAGAGTCACAACAAGACATGAAAATTATGTACTTGTAGGTTGCATCCTTAATGGAGATACATGAAAATAAAAAATAGTACACCATATAGAAGTTTATTTCACATCCCAAAACCAAATATTAAACAAGGTTGATGAACCATTGTAATCTTGTGAGGCAACCAAAGAGTCTTGTGACTATGTATGGAGTGACTCATGATATGGTTACATTATACTAGAACTAGATATATTTTGTATAGATTTTGCATTCACAGTAGCTACTTAGGATTCGTCAACATTATTATTCTTAGCTTCCTCTTATTCTTGCTTGGAAACATCTTCTTATACCTTCTTGTCAACTACTTCATGCACTTTCATCTTTGCATCTTCTTGTGCGTTTTTAATGGACTCTTCTACATGCACTTGTCTCTATCATTCCTAGTCTTTAGCCTAAATTAGTGATTTCTCTTATGCAAGATGGTTCTTTGTATGCTCCTTAGATACTTCCTTTTATTTTTAATTTTATTCCAATTCAACATCCTTACATTGTTGTTTTGCTGCATGCTATTATTATCTACTTATTTTTATAGATTTTGCTTCTTGCTATGTTTTCCTCTTGTCTTCCTCCTCTTGTTGATGTTAGAGTAACTAAACATCCTCAGCTTAATTGTGAGCCTCTAGTTTCTTGGCCTAGAATTAGACTTCCTCTCATTCATGTTTCTCTACCTCTTCCTTTTATTTAGCCTTAGTGTTAGCCTTGCATTTTTATTCTTAGTGCATGCAATAATCAGCGTCTCTTGGAACTTACTCACATGAAACTTGTTGTTCTTCCATAGTCTAAGCATCAATGGATACTTCCTCTATGCCAATATTGACCTCTATGGAGTGGGATGGTGAGGAGTTGAGGATAATTATTTTCACCTCTACCTAAGAAACTTGCCCCTTACAAACCAAGAATATTTTGGATTTAGGTGTGTGGACTTCCTACACTTATCATTATTACATCATAGGCCATCCAATATCATGCATAATAATAGGTGAGGTTTTACCCACAAATTATTAAGGATTGTGTGGAGTCTTCTTGCACTGGAATAATTATACTAGGGGATAGATTCTATGGCTTCTAACTACGATGGACTCATAATAGATCCTACTACCTTGAACATTTGTTGAATTTTGCACAATTTAGCTTCCTTAACCACTGTATCAACAATTATGAAAGTAGGATAATGGGATAATTCAATCCATATATTTTTTGGAACTTTATTTTGCACCTAGATGGTGCACAATTCTTTCCAAAAAAATTACTCTTTTTCTTCCTCCTTATCATATAGATCTCTAGCCATATCATCTATCATCATATTTTATACCTATTATTCATTTATGCCCATGTTTGGTAAGTCATAGATCCCAATTATTCTAGGTACACTGAGGTCATCCAACAAAGTGAGTTGAATATGAGTATTCCACCTTGGAAGAGATAAAAATATTATACCCTCAGGCACCTTATGATTCCTTGAATCTTAAAGGGGGTGATGAATATTAAATGTTTCATAATTATAATCATAGGAGTTGGAATATATGGTGGTACTATCTACAATGGGGTTGTTCTCATCACTATGATTTATTTTTGTTTGGATACCTTATTTTGTTCCATTTGCATGTAGATAAAATAAGGGAGGGGTTATGTCATGAATCTGGATGGCAATGCCCTTTGGCATTTTTATGATGACCACATGTTGATGTAAGTACTATATGACATTAGGCAATATGCCTAAGCTATGATTACCTCCACCAAATCATTCCACCAAGAGGTAAACTTGGCTTGATGCCCAAATTAAGTGCTCTCATAGGTTTAGGTGAGATTATAGAACTATGCATCTAGCCATTTGTTGATATCAAGATGAACTTCACCCTGAAGTGACTTCCACTATGTAAATACCTATAATAATATGAAAAATTGGTAATGGAATGTTTGCTTCACTATTTCCAAGACTTTATCAATATTTTAAATAAGTTTGCTAACCAAAAATTCATGTGAGTTGAATTTCACATTATGATGGATCATTCGATGAGATATATTGATGACCTATTTTGTAGCTTACTTGGCAGCCTTGCTTATCTACTATAATATGTGAGAAATGTATTTGACTAGAATACACTCTAATACATCTTCAATGTCCTCTAGTGGAATTCCTCTTAATATGTGAGATTAATTATCTTGGATCTTTGAAAGGATGGGTGACATTATAGATTTTTAGTGAGATATCGATCTCCGCTCATAGGAAATCCTATCACCCTAGCCATCACCTTGATTCTTATGTGGATGTTTGTCTTCGGAAATATAAATCTTTCCCTCATTGTATTGACCCAACAATACCTCCATAACATCATCAAGTTATCCAAAAGTAGGAAATAGAATAAATCAATCCTTGTCTATATTACAGAGCCTATATGGTTGTGATAAAACTACTAGTTGTGCCCTTCAACTACATTTGAGACAAACATTTGTAGCTATACATTGCAAACAAAATCATAGCCATCTAGGTCTTTGAAGTGTACTTGTTGTAATTCCATGCCTATGACCATTTATTATTTTTGTACTTTTATGAATCCATTTCTAAGTTAGGATCAATCAAATCCAACCATTGTGCATATTTTTCTTTGATTCTAAAAGAAATCTTGGGAGGTACAATGTATAGATTTGTTAGAGAGTATCAATCGCCTTGAAATTTTATGGCACTTTGGTATACTTAGCACTAAATAAGAATTTAGCCAACTAGGTTCTAGATTTATATATTATTACACTACTTTCAATGTTTGTCTATCTTAATTAGATATTTTATCACTCAATCCTTCTCACATGAGCTTTAAATGAAGTGGATCCTTTCTTGTTGATGTGAAATTCACTTTGGTGACATGACATTTTAGTTGATGTTTTTTGACCTATCTCTTTAACTAGGCTTTATCCATACATTACTTATTATATTTTTGACATGGATCCATCACTTTTCTAAGATATTTTTCAATATCCCCCCATACCTAATTATTAATTAAAATTTATTGACCATTAAACTCTAATATCTACTCAAGATTTAGATGCACGTGTCTTTCTCAGACTTAATTAATGTTCATACACTATACCCATTTGGAAACCTTATTCAATTTATCTACAATAATGGAACCATAAACATTTACATGGATCCCTATTATCCCTTACATTCATACACACACTTATATTTATACACATGTGCCAACATAAACATAAAAATGGCAAACTATCATGAAAGCAATGTTTTGTAAACATGACTACTATCTACTTGGTGTGATATAACACTTTTATTCCATGTTTTTATAAATTAATAGTGATAATACTTCAACCTATAATCATTTATCCACTTGAGTAAGACATTTACCTACAAATATATTAGGGAAACTATTATAGGATATAAAAGTTCATGGATGATGTAGGGACTCTTCCATCAGATGTTAAGCTTTCCCGGGAAAGATTTGAACTTGCTATCATACAAAATAACAAATTGATTTTTTATATATTTTTATCATGCTATGCATTATGGATATGCTTATTGATATATTAGGTCCATAATATTATGTGTCTTGATTAAACTATTTGATTCAAGTACAACAACCTGTTATTCATCAACTATTGATCACCCATTCATAGCACATTAGTAATTTACAAAATGGGAAGCACATATTATATAAGAATCATGGATTATAACTGATATAATATAAGGAATGGTGTAAAACCTATCACATGATTATAATGCATGTGATAAGCCCACATGACCATCAAAATCTTATCTTCCTAGTCATTTATCTTCACATTATATATTTTAGTGAGCATTATACTGATCACCTTGTTTGTAGCTTCAACTAAGCCAATCACCTAGGGATGATAAGTGGTGTTTTTATGATGTAGTATCAAGAAATAATTCATGAGGGTTTAAATGGTCTTATTCAAAAAATGAGGTCCTCTATCACTTACCAATCTAAGAGGGCATCTAAACTTGGTGATGATGTTCTCATACAAGAACTTTCATGTGTCCTCTGCATTGTAACTTAGAGTCATAACAACTTATACCAATTTTTTAAATTAGTCTATCATAATTATTATGTACCTTGCCTTGCTACATTTAATTGGTGGATTGATTGGCTCTAAAAATTCAATTCAATACTATTAAAAGGGTTGTTTCACTAACATGGGCTACAAAGGCTTCTCATCCCACCAATGTGTTTTTACCATCCTTTTGGATACATTTCATTGGTGTGAGGCTCTCTGTATATCATAAAATAGATATGTCCACCAAATTTCTCTTTGAAAATTTTTCCTTATAGTTTTGTCTCCTAAAAAGTGACCTCCTATGACTCCTTAATATACTTCATCCATGATATATGCATGATAATACTCTAGTGACACTCTATATATCACTTTGTCTTTACCTAAGTAATACAAAAATCCATTAACAATATTATACAAAAGAGATCTAGTGATCATTTATTTATTATCTCTATCAGTATAGTGTTCTAGGAATTTCCCCTATTCTATAAATTATGTGATCTATTTTAGTTTATACAAAATCATAGTCACCCTAAATAGGTGTGAATATGGTGACTCATCATTTAGTTCCTTATTTATTCACCATTAGTTAGATGACTAAGATGGTTTGGGTTGACATTCTCTAAACCTGGTTTGACATTAATTTAGAATTGAAATTCCAAGAAACATATCATCCAATGTGATATTCATCCTCTAATTAGTGGTTTATTCATGAGATATCATATAGCTTGATGATTAGTGAATAATTTGAATGGTGTGTCCAATAAGTATTACCTAAACTTTTATAATGTGAACACTATCACCAAGGCTTCCTGCGTAGTTATCATATAATTCTTCTTTATGACTGATAAATTTATATTTATGAAGTGTATTAGATGATCCAATCCTCCTTATCTTATATGTGTGAGTAATTATCCATCTATGATCCTTTAAGCATCGACATGCATATGAAAATGTTTACTCCATCTAGGAAAATGGGGCTTAGATTAATCACTAGTCTTTGCTTCAAATCAACAAATGCACCCTAACAACTATTTATCCAGATAAACTAGACTCCTTTTCATAGTATCTTCTCCAAATGGGTTGACATATTGGCATACCCATTGAATAATTTATTGTAGTAATTAGTGTGGCCCAACAAATATCACACTTTTATTAAAGTCTTTGGTGGTGGCATACCTCTAGTGACTGTGATCTTATCCTAGTCTACTAGAATTCCTTTACTACACACTATATGACCTAATAAAACACTAAAAGGTTTGAAAAATAGACACTTATTCATATTTATAAATATGTGAAATGCTATACATATTTCTAACATTAAATTAAGTTTTCCTTAATAAGGTGAACACTGCCTAGTTGTCAAAGTACACTTCTAAGAAGTCATGGATGAAATCCTTGGATGAAATCAACACAAATTTAGAGAAAAATATAGGTGTGTTGTTTAGTCCCAATGACATGAAATTATAATTTAATTAACCCCATTCTATTGAGAATGTGCTTTTGGTGAATTTATCTTTTATGATGGGTATTTGATGGTAACCATTAAATCCATCTATGAATGAGAACACTTCATGTCCTACAATAACCTATAAAAATTCATCCATAAAGGGAATTGGAAATGGGTATATTAGAAATTTTTCCTCCTAGGCTAAATTCAAACCCCTAAAACCAAACACTTTACATGATACCCACCCAATCCTGCACATGGTGATCTCTTATATGATGATGTCTCCTCAATTGCTTTGTAATGTCATCTAACATTGTTAGAGGTATCATAGATCTTTCTTGTAAAATCATCATTTAATAGTTATTTTTAGGTATATTTGGTGAAATGATAGTGGTAATGGTGATACTTGAGTGAGGTATGATGAATGGTTGTAAACATGTTTGATAAGATTCAAGATCCTTAGTAAAATTTGAAGTAATTTGACAAGATTGAGGCTTCTATTATTCATGAGTTTTAAGCCTATTTGGGTCATTTAAATATGAGAGAGAACCTTAATATAAATATAAATGGTCTCTAATCTTCATTTGGTTCATAGTGTGGAGCCTAGTAATGTGTTTAAAGTCCTTTTCTATGGCCTATTTGTTTAATCTTATTCCAAACATTGAGTAGCCCTTTCAAAGTACAAAATGATCCTAAAACATGACCCATAAGTATATATACCTTATAAAACATTTTAAAATGTGATATTATATTGTCTCATTTATTGATGATATCTTAAAATATCCCCTAAGCCATCATTAGGTATTTCATATCATAAAGGGGCATTTTGAAACTAAAATCCACCTCCGCACTCATCAATTGGGTAACATGCATGGGAAAATGAATAATTTAAACTCCTCCTAAATTTACCACCAATTTTATAATGTATCTTTACTTTTTTATCCCTCCCTCTTCCCTTTAATATCATCCCAAGGTCAAAAATTTGAAGAAATGTAAAAAAGAGAGTTTTTGGGTATTTTAACAGGTTGTACAAACTTATATGATTAGGTCCATACACAAGGGATTAAAATATTTTATTTTGGTTCATGTTAGATGTTCCAAATAATTTTCATGGTTGGAAAATTCAAAACAATCCCAAAACCATCCGTCTCTCTAGTGATCTCCTTGGTAATCCAAGCAAGCTTTCATGTTTTCACTCATTCCATATAAGAGAAAGAATATCAATATCTAAGAATTTGGAAAAAGGAATGGGGTATATTTACCTTATTATTAATTAAATTTATATTTAAATCCATTCCTTATAATTTATGAACAAATCATATCAATTTGGGAACTCTAATGACCTTTTTCATTTATGGAGGGGTAGAAAGGATCAATAATTTTGGTGTATTTTTTATGAGTTTCTGAAAATCAAAGCTCATTGTGTGTTCCTAAGGTCCTCATATATGATATCCATTACCCTCTACAAATTTTTCACATGTGTGTGGGTATAAAACTAAGTAAATCTTCATGTTCTTTCTATTTATGGACTACAAACAAGTTTATCTATGTTACAGAGCCTTTAGGGCATGGATATGGAAAAGAGGAATGCTTTCAAGCATGTCATGGTTTTTAAAGGTCTTGTAAAGTATTTTTTATCCTTAAAATTATCAACCAATTTATTTAATAAAGTAAATACATCCCCTTTCAACCATACTCAAAGGTAACTATCTTGAATATTGAGTGACCTCCTTTGCAAGTGGAAAAGGGGTACCGTAAGAGAATCATGGGATTGTTTAAAAGGAAGACACATAAGCCCATATTTTTTCCATTATATTTTTTTATTTCCTTATTCATAAATTTCATCTACACTAATCAATCCTCACCTCCATCCTATTTTACAACATCAAACTCTCACTTAGTTACCACAAACCCTTTAAGCTAAAGTAGACACATAGGGTGGTCATTGTTGGAATGGGGTATAGAAAGGTCAAGGGATTAAAAGAGGATAAAAGGGTGTAAAAAAACATGGTATATGGAAGTAAAGTTAAATAAATATAAAACCTTCATATTCAATCCATTATGCAAAGATAAACATCTTACAGTCACAACAAGCATTTGAAGGTAGATTTGAGCAAGTAGTATGGTCATGGTTAATTGAAAATGTAGGATATATTGAATATCCATAAGGATTAATAAGATTAATATGATAAATTATGAATGAAAAGAGAGTAAGGTTAGGAATAATATCAACACTCTCAATCACCTCATGATTCCAACTCACTCAAACCCTTTGAACATGCTCAAGACTATGATAACAGGCTTAAGTAATATTGAGAAAATTTAAGGATTAAAGAGATTCAAAAGGAAAAAATTAAAATGAGAAGTCAAATAATATGTGATACCATTAAATAAATAATGAAACATTAATGCTTCTTCAAGAGGAGCATATATAGTCTAGGCCTATAAATGTAACTTATAGGTTGACTGTAAGTGAGGAAAGATTTGAGAAAGAACCCTATTTTGAGGGTAAAGAAGGTGATAAAGGTATAATAAACATGATAAGGTCCCTTAAGGAGTAATTAAGGGTCATTTAATAATATGAGAAACTAAAATGGAAGGAGGAGGTTCATGATTACAACCAAATAGCCTAATACCATCTTTAAGCTCACTGTAAAAATAAGATAGATGTAGTCAAATGAACCATTTTTTGAGGTATTTTGAATACATGGGGTTATAATAGATTAATAAATCCATGAATAGATATGAATTATGATAAATGGATATAAGGATGTTGAAGGTAGAGTCTACTCTTTTTCACATATTCAGGATACAAAATTGTCTTCTATAGGCAAAGTTATTGCGAAGAAGTGAGATTGTGATAAGCATGTAAGATTTGAAAAGTAAAATGTGAAAATAAAAACTATTAGTTTCTTCCTAAGGTTCTTGGAATTCAATTAACGTTTTAGTCTATTTTAGAAATGTGAGGAAGAGTAAATATACCCACAAAGGTGTTTTAGGCATAAATAGACCTAAGACAAGCCTGTGCACATTAGTTGATAGTTTTATACATAAATTGGAAGTGTTGAAAGGTTAAAAACCCTTGATAAGTTAGGTAAGGAAGATATATTAAGAGACTTAACTAGAAATATTATTAGACTCAAAAATGGAAGGGGTTAAGGACCTGAGTAGGAATAAATTGGCCTAGAAATGAGAGATACATACTTAAATACAAAATATGAGAACACACATAATAGAAAAAATGTGTAACATAAGCGAACATGTAGAGAACATAAGTAATAATATTAGTAATGGTTAGTAAGGACTAAATTAAGTGAATTGAAAGGAGAACCCATGAGTTGGCCATATAGGGTGAGACTACAAAGATAGTTCTCAAACCTTAAGCCTAACTATGTAAGGTATTCAAAAATAAAGTTGATGAAATACATGACCCTAAGTATGTATTAGGGCCTTGAGATAATGTTGAATGGTCCTGTAAAATTCCATCACTACTATTAAATGGTGGAAGAGGGTACTCAAGGCTTAAACACTTAGGCTAGCAAGTAGACCTATAGGTAGACATATGAGAAAGGGGAATAGAGTTAGATTTTAAGCATTTTAAGGTAAGAACATAGGATGGAAATTAGGTACAGAACGTTTTGTGATGGTGTTTTATCTATCAATTCACCTAAAATAAAATTCAAAGATCTCAAGCTTAGTCTAGGCCTTTAGGCCTAAGCCATTTTTAAGGCCTAAGGACCCCACCTCCACCTTGTGACATGTCAGTTCAACCGTCAAAATAATAGGGCCATGATAAAATTTGGAATGATGTTTTGGAACCAATAAAAGATATTAAAATAAAGGGAAAGAAGAAAAAGGTCAATTGGGTCTTTAATCCTAACTCGAGTTACATAGTCTTAGGCAATCATCTTGAGTGGACTGTTAAGTTATCATATCTTCCATAAAAGAGAGACTCAAGGAACATGTTGTTATATGTATTTGGGAATGCCTATGGAATCAATATCCATGGTAGAAGGAGTTACATTGATGGGCCCAAGTTTATGAAAGAATTCTAAGAAGATGACATATATAAACTACCTAGAAAAGAGCTTGAAGTCCACCATATTATGATCATATATATCCACACAAGATGCATGGAATGATAATATTTTCAATATTTATAGGGGGTATATGGACTAAACATATATGACCATAAGTTTGGGATTGGAGGTCTAATCTTTATGAACCATCCTTAAGATGGTAGACCTCTAAAACCCTGCTTAAACCTTAAGACAAACTCAAATTGGGAAAACTTGAGATTTTGGAAACAAAAACCTCCTAATTTTCCTAATAATAACTTGATAAATATTTTATACTTAGAGGAGGCCATGCTTATGGTACTTATTCTTATGGACATTGTATAAAATTGTCAAAAAATGGTACTTTTTGAAGGATTTGAACAAAGAATAGGGTGGAAGGTTATTTGAGAAGTTTAAAATCATTGGAAAGGGAGTTTTGAGACATATTTAATCTTTCCAAGACACCATATGCTCAATTTTATACTTGGTAATGCCTCTGTAAGTCCACACCAAACAACTAGTCTACAAATGCAAGTAGTAGGTGGCATAATCACCTAAGTGAGGCAAAGTTTTAGATGTGTAGTGATTTAAATGGTTGAATCATGATGTATAACATTAATTGAAAACTAAATTTCATGTATCTATATGTTCTCAAGGTCTCATATAGGTTTTCATCTCCACCAAGCACACATAGTTAATTAACTAGGCTTAATAGGCCTAATAGACCTACTTAGTTAACAAAGAGACTTGTCTAATGGTGTAGACAGCCTACTAGGAGACAATGTAAGGGTTAAATTACCATATTCTAACGTCCATAATTAATATCAATATCTTTACTTCATATTCATAATGGAGGAGGTAATTTCAAGGCTAATTAATATGCATAGAGGGTGGTGGGATACTCAAAGCCTCATGAATACCTAATTACACTTCGTTCACACCTTATAAGTTCCATAAAGAGGAGTGGATGACTATATTAGTAATATCCATGTTTTTAATGAGGTCAACCTAGGCTTGACCCAACCTCTGCCACTTTACCTCAATTCCCAAGAGGCACATTAAAAGCCACCAATGCATGGAGGACTTATGGGGACTATTATGTTGATGTAATTATAATATGAGTGGGTTATGATAATTTATGACCCTACCTACACCTCCATTCCATTATTACTCTCTTTCCCTTCTCATTCTACTATATATTTAGGTCTTAAGTCCTTGATTTGTATCCCTCACTTGGGTATGAGGAAACTCTAACTGAATTGTAATTCATAGACCTCTTAGACTAACAAATGAATTATTATAGTTCTTCATGATAGTTTCTAGTCTATATATTCTTGTTCTTATATGCTTAAGTGGTAGAATTCTCCCTTTTATAGATCTTTGAAACATATAGATGCTAGTAGGTTGTCTTATATAGGTTATATGGTGTGAAAGAGTGTTGGTGGTTGAGGTTTAAGTGTAATCTAACTAGTAAGTGCATAAGATCAAACTTTCCTATCATAAACATCATATCTTAATCACCTAATACAGCCTCCATATGAAATATTGTCACATAGGGACTCTTGTATATAATAATGTAGTTAGTTTTCTAGCACATTAGAGTTGTTAGGAGTTCAAATAGAGTGGATAATATATATTCTCACATTACCACCCCTAGATTAGGTTTATTTTAGTCAATCCTTATCCCTTTTAACCCCAAAATTAGTTAGTCTAAATGAAAAGAGCACGGATAGATGCATTTGTTAGCTATCTAGATAGTACCCTATTTAAAGGGTTGGTAGATTTGGCTCTGAAACCTTCACACTTAGAATAAAATTAGAATGATTTAAGTTGTGGGACACCTTAACTCATATCAAACCTCTAGATTTTGATTAGGCTAGCTCCTTTAATATATCACTTTACACTACTTATTAAACTACAGATTGTTGGGATGAAAGGGAAATCTTACTTATTATTGGTGATACACTTGTATTATTGATTGATCCACTCTATTTGAGCTCTTAAAACACTGATTAGATACATAGAGACTGAATCTACAACTCAAAATATGTCCAATGCATATATATTTCATGAAGAGGTTTTATCTAGTGTTTAAAGCTTGAGGGAAATAATGGAATATACCTAATTCAAGGCACTAACCAACCACTTATATCCACTATAAGCTCAGCCAAAAGACATCAAACACTAAACATGACATGCATAATTTGACAAACTAGTAACTAGGTAAGAATCATGACTTGATGAGGGAGAAATCTCTACCACATATGCAAATCAACTAACACAAATACACTATCCCAACATAATGGAATATGGAAATAGTCATTTAATTTATCTAAAAAGGTTACAAAACTCAATCTTGGACAAGTTTGGTTTTGCCAAGAGAGGGATAGATCTAAAAATGGCTAAAATCCAACATTTATAGCAAAAACAAAGATTATAGCCCAAAGTGGCATAGAAGGGAGACAATTATTAGTCTTGTTTTGTTAACTCAAGACAAAATCCCTTTACAAAATTAAATCAATTCATTAAAATATCTTCAAACTTCTCAAAACATACATGATCCTCAATCTTGGCATAGAAAGGAGATAGGTGGGCCCATGTTGAAAATTCAAATCTTATTTTCATGAAAATATATGCCAAATATTAGATGAATAACTCTACTTAAAGTGATTTGAAGCTGAGTTAGAACAAGAAACAACAATTCTTGCATGAGATGACATAAAATTAGCTAACTAGTATGGACTAGTCAACTCTCTTTGAACTGAACATACTTGAAGTGGCACTTTAATATCTAAAATATGTATGAATATTTATGTGAATAGTATATAGGTGGATTTTAAACTCACTTTGAACTTTTTGATAGCCAATTCAAAACCAGTCTCAAACTTAACCATATGACCAACTAGGCCTACTAGCCAAATAGGCCTAAAAGCTAATATGTACATTTGGACTCCATGAAACCTACAAAAATATACCATGAAACATTAAAAACAAACACCATACCTGTAATGAATTTTCTCATCACAATATGTGTGATTTTGATGATAAAACTCTCACCATTTAGTTAATAGGTTTGACTAGGCCTATTTTGGTCTATTTTCCTACATACTGGCCATTTTGATTGAGAAATTAGGGACACTTTCAAGATTATTTATGATAAAATTAATATTTTAAGATAAATAAAAGGTCTTATCCTTTGAGATCCATTGATTAGATTCCATAGAACCGATCTTTACTTCAGTTTCCATGCTTTTTTACATATAAAACATGATTTATACCTTCATTTGTATAGATCCATACCTGAAATTTACATTTATGAAATCCTTTATAAGTTTAATTAAGTTTTTTTAAGTTTTCAAGATGACCCATGGTGATTTTATGGTGATAAACTCAACTTTTTACAAAACTAATTTTTTGGGGGCTTATGAGGGTTTTAAAGTTGAATCTTCAAAATGATGATTCATGAAGTATAGACATAAAAATACCAAAATATTTCCATTTATTTGTATAATAATTACCACCTAACATCCATTAAAATATTAGGTTACCATGCAAAAGATATGAAAATATACCACATAGAGGAAATCTGCCTGTAGGGTTTTGTTTGCATTATGGGTTGCCTACACTCTTAATGATTGTTCATAAATCACAAAACCTCAAATGATCTAAATTTTTCATTAATTATAATTAAATATTTGTACTCAAAACTTTCTAATAATTTTTGGCCAAACTCCTCACGTGGTGAACAATATGAATGTTTAAATACGAGGCTTGGAAGGGTATCTAAAACTACAAAAAGTGAAAAACTTCACTAAGCTGAAAATTACCCCTCCCCTAATTAAAAAATCTTTAAAACATAATCATTTGTTCTTTACCATGCTATAAAAACACTCTAAAATTCCTTCTTTACCATGCTATAAAAACACTCTAAAATTCCTCCTTGCTTGAAAATTCAAAAAACCCCTTTTTGGCTTATATGCCTATTTAGTTGTAAAAGCTTGTATAAGCATGGTTTGCATATAATTTGGAGTTTTTACACTCTTAAAATTAATTTTTATGGCTTTAAAAATAAATAAAATTATTTTAAAACTCTCACCTAGGCTTATCAACCTCTGTGGTAGCTCAAAATGATGTCTGCTCCAATGGTGGCCTCAAAAGGACATACTGATGACTGTGACAAAAAGTGATTATATAAAATTTTATAATGGCCATGAAATTATTTTATAATATTCTTCAACTCATGATGATGATATTTAACAAATTTCAACTCCTAAATCCATCTGTAGATGCCATAAATCTTTAATTTTCCTTCAAATTTACTCTTTGTGCATGGATTGTGTGCATAGTTGACTGAGTTTTGCATATTTTAAAGTATTTTCATGGTATTTGGAGGTTTTAAAGGTCAAATAAATATTCAATTAGATTAATAGTTTCTTAAAAAAATCTTGAAAACAACCATTACCCATATTTCTAGAATACTTTGGTCTTCAAACAAGGCAATAAGCATGGTATAGCTCAGAATCCATGTAAGTCTGCACCATAGCAAAAATTTCAAGATACTAGAATTATATTAATGATGGATAAAGGTTTTTTAATATTTCCATGAATACTTAGTATGTTTAACATCACTTTCATAGGTATGTTCCTCACATGAATGTTTGTGACCACACACCCTACAAGCATATGATTGTGTTAAGCATTGGATCCTTGATGACTACCACCATTACTAGGTCATTGTAATTTAAATACTTTTCAAATTATCTCCTTTAATCTCATTCTAATTTCATCATCCCTATGTCTCTTTCATCCTTAAAGAATCATCTCCCTTGTGATCATAGACTACTTATTGAGTACTTGACTATGTTTTGTGCTTATTACCCCTTTTACAGACTGAGAATAGGGTCCTTTAAAGCTTAGAGAGTGTGAACATGCTAAAAATTATACCTAATTCCAAAGCATGATTTTTTATGTTTTGAAAACATGATATTATTTTACTAGGCAAACAAAATCCCCAAACCACTCAACTATGTATGATGAGTTATGTATGGCTACTTTCTCAAGAGTTGTAGGTGATCAATGTTAGGTGAACCCAACATATTCATGATATTGATAATCCCTTCATCTCTCCATGATGGTTATAATTTACACTATCTATTTAACACACTCTAGAGACAATAAAACCTTTAGTAGGTCATTATGTTTCCTGGATTGATGGTTGTAGGTCATCATTTTGACCCTCTAAGCCCTAATGAAACTTAAAAATCTAGTTTGAGTCATGTATGAGGATTCTAGTACCTCTATTAACTTGTTCTTTGATTTTTTATATATATATATATATATATATATATATATATATAACATTATTGCTTCTAAAAGTCCTCCATACTACCAAACATCCTCCATACTGTTGCAACACATGATGTAGGTTTATGTAAGGCTGTAGGTGCATATTATGAAAAGGGTAATTACCTTTATTTCACATTGTTTACTTGACTATGTCATCTTGACAATAACCATGAAAATGTCCTAGGTTTTAGCTTATGATTCTTATTTAATATGTATACATGATTTAGCTCCCTTTATTACAAAAAAACACACCTAAAGGCTAGTAGGTGAAAACTAAGCACTGTAGGGTTTATGTCCTAGAAACCATGCTAAGATTATACTACCTTGAAATCATCTAAATCATTTCATATTTCATGATTAAGTTTTCAACAAAGGACTTAACCACAATCCTTCTCTAAAAACACCCTCTGTATATGCTTTACTATATATAATTCTTTGTGTATAAACTAAGGACTGAGGGCATGATGTTTAGAATATCATGACTAAGATTAAGTGTTTTTAGGTTTAATATGATGCTTTGGTAACCTCAATTTATGTTTTAAGAGACTATGAAATATCCATTTATACCTACAATCCATTTCATATTTTAATATGTCTTCATTAGGCTCCATTTAAAGTAGTGGCTTGATGATATCCTCAACCTATTGGTATGGATTTAAACATGGCTGTAATATTTCATTAATTTCTTCTTGATAAACAAATGAAACAATAATCTTTACAAAACATTCATCAATCTCCACTTGGGGTAGAGATGGACTATAAAACTTTGCACAAAAACTCTCCAAATCATCCCAAAAGGCCTTTTCATCATGATCAACTAAAAAGACATGAAATTCATTAGTATTCTTACCATTTAAAACATGTTGATCACATATTTATACCTTCTAGATGGAGTCAAATGAATATTCTTGATCTATTGCACTTGTCTCATCTTCTTCAAGAATATTGTCCATCTCAGCAATGGCTCTATGTGAGTTGTCTTCATGGATACCTTTCAAATAAATATTTATTTGTAATTCATCTATATCATCTACTACAAGCTCTTGAAAAACCTCTTTAAACTCCTTTTCTTTGGAATGATGAAAAACATAATCATGTTTATCCTTACCAAGTGGTGTCTCAATTATGATTTCTTCTTATTGATCACTAAAGTCACCTTCAATTTTTATCTCTTTAAATACATATTCTTCATTTTCCTCACAAAGAAGAGGTTCTTACTCCAAAAGTGTCATATTAGATCCCTAAAAGTATTCAATAAGATATGAAAGGTCTACAAAAGTAACCATATATGCCTGATCTTACTCATGATGCTACTCTTCTTGGATAACCTTCACCTCATCTCTCTAAACTTTTTCTTGAATGGATTTTCATGAAGGAAAAAACTTTGGATTTTAAGGAGAAATGATTTGAGGATGAATGATCTCTTGCTTTAATTCAACATCCTAGATGATATTTGATTTTTCCTCTTTCTCTCTTGAATCTTAATTCTACTTCAAAGTCATGAACTTGGGTTTATCTACCTCTATTTCCATACTTTTTACAACCATGTGTGTGAATGAAGGAATTTTATTTAGTGTTGACATTAAAACTGCCATTAATTATTGGAGATGCTGATTTTTAATTTCAATTTTCTTGGCTAAATTAGCCTCAAAATTAAGGATTAAATCACTAGAGATTTCTTCCTACAAACTTAAGTATGTAAGCTCTTGTATCATCCCTAGAATTTGAAAATTAAACTTCTCATAGAAAATGTTTTCAAAATTTTGAGGCATCTCTTGGATAGACTTCTAGGTAGGAAATATAGGCAAGGCTTGGTTTGACTCTTGAGGGTTTTGATAAATATTAGTTTGGTAATCATAAAGGGAAAGGGTAGTTCTATGGGAACATACGGTTGACTATGATAACCCTGGGGTTTCTCATAAACCACCAACCTCTCTTCAATGTTTACTATTAGACTTCCAATGTCTAAAATATCAGAGCTAGACTTTGAGTGACGTTGCCTTATGAAATTTTCACATAAATCTTTAGCTCGCTTCAAATTTGCTCTCATACTCTAAACTTTGTACTTAGAAATTTCCTCCCTGTAGCTCTTTCTAGTATCTATACTTATCATCTCTTTCTCATAGCCAAACAAAGTTTTCTTGAAGATTGAGATATATTTATTTGGGACTTGATTGGGCTGATTATGAGGATAACAAGACTCATGAGAGTGGTTATAGGACTAGTATGATCTTTCATACTATTGATAAATCTATGTATATTCATTATATGGCTGATATGGCTCATGATAGGACTAATATGAGTCATGAGGATCATACTAGAATTATTGGTAAGGAGAAGAATGGTAAAATTCTTCTCTATAGGCTGATATGGCCTATAAAATCATGAAGATAACTAAAATTATGAACAATGTAGCTTTTGCCTTGAGATGATAGCCATAAGAGTACTAAAAACTAGCTTTGAAGATGAATGTACTACAAACTTGTACTCTAATTATTGAACTCATGTCCCACCAAGAATGTTAGAAATATTAGCTATTTAGATAATGCCTTGATTTAAGGCTTGGTATATTTATCTCTAAAACCTTCATACCTAGATTAACATTGGAATGATCTGAGTTACGGGACACCTAAAGTCAAAACAGACCTCTAAATTTTGATGAGGCTAGCTCTTCTAATGTATCACTTTGTACTACTTACTAAATTACTAATTATTGGGATGAAAATAGAGAGAAGGAAAATAAAAGGGAAATCCTACTTATTATTGGTGATACACCTATAGTACTAGTTCATCTACTCTTTTTGAGCTCCTAAAATACTGATTAGATAGGTAAAGATTGAATCTACAACTCCAAATATCTCCAATGCATCAGTATTCCATGAAGAGGTTTTATTTAGTGATCAAATATTTAGGGAAATTATGGAACAGACATGATTTAAGGCACTAACCAACCACTTATATCTATTGTAAGCTCATCCAAAAGACATCAAACACTGAAAATGACCTGCATATTCTGGCAAACTAGTAAGTAGGTACGAATCATGACTTGACAAGGGAGAAATATCTACCACATATGCAATTCAAATGACATGAATACAATATACTATCATAATGGAATATGAAAATATTCATTTAATTTATCTAAAAAATTCACAAAACTCAATCTAAGAAGAGTCTAGTCTTGCCAAGAGAGGAATATATTTGAGAATTGGATAAACAACCAACATATATAACAAAATAAAATCCTATAGCCCAAAGTGGTGTATAAGGGAGACAAGGATTAGACTTGTTTTGATAACTCAAGACAAAATCCCTTTACAAAATTAAATCAAGTCCTTAAAATATCTTCAAACTCTTTAAAACATGCATGATCCTAAATCTTGGCATAGAAAGGAGATAGGTAGGCCCATGTTGAAAAGTAAAATCTTCATTTAATGAAAAGATACACCAAATATTAGATGAATATATTTACTTTAAGTGATTTGAAGCTAATATGGAACAAGAAGCAATACTTCTTACATGAGATAACATGGAATCGGTTAACTAGTAAGGACTAGTCAACTCCCTTTGAACTAAACACACATGAAGTGGCACTTTAATCTTGAAAATATGCATGAATATTTATGAGAAAAATATATAGGTGGATTTTAAACTCATTTTTAACTCCTTGATAGCTAATTCAATGCCAATTTCAAACTTAACCATTTGACTAATTAGGCCTATTAGCCAAATAGGCATAAAATTTAATCTATGCAATTGGACTCCATGAAACCTACAAAAAGTCACCATGAAACCTAAAAAATAAAAATATAGAACATATAACATATTTTCTCATCACAAGATATGTGATTTTGATGAGAAAACTCTCACCATTCAGTTAACAGGGTTGACTAGGCCTATTTTGCTCTATTTTCCTGTAGGTTGGCCATTTTGATTAAGTTAATAGGGGAACTTTCAAGGTTATTTATGATTAAATTAATAAATTAGGATAAATAAAAATTCTTAGGCTTTAATCTCCATTGATTATATTCTATTGAATTGGTTTGTACTTCATTTTCCATGCTTTTTTCCATACAAAACATGAATTTTGCCTTCATACATATAGATATACACATAAAATTGACATTTATGGAATCCTCTCTGAGTTTAATTGATGTTTGAAAAGGTTTTAGGTTGATCCATGGTGATTTTATGGCAATAAAATCAACTTTTTTCAAAACTAGTTTTTTGACGGCTTAGGAGGGTTTTAAAGCTAAGTCTTTAAAATGATGATTCATGAATTAAAAACCTATAAATACAAAACAATTTCCATTTAGTTATATCACATTAACCCTATAACATCCTTGAAAATATTGGGTTCCCTTACAAAAGATATGAAAAGTTACCATGTAGAGGAAATCTACTTGTAGGGTTTTGCTTGTATTCTGGGCTACCTACACTCTTAAAAATTGTTCATAAAGCATAACCACTTATCTAATATAAATTTTTAATTAATTATAATTACATAGGGTTCCTAAAAACATGATAATATTGATAAACCAAACTCTTCTCATGCTAAACAATATGAGCGTCTGAATAAGAGGCTTGGAAGGGTGTTTAGAACTACAAAAAAATGAAAAACTTCACCAAGATGAAAATGAATCTTTCCCTATTTCCTAAATCCTGAAAAAATCATAATGAGGTCTATACTATGATATAAAAACACTTTTAAATTCCTCCTTTCTTGAAAAGTAACAAAACCCCTTTTTGGCCTATATGCCTATTTATTTGCAAAAGCCTCTATGATCATGGTTTGCATATGATTTGGAGTATTTACAATCTTTAAAGTTCTTATGATGATGAAAAACATCATCCTATTATTTTCAAACTCTAACCTAGGCTTAGAAACCTTTGTGGCACCTCAAAATGTTGTTTGCTCTAATGGTGGCCTCAAAAGGACATGCTTATGACTGTGACAAAACATTGAGTATCTAAATTCATCCAATGGCCATGAAACATTTTGAAAATGTTCTTAGAGTCATTATTATTTTATGTACCAAATTTTAAGTCCTAAATCCACCTTTGGATGCTATAATCTTCAACTTTCCTTCAAATTTTCTCCATGTGCATGGATTGTGTACATATTTGATTGAGTTTTACATGTAGGAAAGTATTTTCATCGTATTTTGAGGTTTTCAAGGTGAAAAAAATATTTTATTTCCTTAAAATATTCTTAAATAATATTTAAAAGAACCTTTACCCATATTTCTAGCATACTTTGGCCTCTAAACAAGGCAATTAGGCATGGTATAGCTCAGAATCCATACAAGTCTATGCCATAGTAAAAATTTCATGCTAATAACATTATCTTAATTATGGATAAATGATTTTAATATATCCATTACTAATTATTATATTCAACATCAATTTCATAGGTATGTTCCTCACATGAATGTTTTTGACTACACACCCTACAAGCATATGACTATGTTAAGCATTAGATCCTTGATGACTACCACCATTACTGGGTCATTGTAATTCAAATCCTTTTAAAATTATATCCTTTAATATCATTCAAATTTCATCATCCCTATGTCTCTTTGATCCTTAAATAATCATCTCCCTTGTGATCATAGACTACTTATTGAGTACTTGACTATGTTTTGTGATTATTAGCCCTTATACATACTGAAAACATGATTCTTTAGATCTTAGAGAATGTAAAAATGATAAAAAGTCTACTTAAGTCCAAAGCATGAATTTTTACACTTTGAAAACATGATATTCTTCTTAAATGGAAAAAAAACCCAAATGGCTTGACTATGTTTGGTGAGTTGTGTATGGCTACTTTCTCAAGAGTTGTAAGTAATCAATGTTAGGTGAACCCAACAAGTTCATGCTCTTGATAATCCCTTAATCCCTCCATACTGGTCATAATTTACACTATCTATTTAACACATTCTTGGGACAAGAAAACCTTTAGTAGTTCACTATGTTTCCTTAATTGATGGTTATAGGTCATCATTTGACCCTCTAAACCCTCATGAACCTTTAAAAGCTAGTTTGAGTCATGTATGAGGATTCTATTCTCTCTATTAAATTGTGATTTGATGCTAGATATAGCCTCCTTACTATCAAAATTCCTCCATACTACCAAACATCCTCCATACTATTACAACATAGGCCTATAGGTTTTATCCAAGGCTGTAGGTATATATTGTGAAAAGGGTGATTACCTTTATTCCACAATGCTTACTTAACTATGTCATCTTGACAATAACCATGAAAAAGTCTTAGGGTTTAGGTTATGAATCTTATTTAAGATGCATACATGATTTATCTCCTTTCATTACAAGAAAATACACCTACATGCCTGTAGGTGAAAACTAAGCACTATAGGGTTTATGTCCTCAAAACCTTGCTAAGCTTACACTACCTTGACTTCATCTAGAAAATTTCATATTTCATGAGTCCTTTTTCACCAAAATACTTAACCATAATCCTCCTTAAAATATACCCTTTTTTTATGATTTACTGTATATAATGCTTTATGTATAGACTAAGGACTGAGGGCATAATATTTTTAAGATCATGACTGAGATTAAGTGTTTTTGAGGTTTAATATGATGCTTTTGAAACCTCAAGTTATCCTTTAAAATATAATGAAACCATTAGACACCTAGATCATTTCTCCAAACCCTATTTGAAAATATTGAAATTATGGTTGTAAGATGAAATGGACTATAGGTATTCATGGTTGTAGGTTCCATTGAATTGAATTATAGGATACTTTCTTGTGTGTATAAGCTACTATCCTCTCTTCATAACCCTCTAGGTCTAGTGAGATGAAGTCCTTTTTAAAAATATTTAACCATGAATATGATGGTAAGAATTCCTTAAAATCATTGGAAGTATATAAAAATACTATTAGAGCCTTCAATATGGCCCTGTAAATGAAAATGCATGGTTGTAGATAAGGTCTCATGACTTATAAACCCCTTTTTCACACTAAATATGACCTTCATTATTTTTGCCTTCTCATGGCAGTGAGATCTTATTGTGCATAGGATTTAAGGTATCTCCCATGCTTCTTTCATCTTCATTGATACTTTAAAAATAGCACTTGAATATTTTAACCTACTATAGGCCTATGTTATTATGCTTAATTGATGTATGTATCCTTTGTCCATGCCTATAGTGATTCTTGATTAACGATTAAATTCTTGATGATGATCCATGGAATGAAGGTGGGGGTGAGGGTAGAGGTATGAATGTAAAATAGAAACATGATGAAAAGGCATGAAAGGAGAATAGGAAAAGAACAAAACATAGTGGAAAACATAGAGTATGACAGTGGAATTTGCTGAAAGAGATGGAGGTGGGAAAGGAGTATGGAGGAGTATGACAAGGCCAAGATAAAGAGTCAAATGAAAATATGGGAAAAAAATAATAACAACACATGAATTTTTAATCCATTAGAGGAGTCAAAGGAGGTGAATTTGAAACATGATTTTCTCTAAAAACCTTAAAATTTACAAGACTTCCTTAATTTATGCTAAACAAGATCCTTTTGAGACACTTGAAATCATGGAGGTGATTTCTTGGCCATGAAACTTTGTGAAAGTCTAAAAATTATGATTTTAATTCATTAAAACTTGATGTAAACCCTGAAAAACACAACCTTCTTGAAAATTTAAAGATGCCTTCCTCTTCAAGGATAGTACAATTCACCTTTGAAGCCCATACTACACTTTATATTGACTAGATAAGTTTGTGACCCTTGTTTGACATTAAAATGGATGAATAAAACTTTAAGGAGACCATTTAAATTTATAACAAGTCCTCAATATTTTGGAACAAGTTAATTTTCATTGAAACTCTACCCAAATGACGAGAAATTAGAGAAAACTGGTTGCCTTTCTGGTTGTAGGCCAACATAATTTGACAAATCTTCAAATAGATGGTTCATGAGCCTAGATAATCTAATTAAAGAGCCACTTAGACCATCATGGATCCATCTAATTATACTTTCTTCACCCCAAATTTGATATTTTTGCCCTTTCTCAATAGTCTGTACCACTCCCAAACCTACAAACAGGTCTCTTTGTGCCAAGAAGGAAAATTACAATAGAGGACTGGTTTTGGGCTATATGGACATGAAATACCATGAACATTATCATGAATATTTAATATTCCCTACAAATTATCTCCCTTTCCCCTGCTATATGGAATCCATATGGAATTCGTACCTTTGCTTGTAAATGAGAAAAAACAAGCTCTTTTTGCCCTTTAAAAGACTACAAAAGCCTTCCACCACTTGGTAAATAAAATTTGAGAAGCATAATATGTTATTACATGAAAAAATATAATTTTTATCCTTTTCTCATTCTCTTAAATAGGCAAATTGGCACGTGTGGGTCAATTTAGGGGCTTTTTGGGCTATTTAGCATATCGAGTGACTTTTTCATATCTTGAGACTTAGGACTTAAGGTATTTTCACCTTTTTTAACATGAATAAAGGCCAAATGGATATTTATAAATACATTTTAAATGTAATTATGGAATTTTTTACCCAAATATGCATTTTTAGGCCACAACTCACCAATTTTACTAGCTACAAACGGTTATTGATCAATTTTAGGAAAGTTTCCAAAGATAGGGATAGTAATTTGACCTTGATAGGTAAAATTACTAACCATAGCATGGGATATAAACCCATAATATATAGGTCTATCCCATTCATATGTAACTCACAACCTTGTGCTAATCCCATATTAGTCTAACCTTGAAGTTAGGCTTGAACAACCTCAATCTAGGGTGTAGGTTAGAGTGCTAATAGTTATGGCATGCCTAGTGGGAATAAATCCAAGCATTAGAGCATTCACTAAAAAAAATTTGATCATCTCAAATAGATTCAAGCACTCACATGTTAGGTTTTTAATTAGAATTTCATGACAAGGATCATCATATGGTCATCATCTCATGATAAGAAGATCTTGACGATTAAGAGTTCACCTTGTTTTTAGTTGTTTTGTGATGAGTTATGGCTGCATATGGAGTATACCTCTATCATACACCCCATATCATCATCCCTATGACCCATTTTAACTCCATTATGACCCCTATCAACCTTATAATAACCCTTATCGGCCCTATAATGAACCTCCTTATGCCAAGATTAACAACCTTATTACAAACATCATTCATCTCATTGGGATCCTACTTATCAACCTAATCATTCATGGAAATATCATGACATTATACTCAACCTATTCATGTTTAAAATAAATCCATATCAAGCTTTAAATTAGATTTTTTGAGTTATGAAACACACATGGAGAAGGTATGGCTAATAAATTACTAGGCATGTTTTTAAGAACTTGAGAGATTCATTATAAAAAGATAAGAGAGAGTGGGCATTTTTTCATGAGAAAAAGTCATTCAAGGTTCAATAGGGACATGATTGATAGAGGTGGCATAGTTTCAAAGATATATGAGAGGTTAGTAGTATATGATGGACAACAAGTTCATCATCATCAACCTTATATCCCCTACTCCACCCCATATCAGTCTTCTATTGAGCTTCCCATCACCCATCAGAATTATCAATAAAACATATGTCAAAACACTCCAAGTCACTTCCAAGTACTTCCAACCTTTCCTTCCTAGAATACAGTTCAAGAGAGAGTTCAAAAGGGGGGAGAAGTGTGTCTTATGAAGGCTAAGTTCCATGATTCAAAATATATCTTGTAAGGCCATTAACATTATAATTAGCATAAAGAGACCACTAATCAGATGATACATGAATTTGAGGCTCACCTTAATAAACAAATTTAACTTGCAAACCAACACCTATCTCAGTTAGTAGAAGTAGTAGAAGTAATACAAAACTAGATGGAAATGTCCCTATTCATGTCCAACAATGTAACACATGTGAAAGAGGAAACTCTTACATCTATGTTTATAAATTTGTAATAAGTTATGAATTCAAATGGATTAGAATATCAATTAAGCATAAGCCAAAGTTTCAAAGTGGAGGACAAGTCTAAGATCATTCAAGAGTTTAAGCCCTTCCTCTCATGGAAATCCATTCAAGATAGTGTGAAAAAGAAAGAGGAAATATAGACTGTAAAAGATGGGAAGATGAATGAATGTAATAAGGTACACATTTCATCTTTCCTAATGTCATTCCAAGGATATTCTATTCCATTCCTTGAGAAGGATCCTTTCTTTGAGGAGATAAGTGAAGAGGACCATAAGATGGTAGCTAATGGAGATGACTTAACTAAAATTGAAGAATAGATTGTCATTGGGACACCTATTAATAATGAGGAACACCTTTTAGTATTTCATAATTCAAGATAGGATGAGCTTCAAGAAATTTATTAGATGCAAGATGAGTCACAAGGAAAGGATGTTTTAATCAAATAAGAAGAGGATTTTTTTCAAGACTTCCGTAATGACATGGTATCCACTCTTTGTCATGACACTCTTGAAATGTGGGAAATTAAATCATATATTTATCTTTTATTAACTACAAGGATATTAAAAATCCTCTAATGGGCTTCAAGAATTTAAGATAATGTATGTGTTCAATAAGATTCTAGTTTCATTGAAGACAAAATACCCCTCCTCTATCGCAAATATGAGCTTGTTGATGAGTGTGAAATCCAAATAGTTGGTGAAAGTTTAAGGTGTCATCATGATTACATGGTATGTCAAGAAAATGAGGATGACCGAGTTGTAGTAAAGAATGAGACTTATTATGACTATGTGAAAGAATTGGACATATGTGATCAACATAATGTTGTAAAAGTGAATGGTAAGAATGAAAGTGAATTCCATGTCTTGTAAATTGATCATTAAGATATGGAGTTTTAGGAAGTCTTGGGTAAATTTTGTTTGAGTTTAGATAACCCACCTATACCCCATGAGGGACTTGAAAATGGTCTTAAAAATAACACTATGGTAGTTGATCATTTTTAGTCTCATAGGTAGAATCAATGATAGCTTAATGAAATGGGGAAGCCATGCTTGGAAAATTATTAATAGGTTGGAGGCCTTGAAAAACAACCATCTCAAATATATCAGAATGAAGACACAAGTCAAAACATACCAATTAAGTTGTTAAGAAAATCACTACTTGAGAACATGAAAAATTAGGAGCAACTCATGATTGTGGTATAAATCAGACTATTAATACAAGGAAGACAAGTGTGTAATGATTATGATTGGGTGATTGACTCACCTAGACATCCCTTTTGCCTATGAGTAGATTAAGAAGGTTGAACTACTCTCATAGGAATATATGAAAATGTATATGTCTTTAGCTACAAGTGGGAGTCCTCATGCAGTGAGAAATACCTAATCAAAATCAAATCAATATATGGAAATTAGACCACATGGTGTCATAGTTTTTAGAGAAGTTTTCCATTTTATCCTAGAGGAGAAAAGAGTTTTACCTCAAGTTAGTTGTTTATAATTTTTTTGTCTTGTTCCAATAAGTGAACAACACAAGTTTAGTTTACTACCTTGTTCCTTTGGTATCTTTCCTCATTTGTTCTTAGTCTAGGTGTTATTTATTTGGTTGTCCTTGTGTGTTTTATGAGTTTATATAGTCTTAAGAGGTTTCATAAAGTGTAAGGTCTCTTTGGTAGTCATATGGTCATACAAGTGATGATGTCATATATGATTCATCATTGTCATGAAAAATGAGTGGGTTCTCTTGACTAGTAGGCTAGTCAACCCCTATGAGTCACTAAAAAATGTTGTCAATTTGTCCTTCCAATAAAAATTCTAAACTCTACAAGTAAAAACTTTCCATGACACCCACCCAAGCCTACACATGGTGATCTCATGCATGATAATGTCTCCTAAATTACTTCTTGAAGTCATTTAACACTATTAGAGGTGTCATAGAGCCTACTTGTGAACCCATCAAATCATAGCTATTTTTAGGTCTATTTGGTGTTGTGATAGTGGTGATGGTGATCCTTGAGTGATCACTAAGGTGTGAAGATATCTTGTGAGGTCTGATGAGTGGTTTTAAACTTAGTTTATATGATTCAAGATCCTTAGTAGAAAGTGAAGCAAGTTTACAAGATTAAGGCTTCTATTGCTCCTATTTCGGTCATTTTAACATGAGAGAGGGCCTTACTAGCATTATGAATGATGTCTAAGCTTCATTTGGTTCATAGTGAGGAGCCTAGTAATGTATTTAAAGTCCTTTTTAGAATATTTGTTTAATCTTGTTTCAAACACTGAGTATCCCTTTCAAAGAACTAAATTATCCTCAAACATGACCCATGAGTATATATTCCTTATAAAACATTTTAAAGTGGGGAATTTTTGTGTCTCATTGATTGAAAGGGTCTTGAAACAACCCCTAAGCCATCACTAGGTCATTTCATATCATAACGGTGGATTTTAGAAGCAAAATCCACCTCCTGACTCATCAATTGGGTCCCACACATGGAAAAATTAATCCTTTAAACTCCTCCCAAACATACCACAAGTTTTGTAATGTATTTTTACTTTTTTTTTCCTTCTCCCAAGATCAAAAATTTTGAAGAAATGTAGAAAAGAGAGAGTTATTAGGTGTTTTAGTAGGTTGTAAGGAATTGTACAGTAAAGTCCATATAAAGGGGGGTAAGATATTGAAATTAAACTCATGTCAAACTCTCTAGTGAATTTTAGAAATCATAAAATGAAAAATAGATCAAAATCCATCCCTCTCAATTGAGCTCCTTGGTAGTGCAAACAAGCTTTCAGGTTTTCACACATTTCATATAGGAGAGAGAATATCAAGATTTAATAATCTAGGGAAAGGGATGGATTCTATTGACCTTATTATTTAGGATTTTATGTAAACCATATGCATCACCCTACACCCATATATCACACATGCATGGGTGTGAAACCAAGTACATATTTATGTTATCTCTATTTATAGACTGTAAACAAGTTTATCTATGTTATAGAGCATTCAAAGCATGCCATGTTTTCTAAAGGTTTTTAAAGTCTTATTTATCCTTAAAATTCTCATCCAAGTCATGTCATGAAGAAAATATATCCTCTTGAAACCATACTCTAAGGTGATTGTCTTGAATATTGAGTGACCTCCTATGTAAGTGGAAAAGGGGGTACCTGTATAGAGTTTTGGGATTGTTTAAAAGTCATACACATGATCCCATATTTGGTACATGATTTATTTTATTCCCATATTCATAATTTAACTCTACACTAATCCATCTTACTTCTAGCCTATTTTTCAACATTAAACTCTCACTTAGTCACCACAAACCTTCAAGGTAGACTAGACACATAGGGTTTCATTATTGGAATGGGTTATACAAAGGTGAAGGGACTTAGAGGGGATAAAAAGGTTATAAAAAACATGGAATATGGAAGGAATTTTAAATAAATATTAAACCTTCACCTTTAACCCATTATGAAAATATAAACATCTCACAGTCCCTACAAGCCTTTGAAGGCATATTTGAGCAAGTAGTATGGTTATGGTTAGTTTGAAATTTATAAGATATTTAACATACATAAATATTAATAATATTCATATGATAATGTATTAATACAAATATATAAATTTTATGATAATGATAAACACCCTCAATCACCTCAATATGCCAACTCAGTTAGACCATTTGAACATGTTAAGGATTGTGATAATAGGATTAAGTAATATTGAGAATATGATAATTATTTTAATGATTAAAGAGGTTAAAAATGAAAAAATAACAATTATAAGCCAAATAATATGTGATCCCCTTAAAAAAAAGGAAACACCAATGCTTCCTCAAGAGGAACACATACAGTTTAGGCCTAGAAATACAACTACATGTTGACTATAAGTGAGGAAAGATTTGAGGAAAAAACCCTATTTTAAGGGTAAATAAGGTGATAAATGGGTCATCAACATGATCAGGTACCTCAAGAAGAAATTAAGTTTTACTGAATAAGATGAAAAACTAAAAGGGAAGGAGTAGGTTCATACTTGTAGCCAAATAGCGAAACACCATCTATAAGATGACTATACAAATAAGATACATGGAGTTAAAGGAACCATTGTTGAGGTATTTTAAATACATGGGGTGATACTAGATTCACAACTCCATGAAGAGATATTAGTAATGATAAATGGATAGAAGGATGTTGAAGGTAGAGTTTACTCTCTTTTAAATAGTCAAGGTGCAAGACTTTTACAGGTAGAGTTATTGGAAATAGAGTGAGATTGTGATAAGTATGCAAGAGTTGAAATGTAAAAGGTGAAAATAAACACTCTTGGTTGTTTCTTAAGGTTCTTGGAATTCAATGGACCCTTTAGTCTCTTTGAGATAGGTGAGGAACATTTAATAAACTCACATAGGCCTTTTAGGCATAAATAGACCTAAGAAAAACCTATGCACAACAATTGAGAGTTTTATACATACTTTGGAATTGTTGAAAGGTTGAAAACACCTGACAAGGTAGGTAAGGAAGATATATTAAGAGCCTTAAGTGGAATTAGTTGACTAAATTTGACCCTACAAGTCAAATTGGGGCCCCTACAAGTAAAAACATGTCTTTATATGTTTTATGGGGTCTACAATTTTTTCATAAGGTGTGTTATTGGTCATTTGATGGAATTTAATGTCACATTAGCTTTGGTCATTAGTCATTTTAGTCCTTATATCATTTTGGGTCATTTTGAGGTCAAAATAGGATATTAAATGAGTTGTACAGACTCATAAGGAAGTGTGAAGGTGTAATAAGGGTGATTTCAAATGACATGTGTCCTAAAAAGTTTAAATCATGTGTCATAACTTAAAATTTGTAGGTTATATAGAAGAAAGGGTGTTTTTTTTGAGAAAAGAGAAGAGTTTGGCACTTGTACAAACTATGAGAATATTTTACACATGGGAGAAGGTTTTAATATGACTCTCCATCTTCCTCACACTTGTATCAATGCTTTAAATTATCTGTAAGTTCTAACAAAATCCCAAATTTGTTTTATTCCCTTTTAGCCTTTCTAGACATGCAAAAGTGATCAACAAGTTCATGCTTGGTATGGCTAGTGGAAGAGGTTTTAGGTCAAACACTTTTATGAAGTGTTATTAAACTAATATTTATCCATGTACATAAAAATATTTACAGTATTGGTAAACCATGCTTTATGAACTGTCATTTACAAGCTCACTATGTTTTCTCACTTGTTAATTTATGTACCCTATAGGTTTTGCTCTAGTTTGAGAAAGTCCATAAAAAATAGCTAATGAGGTTGTTTTCATATGATTTTTGATTTATTATCTATTTTTCCCAATGCTTTTTTAAGTGTTTCAAGATGTTTTAACATACAAATAATCTTATGTTGTAAGTGAATGCACCATTCTATGTTATAGACAAATTTTCACCATTTTTAGATCTTCATGCTTGAAAATGGCCTAAAAGGGTTAGGATAGGTTGTTTTAATTTTTTAAAATCATATATTAGTTCCATTTCATTTCTCAATATCATTCTCCAAATATCATTCCATGGATGCAGCCATGAGATACTATACAATCAGTTTACTCTGATTGTTATGTATAATCAACCATGATGGTTAAGCTATGACCACATTGTAAAAGACAAATTGAAGGTTCCAAATATGTGAGATACATTAAGTATTTTTTTGAAATTTCATATGATAAGGAAAACACTATGGTATTCATATGCAAAATTTCCATACAGTTTACCATTATTGTGCACCTATACGTGCTTGGAAGAGAATATCACATTTAATTAAAGGTCTTGAGACCTATTTCAAGATTACAATAGTGATAAACATGAATTTAAGGAGAACATAATGGATTAAAAGTGATCATTATCATAAATCATATATTTTTTGGAAGATATGCATACTACCTACTTATACATGATAATAATCACCTTCAAGTGGTGTTGACAGAAGACTGAGGTACTCAATAGACTAGGGAAATTTTCAATAAATAGGAGTAGAAGAAATTTGATTTTCAAAAAATGTGTTTGTGTATTCTCTCTCCAATTTCTATGTAATTAGGCTTATCTTTTTGGTTGTATGATTCAATAATTCTTAGTGTGTAAAAGTTGTAATGAATTCTTTCTTGTCTTGATTGATATGTTAGTCTTAGATGTGCAAAAGCTATTGAAGGATTGGAAATTACAATGATTATTAGAAATTAAGTTTATTTAATCATGTTCTAAATGTGTATGAGTGCCTTATTTTGATGTAGTTTTTTGTATATGTGTAAAATCTACCTTAGATACCTCATTAGCTTGAGCCATAATCTCCTAATTAAGGGTGTGCAATAACTAATATAAAAGGGGAAACCTTAGACTAAGGCTTGTGAGTTTCCTATATCAATTACTCCTTAGACTTATAAACTATGTCTGACTGTATGTGTGCGATATCTACTTACAATAGGCATAAGTTTTAAAAGCACTTGTCCATTTACAAACCAACTAGAGAGGTGATTCTTGAAAACCATAGAGTCTTATTTTCTAACTTACCCTTCCCTCCTTTTTTGATTTTTTTTGAAATATATCCACCTTATATTATCAACCATCCACCCATCCAACTCATGTAGTAATTCACTACCCTTTAGGAACCACACCTTCATCCAAAAAAACCTTATTGATAATTTGCATGACACCAACTATTCCATCAATATGTTGTTATAACCACATACCTATAACTCATGCCCTGGAGTGTATTTTATCTCCATTGAGATCTTAAAATGTTAGAGGCTACCTCATTGACTATGATATACTTAAAACCAACATCAACACAGTCAACTTAGTTTATAGTATTTGATAGCAATATTTGAACATCTCAACATAAAAACCTCCAAGTTAAAACATATTCAAGACAACCAAGGATCTTTTCCTTTCTCCCTATGTAATTTCAATTCTTCCTTTTGTATTGTTTTTCAAAATTTTGTAGTCTACAAAATTGTAACCATATAGCTAACTAGGTCAACCTAGTCGACATAGTTTTTTAGTCTATCTTATGTCTAAGAGACATAATCATCTTATTTGACTTTGTTTTTAAATAACTTCCTTCTACGAAATAGAAATGACCCAATTGGCTTTGTTCTATACTACTTACATATATTTTTGCCTAAACTAACTCTATACTATTATCAATCAAGGAATTAATATCTATTTTCTAGCAATTAATTCACCTTTCCTTTTCAATTGTTTACTTATTTATAGTAACCCACATAGATTAAATATATGTTTTTTCAAATTATTATTTTAGTTTCACTATTTATTATTTTTTAAATACAACCAAATCACTTTACATTCAAAAATTATTAAACATTTATCTTCCCAAGGCCTACCTACTTGGATTTCATCACCAAGGGGAAGCTAACTTGGTTTTCTATCCAAGTATAAATACATGGTTCATGGTATATATTGGCAAAGCACCTAATACCCTTAGCATTGTGGGATTGTTAAGTGAGGAGGTCGGCTCTAATACCAAGCCAATACCATCACCAATATAGATCCTTTTCACCCCAAAATTCCTGAAACCAACCCTAGATTGCTTTAAAATTACTTATTTTAACTAACTTTTCTATTACATTAAAATCAAAATTTATTATAACTTAATAACACTTAATATGACCAACTAATTAGCATTTACATTTAAATTATTACTTTATCTTTGATCATTATGTTTTGTATTGTAAAACTTGCATTGGATAGCATTGTTTTAAGGTTTATGTTATGTGTTCTAATTTGATCAATCACATTTATCCAATTGTTTATGTGTTCTCTTTCATTATTATTTCAAATTATCTTTCAAAATTTTATCCTATTTTATAACATTGTCATCTTAGTAAATACAATCTCCTAAAGATTATGAAACCTCCTTTCTTATATTACATATCTGACCTATAAAATTATGTTTTATTATATATTTGTTCTATTTCTTGTTCATCATCACTTTGTCAAACCATACAACTATGTAATCTTTTTAGCCTATGTCTAATTATTACTTTATTGACCTAGTCAATTTTGTCCCTGTTGGTAAATTATGTACTTTTCTAGATGAATATATCCCTAATTTTCCTTATTCTTTATTAATATTTGTTTATTTCATAAAACATCATGAAATCACCTATCATAATCTTATTATAAAACTTGAATCCATTTAGACACTATATGGGGTGCTCTTTTCTTCCTTTCTTTACCTCCCAAGAGAATATTCACTCTTGGAGTACTTATTCCTCTCCCTCATATTTGGATTACAACATGGTTCAAATAATGCTCCAAGATGTGATTGATGGATCATATCCTTTTCATACATATCAAGATAATTCCCATATTCAAGCATCTCATCACAATGTGGGTGCAATTGACACAAGTCTATCCAATAACCCCACAGGTGATCCACCACCTAAAAACTCTCCCCTTAATACCAATACAATGAGTCCTCCTTAAAACACCAATAAAATAATTGATACCACCCAACTTATTGAATAAATAGTGTAAGAAATGAACATAATACAAACATATAACACCTCCCAAGTGATTTGAATACAACATCATCTGATCAATATGGCTAATCAACCTCCCATTCTTCTCCCTCAAAATAAACAAAATTTTATTCCTCCACCTTGGAGAGATGTCATAGGAAATGTTATCTCCTAGCCTATCATGAACAATAAGATGCTCCAATAAATTTAAATATATCCTTTAGACCCTTTCATCATTTATATTGATACTGGTAACATATATCCAATTATTAAATATGATGGGACTAAAGACCTTACATCTTTTCTTAAGGAATTTGGAAATATTTATAAGGAATGGATCTAAACTAATAATTTCACCACAAATAAAATTTTAGTTAAAAATTTCATTGGTGATGTATTGGAATGGTACAATCAACTCCCATAACATTCTATATGATAATGTGATGATTTAGTCAATCCTCTAATTAAGGAGTTTCAACATAATGATCCCCCCAAAAAAATACCTTAGCCATTTTAGCAATGCTAAATAATATGCCACTAAATTATCTCATGATTTTATCAAGAGATGGAAATATTTGGCCCACAAATCCGATCATAACATGACTAATGATAATTTTTTAAAACTCTTTATAACCATATTATCACCTTCCCTTTAGTATAAGGTTCAAAATTTTGCTCGTCAAATGATTAGTGAATATTTTGACCAAGAAAATCATCAAGACTTCTTAATGGAATAATAAAAACCTAATACCAAATTCATTAAAGTATTTTTACAACATTTCACTAATGTAATAACCATCAATCCTCCTCAAACCAAGTTAGGAGTTACCAAAGCTAACAATCCCTCATCTTCTCTTACACCATTAACTATGTAGCGAATGAAAGAATTTTTATCACCCTCTAAACCATTTAATTATCCCAATAATCCTCCAAAATGGTATGACCCTACTTAATTTTACTGGTTCTATGCCAACATCAGCCATTCCCATGAAACATGTATAAGTCTCAAAAAAATTGTTTTTTCCTATATGCTTGGTGATTCATTCAATCACAAATCCATGATTTAAATCCATAATCAAGATTTAAAAATTACTTATAAAAATGGATAATCTCCTAAATATTATTCTTACAACAACCAATTTTTATTCCACATCTAACACTCAACAAGCCAACACAGATGATTATTCTATTGATGCCGACTATGATCAATATTACAATAATTATCAATATATCAATATAGATAAAGTTAATTATTACTATAAACTAGCTCATAAATATCATATCACTAAACCTAAGAAACCATATTTGGAAGAGTAACTCGTAAAAAACACTACAACTACTCACTTAGCTTCAGAAACTAATGAGTAACCATCTCCTCCTTCCAAAAACCCAACCACTTCTCTTCCTCTAAAATCTAATTTACCTTCTAAGCCTCATGAAAATTTTTCTTCCAAAACTCATTAGAACTAATTAGAATAATTTAACTCCATGCCTTATAAAATTCCTATTATGAAGTTAGTTCACACATATTCTTATCATCACAAGTCCATCATACAACAACTTCAATAAATTGAAGAGACATATTCTCAAGATCCTCAACCAACTAAAGTGCATACCATTGAATCCATTTGTCCTTCTTCAAAACCATCCATAGAGTTCCTCTAAAAATACATGATTAATGATGAAATATTATTTTTAGCCAATGATCCACCCCTATTCATTAAAATAGCCATTAATACCACCCTGAATTATAAATTACTAGTAGATGAAGGGTTTGGTAAATGTGACATCTTTGTGTCTCATCAAACAAATTGGATATAATAAATATCATCTCAAATAAACTCTCTTAACTTGTTTTGTATTTGACAAAAAATAATCAAAAGACATGTGGTTTTATTTTATTCCATCTTATGCTTAGAGTTAAGACTATTCAAACTAAGCTCATTGTCCTTGATTTACCCTTATCTTACAACATACTCCTAGGATCCCCATGGACTCCTAGAATGATGGATATTGCCTCTTGTGGTATCCAATGTATCAATTTATTTCATAATGGAAAAATTTATAAACATGAGGCCTATCCCAACCCTTAGAGTATTCAACTCCCAAATCCCAAATATCAATATCTATTTACTAGAATTCTAATGATAAATAGTCCTCCCTTACCTAAATTCATCAACATGAATCTATATTTATGTGTCACTCTTATTGTTTTAAATGATTATGATTTAATGATGTGTAAAATACCTAAAACACTACCAAGCTACTTCTTTACATCTTACAATGGTTTCTTCCTTCTTTTTAAATTTGAAATCATACTGTCCCTCTCATAGATGAGATCACTAATTTCCCTCCTCCATGCAATTCTCAAGAAGCCTCTTACATAGAATATGATTTCACATGCAATGATTATAGAGTGTTTAAATTATTCCAAGATCCTTTAATCATGACTCCACATAAATTCAGTGATATAGGCATCTCCCCTTTCAAATTTCCTCCCAAATCTCAATCCTATACAATTTCTCTTACCTATGATAATAATTACATCATGGCCCAAGATTAATCAAGAGACTTGGATGTTTAACATTATAAAAAAACATTAGCTAAAATACATGATTTAAATTATGATGTTCATATCATTTCTAAATTTTTTGAATTAACACATAAATTTCATGTGCCTCTTTCTAGTTATCCATTTATTGGTACTCCCTAGATGGTAGAACAAATCTTACCTTCCAAACCTTCCTTCTACAAAATCAATCATTCCTTGTAATTATATCCCAATCAATGATGTTAATAATAAATCAATCACATTATATCAACCTTCTTCCCATACTCCACCTACTCTGAAGATTATATTAGATGCCAAAGACATATATGTATGTCAAATACATTCTGAATATGATCATCATGGCAACAAAATTATTGATCTTAAAGTAGATGTTAAGTATTACAGTCATCTTCCCACTTTTCCTAGAGATAAATCCATTATTGAACTGCTTCATGATTGAGAGCCTCAACACCCTTGGAAACATCATAAATTTTGTAATTTCAAGAAAAAATCACATCATTTTAACATCTTCATCACTAGCATTGTTCCTAAAACAAATCTCATTTCCTCTCTACCTAACGCACCATATCATTTTCATGATGAAAATTCTATGATTATCAAGGAAAATACCATAATTGAATATGATACCCTGGCATGCCCTCAAAAAATCATAGTATTTAAAGAACTTACATCAATTACACATGTTAACTTTAGCTTATTCTATGATAAATAACATGAGACTTTCAGCTGGTCATATGAGGACATGCCTTACATTAATCTTAGCATTGTGGTGGAAAATATCATTAGCTATCTTGATGCCAAACTTATGAGACAAAATCAATATAAATTTCCTCCATAAGTTTCTAATTTATGCCATAAATAAATCATTAAACTTCCTGATGCTAAATTTATCAATCCTATGGACTATTCATAATGGGTCTCAAACATTATCCCTATTCAAAAAAATGTCACCATGGTCATTTGAATTTGCATCAATTTTAACAACCTAAATTTTTATTGTCCCAAGGAAAATTTCCCTTTACCTTCCATAGATGTCATTTTCAATTCCCCTTCTAGCTACAAAATGTTGTTCCTTATATATGGCTTTTTAGGTTATAATCAAATTCACATTTCCCCTAACGACTAACACAAGACAACTTTCACCATGAAATGAGGAAGATTTTTTATGTTATAATTCCCTTCATCCTCAAAAAAAATGGAGATACCTATCAACATGAAATGGCCCATATTTTACATGACCTTATCCATAAGATTATGGAAACCTATGTGGATGACCTCATTGCCAAGTCTAAAATCTATAAAATGCATCTTTCTTATCTCATTATTATCTTTGATCACCTCATAAAATATAAAGTTAGACTAAATACCTACAAATGTGTCTTTGGAATCACATCCAATAAATTTTTTAGTCTCTCTTCATAGTATTGACATTGATACCATAAAGATAAATGCTATTGTCAATATGGTTATCCCTCATTTCATTCTAGATATTTGCACTTACCTTGGAAAACATGGGGAAATAAGATGATTTATCCTTGAAATGGATTACCACATATATTATATTAATTCTCTTGTATTAAAAATTAATAGCCTCAAATGGATGGATCCTTGTCAAAAATCATTCGACAATATGAAATAGACTTTGCTTCACCCACCCACCCTTTATCTACCTTCTAACAATTATCCCTTAATCTTATATACTTTTTCCACACCTATATTATTTGGGGAAATGCTTACAAAAAAAGATGATAACAAAATAGAATATACCATATATTATTATCATTTGAAGCCTCATCAACTATGAAAAATGTTAAACAAAATTAGAACATGATTGCCTTGCCTTATATTTCACAACTGAAAAGCTTTGACATTATATGCTTTATCAAATAACCTTACATTATTATTCATTATAACACACTCCATCACTTATTCTCCAAATCCTTTCTTCCTAGAGATGTAATTGGCAAGTGGATGGTCCCTCTCATGGAATTTGATTTCCATAATATTACACAAAAATATGTCAAAGGAAAAATCATTGTTGATTAACTTGTACCCATTCATATATTATCTATTAAACACCTTTAAGATAGTATTTATGATGACAATATCCTATATATTGAAGGTCTTAATCAAGATATATATCATAAATATTACTTCCATAATTTCATTGTTGATCTTGAATAAATTAATCTAAAAGAGTCCTTTATCCCTCCCAATACTACTAAATCTAAAATAGTCATCGAATAACTTCCTAAAATTAATGTTGAGTTACATGAAGATACTTAGACCCTTAATTTTGATGGAACCAAATATAATCAAGGATTTGTAGTAGTTTGTATCCTCACTAGTCCTCTTGGTAAAATTATCCATTTGGCATTCTGCCTTACATTTGATGTCACTAATAACATGGTAGAATATGAAGCTTTAATCCTAGTCATGAGAGTAGCACTTGATTTTAACATTAAATATATGCATTCTTTCAGTGATTCCCAACTCATCTACTAATAGCTTAATGATTATTATCAATTAAAAAGTTAAAATCTCATTGTTTATCATAAAATAGCCACCACCCTTGCTATAGAATTCACTTTTTTTACCATCGAGCCCAACTCTCGAGATGAAAATTCTGTCACTGATTCACTTGATTCTTCTACATATTTATTTCATTCTCACCAAGTTCTTACTAATTCTACCTTTCTTATCTAGATAAAAAATTTCCCATCTTCTATTTAACCAAAATATTCTATTATTTACCACATTTAGGTTATTACCATTAATGAAAGCCCATGGTATAAAGACATCATTCAATTTCTTAAACATCAAACCTATCCTCCAAATATAGACTCTCATGAAAAGACTCACATTCACAAACAAGATTTCAATTATGTCTTTCAATAGAACACCATTTATTATTAAAATTCTAAAGGTACCTTTCTCCACTGTGTTATGAAATAGCATGTCCCTCCTCTCTTTGAACAAGCACATGTAGGAATTTTTAGTGGTAATTGTAGTAGACATTTTATAGCCCACAAGTGATTATGTATCAGTTAATTTTGGTCAGTGTAATCCCTATCAGCTTTATGGTGATCTAATCCATGCACCTCCAAGCGAGATTCAAACTTTTAAGTCTCCTTTGACATTTTAAATGTGAGGATTAGATCTCATAGGCAAACTACCTAGATGATAGGGCAAGCATGTCTTTATCATCATGGTTATTGAGTATTTCACCAAATGGGTCGAATCCATGCCCCCTATCTATTTATATAGAATTACCATTACTAAATTCATCCTAAACTAAATAATTTTCCACTTTCATGTTCCTCATACTATCATTTTTGATAATGATTTAAAAAATAAAGACATCAAACAACTATGTGATAAATTCAAAATCAGCCATAAATCTTCTACACCCTACCATCCACAATGCAAAGGCCAAGATAAGGCTACAAAAAATATATATAATAAAATTATCCAAAAGCTAATTCATGACACTTGCATAGATTAACATCTTCATCCATATCCTTCCCTTTGGGCCTATCACACTAGCATACACATTGGCACTAGGTCAACACCATTTTTGATAGTCTATGGTTTTAAACTAGTCTTCCATTTATAATTTTATACTCCCTATCTTTTATATCTCTCTATGGTATCATACCCAAGGAATTAAATCTCACATTCATGATAATAACCTCCTTGATTAACATTATCTATCTATTATACAACACAATGATCAATACAAGCCTTGTATTTCCAAACAACATAACAAAAGGATTAAATTATACATTTTTAATGTTAGTGATCTTATATTTAAATTATATTACACTCATGATAAATAAGGTAAATATTCCCAAAAATGGTGGGGCACTACATAGTATAAGACATCCTTATTCCTAGCACCTATCATTTTCAACCTAATGAAGGCCATATTTTTAAAGAGCCCACCAATGTACAGTTCATAAATAATTATTTTTCCTAGACATTTCCCTTATTATCATTTTTTATATATGTTATCCTTTTAAAACTATTTTAAACATACTTACATGGGTCTCACCTCTATCACATCCTCTCTTTCCACAAACCTTAGTTCCTTCATTTTGATCCTTTGGTTTTCCCCTTTTCTCATGAGTTTCATTATAAAACCAAGGATAGGACTTGGTCTTCCTCATGATTTATTTTTATTTTCATTGTTTCATTACTTTCTAATACATTTAACACCCCCTTGGTTTTTTTATTTGTTATTTGTAGTGTAAGACCATGGATAGGACATGTCCTTCCTTATAAATACAATCTTTCTCATTTAATTTTCACATGATTTGTCCACCTTATTGGGTTTATATTTTATGAGTTATAATGTAAGACCATGGATAGGAGTAGGCCTTATTCATAAAATTTCCATCTTTAATTTAGTTTTCATTTTATAAAATGTCTTTATAATGGTTATGAGTTTTTTATCCATTATTCTTAGCTTTATATTTTTCCTATTTTGTAGATTAAATTTTCAAAAAAATAAGGTGTTAGCATGTTTTTGTACACTTCCCTCATTCTTAAGATAAGGAATCACACTTTACTATTAGTGTATCCCTTATCACCCTTTATCACATTTTTTGTGATTTGAAGTAATTAAAGTTGTTTCATGTTTTATTCCTCTTGATTTCATTTTTTAAAATTAAAATATAGATAAAACAAGGTCAAAGTACATATATCACTCTTATTTCAATTGAATTAATGAGAATCTTAAACAACACGCTCTTTATGTTCTCTTTATTAGCAAATAAGTCCAAATTTTTCAAATGATAGTCATCTTTAACACCCATATTTGGTTCTCTAAATACATATAGAGGATGAATTAAAAAAAAATCAAAATATTTAAAAGACAAATCATTTGAAACAAAAGGAAATGATATGAATGGTAGTATACAAAATTAAAATTCAAAATCACACCAAAATATGTGATTACTAACACATATTATATATCCAATTAAATCTCAAATTCCTTAGTTTGCCTCATGATAGATACAAGGTCCATTTGGGTGAGGTAGGCTAGTATATTAGAATAGGAAAATTCAAAAAACTCTATGGTTATACCTAATTTCTCATGTAATTACCCAATCTTTGCATTAGAAAAATGGATTTGTAAGGGGTCTTGAGGAATAGGGAAAATGTTGTGAGAAGGTAAGTCCATTTTAATTTTCATGCATATAGTCTTCATGGGATGATCTACATACTTTATTTGTTTACCTATTACATATGTGGCTAGGATTAGTTCTTTACATTCATGTCAAAAGTCCTCTTATTTTGACAAACCTAATTTGAGTGTTTTGACTTGAATAAAGAGTTTATTTACCTTAATTTTTCCTTCATTTATCCTCCACCCATTTCATTCCCCCCATTTACAATCATGCATGACTCTAAATCTATTTTACCACTTTTATAATACCTCTTATTCACATCTTGAAAATATGCTAGCACCACTTTGTTTTAGTTTTATCCATCTTTAGGATAAAAAATTATGCTTGAGTGACAATAGATTATTTTATTTATACCATGTCTTACATTTCTAGACATGCCTTGATTTATTTTACCATTTTCCATTATTTTACTTCCTTTTTATTAAACACCTCAGTTCATTTCTACTTTCATGTACTTTTTCCATTGATGATTGAGTAAGGATTATTATTGATCACTCATCAATGTTACTTTACCATTTTCTTACCCATATTTGTTTAAGTAAGGATTATTACTACTTTCACATTTATGTTTGATTACCATTTTTCACATGTATCCTTGGTTTGATTTGGTGAGTTTGACTTTCTTACTCAAGGTTTACTTGTTTAAGTTTTTTAGTCTTTAGTAGCCTCAAATTTTTGGTTACCCAATTTAATCCAACTTGTGATTTAGTTATTTGGTCCTAACATAGAATTTGTCACCCTATATTGCCAACTTTCCATGTACATCTCAACTAAACCACATTAGTTATTTTAGCTTTCCTCCATTTATTTGTTTTTTCTCCTTACTTTTGTATCCTTAGGTTTATTGAAAATAGTCTCTATGCCCTCCATGATCAAAAATAAAAACACAATAAATAACCATCTATTAATAAATTTAATGTAAGGTATGAATGATTTTACTTTTTCAATAATTTACTTTTAGTTATCTTTGTTTTAAAATACTAAAATTATTTAGCTTCAGCATTGTGTGCTATTATGTTATTTTATGAAATCACCATCCCCTATTACACATGAGTGACACGTGATGAGATTAAAGTGGGAATATGTATACACATAATATTTTCAAAAAATTTCAATTACTAATGCTTTCTCTTTTTCAAGAACTTGTCAAGTCTCAATCTCTCTGAGTGCACACTTTAAGGGGTGCACCAATAAAGGGGTGGGAAGACCATTAATGCTTCATAATATTTTTTTCCCTTTATTACAACTTTTTATCAATCCAACCATCTCTAGAAAAAATCCCACTAATCTTTGATTCCTCTTTTTCACCCTCCTCTAGTCATTTTCTTCATTCATTAGCCCTTCCCTAGCCTAAAATCCTTTTTGATGGTTTATAATAAAATGTCAACACCATCGAACCTATACTCTAATTTAAAAACTCATTTAGGGCTTAGGTAATCCCCTAGCTAACCTAGACTAAGACCTAATTTATTTTTGTCAATAACAATATAGACTTGATTGGGATGACCCTATTATCTAAACTTTTAGAATAGATTAAGGTTAGATTTAGCTAAATAAACACATTCATTTCATTGAAGGCTATTGCAAGAGCAGGGCACTGGTAAAGTTTCCCAAACAGGGGAAAAACTAATTGACAGGGAATAAAAAGGATGAAAATGAAAGCAGAAGAGGTAAAACTAAGACCCCTATTCCTAATACGCAGAATGCAGTAGGAGAAAGGGGTCGGGAGAGATTTGGAGAATCCATGGAGGAAAAACTGGTGGAAGAAGATGAAACAGAGAGCTAGGAAACCAATGCTAGTAATGAGGAAGAAGGACCTAAGGAAAAGGAAAAAGATAAAGACAATACTGAGGAGGACTCTGTAACCAAAATAGAAGAGAAGGAGGATAATCAGAAAGATGAGGAGGATGTCACTGTCCAGGAAGATTCTGGTGAGGACCCAACGTCAAAGAATGAAAAGGAAATCCCAGTCCAGGAAAATAATCAAAACATGGAGATGGACATTGAAGAAGGATCCAATGAGCAGGAATTAAAGAGCCAAGAAGACTTCTTCGAAGAAGCTAGAAATAGCCCAAACGAAAAGGCTGAGGATGGGAAAGGGAAGAAACAGAATGAGGAAATAAACATTCCTTTGATTTGGGCTAACAGTAAAGCTGAGTCTTCTTCCCAATTAGATGCATGGTTGTGTAGGGAGTTCATTGATCTAAAGAAAAAAGTGGAAACACTGGAAGAATCTATGGAAGCTATTTGGAACAAAGTAAACGATATGGAAAACCAGTTAAGCGAGATCCCTGTGAAGCTTAAAGTTTATGAAAACAACCTCTGGGAGCTTATAAAGGAAAATAGAAAGAAAATGGATGAAGTTACATCCAACATCTGTGCAGCCATAATCAATATTGGGAAACGAGCCAATGAAAAGATGAAAGTAATAGAGGGTCCCTGCAAGAGGACAAGGCAAAGCTCCAAAAAGAAAGACACACAAAAAGGAGACTTGTTGGAGGCTTCCACTCAAGAAATTGCTTTGAAAGAAAAAGAAGTCAGGAAGCTGATTTTGGAATTGGATGAATAATCTGGTCCTTTTTTTCAGTTAAGAAACTGGTACTGATCTCTGGTTTTATTTTGCTAGTGTTCTGTTTGTTGTTCTTTCTGACTTTTATTTTTTGGGCCTTGTTTGGCTGAATCTCTAGGTTGTAGGACAATTCTATGTCTGTGTTTACTACCTCTAAGTAGTGTTTTTAGGCATTACCTATGGGTTTATATAGCTCTCTTTTTACTCGTTGTTAAAGGGTTTCAGGGCCCCTTCAAAACCTGCTTTTACCCCTAATCTAAAACACATTCATTTCACCATTTATTAGTAACAAGAAGAGTTAATTATTTATTTAAGATTATTTATAATATATTATTATTTCATTATACTTGAAGGGTCTTAGATTAGATTTTATAATTGGAGAAGACTCTTGTTAGGTGGAAAAGTCTTGGATGATTTGGAATTTCTTAGTGATTCTTATAAACCACAACAACCTCTTGAAAGGTACCTTTGGCCAATGGATGGACTGAGTCTCGATGGGTTCATATTCAAGTTAAGTATCTCTAACTTTTCTCCTTTATTTTTGTATATATAAGTAATGTAAGTAATGGATTTTGACTATATTTCTCTCTATGCATTAGTGTTTTACCTATGCATAACTTAATTAGGATTCTCTTATGCATATTTAATTTTATGTTTGCTAACCCCTCATTTATGTGATAATATTTGGTGAGCACTAGATTAGGATTTTAATTTTTATTTACTTTTTGTAATATGAAAATATATGACATAGTTAGGGTTATTACATTGTTTTGTTTGACTTGAGGCTTTAGAACCCTCCCTAGTGATTTTATTGTTGTAAGATATCCCTTGTCTTGGTATAGAAAATACATATTGGTCATGACCATGGATATCTAATGTATGAACATAAATAAGTGTAAGTATGATTTATCTTCTATGATCTAAGATTGATATATGGATTAGTTATATTTTCCTTTGCATACATATTGTTTTTACTCCACAAAGATTTCACTAATATAGAAATAAAAAATATATGTTTGAAAAATAAACACTACAATAGAGTTTATTAATTTTAAATAGTTTATAAAAATTGAATTAAAATTTTGAAATAAAATATTTTAATACATGTAGATAGTATATAAATACATATTCCATGAATAAATATTGAACACAAATTTTGCAAAATATCTTTGTATTAATCTTTGTTGGGTTAAAAATATAATATCCTCTTTCAAAAAGTATGCTAAAAGGTATTATTTTTTAAAAATACATTTGAATGAGCTAAAAAATCCTATTTTTAGCTTGAAATAGATGGTTACAGTGTGTAAACACCATTTTACATCTTTAGGATCTTGTAAAATGACATTATCTAATTTGAATAAATTAAAAATTAAAAAAATGCATTAATAAATTTTCACAAATTGAAAAAATGTATTGGTTTTTCCACAAAAATTTCAAAAGTATAATTTCACAACTTAAAAAATTACATTTACAGTTTTACAAAACTCAAAATTGCAAAAAGAACTTAGTATACTTACATGGAATACATTGTGTGAATTATCTATTTATGAAAGTATGCAATGAAATATTACAAGAATGATTTAGGATATATAAACTTATGAGAAAATACCATAATCCAATGTGGAACTATTATTTATCCTCTCCACTAAGGAGGATCTGAATCTCTTTTTTCTTGGATACAACTTCTCTTGAAATTCATCAAATTTATTCATTATCTCTAATACTTTATCTTCATCTAGTCCATCTAAGTATGTGTAAGCTATCTCTACATAAAAATATAAATATGAAATATTCTATGAGGTTACACATAGTATTATAAGTATGGGATTGAGATTATCCAAATTATTCTGATACATAGTCAATATTCAAATTGACTCATAATTGGATGCAGACTTAGGAGTTAAGATTTCCTCAATATTCTTCTTGAAATGATCAATAATAGTCCTCAAGAACTAGTTTTCCATTATCCTTGGTGATTTTACATTTTGATATTACTACTCCTATCATTATTTATAGGATATCTTTACCATCCAATGATTTAGAGTCATTGATTTTATTGAGACTTTCTTTGACAATGTAGAATCCAAATTTGGTAATTCCTAAGAACTTAGTAAGGTACACAAATTCCTCTTTTTAGATATACTTTTTTAATAAGGTCATCAAGACAAGTGTAGTAAAAATATTACAACTTGGGTAATAATTAATTCCATTTGTGTACATCTTCATCATATTTTCTTTCGCCTTTAGTTGTCTGATCTTATTTTGATTGAATCTTATAACACATGGTCATTATTTTTTGAATGGTAGTGATTCCTTGTTTCATAATTTTACCAGAACATTCATTTGTTGATTTACCCATATGACCAATTTATTTCACAACATTTAGTGTCTCTATATCATAAATTTGATAAACAACTAAATGGGAAGATTTAATAGGTCTTATCAAAATTTGAACCATAGATGTTAGTTGTTCCATTTTTTCTTTTAGTTATTATTTATTTACTTTGTCCTAATTCATTTTTTCAAACAAATCAATAATTATAGATTGGAAATTTTATTTCACTCCTCTTTTATCTTTTCCCAAATGTACCTTGGTGATTTGATAATCAAAGGCTTCAATAATTTCCTTATCTTTCTTAATTAGACGAACTATAATTTCTGCATATCAATTTCCTTTCTAATATGAGACTATTCTAGAGCCTATTTTGATCTTCTTAGCCTTATAAAGATGAATAATTGTCATGATTCTAAAATCAATTTCTTGTGGTTTTACAATATTATTTATTCTCTTTACTATCTCCATCATATCAGGAACTTCTACATTGAAAGAATGTTACAGAAGAGAAATCTCATATTCCTTTTATTGGAAGAAGGACGAGGATTTTAAAATACTTGAGAATTTTTTAATATTATTTCACCTTCCTATTTTTTTAATGAATCAATTAGGGTTTTAAAATAGTATTTTCTAGGCAACTCAACACTTTGAGAAAGATGCAATGGTATCGAAGTATCAGGCCTAAAAGGAATATAAAACTCAAATAACAAAGATGTATCAGAAGCTAAAAATTATTATGTGGTATTAGTTACCAGAGTTTGAGGTTGGGAAAGACTATCAAGATGAGATTATTATAAAATATATAAACTTGGAGTAATTTGTATATTTCTACTTAGTCTTCATATTTTCAATTTGAGTGGATTTTTAACTAGTACAAATTATGTGATAGCTTCAAAAAAAATTATTTCAATATATTATGAATTACTGCTAGTTTATATTACTAAAGATTTAATTTTTCATTTCATATGATAGATGAGTATTTATTAATTAATCACCCTTCATGTGAGGAGGAAACCCTATTTTATCAACATTGATTCCTTTATTTTTTATCTATTTGAGAGTTCTATTTAATACACCTTGGGTTATATCAATGAGTGCAGTAGATCATTTCTTGTGCCAATATACTTTTGGAATAGGTTTTGATTTAATCCCTTATTAATATATAGGTCCCAATGCATCTTCATCATCAACAAATTTTTTCTTGATCTCCACTATGTCAAACATAATCATATGTTCCAAAGTGAAACATGAGTAATTACATATTCTCACATTTTTTCATCATCATAGTATATCTAATAGTCTTTATAGTGATTCACGTGGTGATGTAAAGAGCCAAGAATACTATGAATTAGGACTCTAACATCAAATGAATCTTAGATTTTAAATAATGAATAATAACTTGAGTCATTTCCTCAGCAGTCAATTTTTCTTTAGCCAAAGAAGTACAATTATACTTACCAATCGAAATAGGGAAATTTATTCTATACTTGTGTTTATAAGATAGAATATTTTGTTTTTTTTTATTAAACTATCTTACCAGTTCCATTAGGGCCACTTGTCATCCACATACCTTAAGATCATGTATAGCTAAATTTCAAAAGCATAAATTCTTATGTAGGTGAATTTTGGGAACTATACAAACCAATGTCCCCATCTTGAAATCTCTATACAAATTTAAATTGAGATTCTCAAATTGTATGGTTCTGGTTCTAACATTTAAATCACATATTATAAAAATGAATCATTTACTATTTAGAAATGATGTGCACTTTCCTTCAATGAGAGGTGATGATATAAATCATATATTTTCATAGTTTTCATATCACTTATTGTATTCAAAATATTGTATAATCCTCATCTAGAAATAACATAACCAAGATAGAAAGTCATATAGAATTTGGAAGTAGTATTGATGTCTATGAGTTACTTGTGAATAGAATCACTATTTATATGCCCAAAATTGATTTATTATTGTTTATGGTGAATAATCCATATGTATTTATACATCTATGTTTGTAAATTTAGTGCAAATAGACTCCACACTACTCTATACAAGAGTGTGATCATATCATCAATTTCTTTCATGAATTCAAATCTAGAAATATTCATAGGAATCCTTGTTGATGTATGTCTTGGGTCTATCAACCATTGCTTGTTGACCCATTTATAACAAGAACTAGTATTAAAATCCCAAAATTATTAGGTAGATGTAGGAGTCAAATTGACAAATGTTTTACTTTTAGTTTGTTGTATTAGATGATCAATATGTTATGGACCTAAGAATAATATATACTCACTATTTAGACTCATAAATTCTCTTTTTTTGGGATCATAGTGATTATTTATTATTAACACTTTTTCTAGACATTTTAATAAAATGGTAAATGAAACTACTTGAGCCACTCCACTATCATGAATGATTTATCCATATCATTCTTATATACCCCACTAATTTTATTCCAAAATTATTCTAATTTTATTTGTCCTAAATCAATATCTATTATTTATTCAACATTTAAATCTAGGTGTGAGGATGGAACAACCCTTTGACATTAATAATTCATATATGTGTCCTCTTCTAACAGGAGATTCTTTTTAGGAGGGGTATTATTCATAATCCTTTTATTACAAGTCTCATTGATTAGGGTGTCAATTGTTGACATCTAAAAAAATCACTTTCCTTTGGTAAAAAATAAGAACCTAAATTATACTTATGAAGAGAGACTTAAATTTGGCCTTGTTAAAAAAAAGTAGATTCCAATGTGTGCACATGCATAAGGAATAATATAAGAGTGTATTTAATAGAGATCTAGAGTCTGATAGTGTGCCTAGTAGGTGATCAGGTTTTGGGAGGTGCATAAATAGGCATACGAATATGATGGTATGTTCAATAGGTGGTCAGAGTTCAATGATGGTTCAAGAAACCCATGAGTTATGATGATTTGGAGAATAAAGCATCATAATATTTATATCATTTGGAGTATAAGTATATCATAAAAATCTACACCACAAAAAAAAATCAAACTCTACATAGTGATTTGGATATGTTTTAGAATAAAATCTTCAAAGATTGATCAAACATTGAGGAAAAATTGTGAAAATAACAAAACCCTAGCTCTTGTTTATTTCAAAATAACCTAAATAAATGAACCCTTGATACTTAAATGACCATGGAAATGCCAATTTTACAAATGGAAGAAATGAGGGATGGAAGATGAAAGAGGTAAGGAGTGAATGATGGGTAAAAATGGAAGGGATGAAGGGATATACTATAGGATCCAAAATATATGCACATGTGAGGACTGTAGGAGGATTAATGGTGGGAAATTTATGATACATCATGAAATGTTAGGATCTTTAGGTATGTTCAATAACATGTTAGGTTTTATAATATGTTAGAGTAAGTATCAAGTTCTAAAAAGAGTGTTTATAGAACTAATAGATCTTGGTGGGTGTTTTGGCACATGTTAGAGTCTATAAGTGTGTTTGGAAGGTAATCAAATCCCATATCTTGTTTGGGCACATGTTAGGTTATAATGTGTGTTCAGACATACATTTCATTTTGACAACATGATAGGTAATAGTCAAAATTATGATGATTATTTGACAAGATTCCAAAATATGACAAGACTAAAAATACTTAATCAAAGTTTGCATTTTCTCTTCACATTTTCATGGATTTGACCATTTTCTAACTTTTGACAATGAATTATTTAGACATGAAATTTTTATTTAGAAATGATAACTTTGACCAAATTTTACTTAATTTGACTATTTGTGGTCAAAGTACTTAACATTATTAGTTTTTTACCTTCATTTAATAAATTAGAATAATCATTTTCTCTAATAGGGGACTTTGAACTATAAGGGATGAAAGAAGAGATCCATGATCTAGTTTTATAGATAAGTATATTTCCATTAGGTTATGGATTCATTTGAATTTTGATAGAAATACAGACGTAGGAAATAGTAGGAGATTTTAAAGGAAAGAGAAACAAATAATAAGGAGAAAGACATGAAATAAAATTATATCAACACAAAACAAGTCAAAAAGAATAATGGAATGGAAAACACAAACAAAATTATTATATACATACTATTTATGTGGGTCTTGTGCACACCCCTAGATTTAATGAGGTATCCTCTACCATTTTAGGATCTCAATGGATGTAAAATCCACTATAGGGCATGAGTTTCATGTATAGGTTAAATAACTGGGTGGTGGAATAATAGGCTGATTATGTAGGTTGTTAACTGGGTGTGCTTACAAGTGAAATGAACCAAAGCAAATAAAAACCTAGTTGATTTGGATGGATAAATTTATTCTAACATGGGTAGATATAATTCAAAGGAAATTCAAAAAGAGGGAAGGGTAGAGAATAAAATAAGGCTATATGGTCTCAGGAGATTACTTATAGGGTTGGTTTATTTATGGACAAATGTTTCCAAAGATAATTCTTTTTGTTGGTAGTTATTTCAAACTCACATACAAACATAATTAAGTAGTCTAGGAATAAATAATATAGGAAAATTAAATATTTCATTTTAAGGTTTCTCCTTTTAGAATACATGTTGCATTCTCTTACTTAGGATATTACAATTTAGATTAGAAAGTTATCTAGGGTAGTTATGGCTCACACCTAGAAGATTATATCAAAGGGAAAGACTTATGCACACTTTGAAAATTGAGATAGTCAACCTATTTCCTTATAATCAATAACATTTACTAAGTATTTAATATTTATTGGACATTTAGAATCACCAGAAATCAATGATAACAAAAGGAATTCCCTGTAGCTATTGTACACTTTGAACTACCAAATCAAAATAACCTAGGAAAATAAACACTTCGATAGAAATAGAAGGAATATGCATCTACATAGTTACATGAAAATTGAAAATGACTTATTCTAGTCTTGATAATTTTCCAACCCTTTGAAAAAAGGGATTTGCATGTATAAATAGAATTGGTGAGGGTTTGCATCATCCTCTATGTTCATGCAAACTCTAAGTTGCATGTTACTAATCAGAACCTTATTTGTAATTTAATGCCAAAAATTACATGTAAAATGAAATTTGATCATAAATATATCGAAAAATATATTTTCATGCATGATGACATGCAACATGTGCATGCTTAAAAATTGCTCAGGCCAACTACTACATGCACATGCAAAATATGTGTAAAATTTAATTACATTGAATAATATTACATGCAATATTAAATACAAAATTAACTTTTTATAACTAAGGCTTATTCAAACTTGGTGATTATATGGTTTAAATTGAGGTAGTGGGATTAAATAAAGTTATTTGTGAAACTAAGCTGGCAGGTGGTGTTGGGTTGGAAGTTGGAGTTGAGTTAGAAGGTGGAGCCTTATATTTATTTCTCACCTCCAATTATTAATAATACTTGAAAATAAACTCATGTTGATATATGATAATGTACATGTTCAAAATTGGTAGTCAATGTACTCCACCTTACTACTCCATTAAATGTGCATGCTCAACCTTGGTTCTCCTAAAATTAATTTAAAATATTTCAAAAAAATTAACATTTTTCCTTACAAAATTAAACTCAACCTCAATTCCTTCCAATATTATTCCATGAATATTTTGTTTAAATTCACTAAAGTTTGATGGAGGAGTTGATCAAAATTAGCTCTACTTATTAATTATCTTGTAGAGTTCCTATCCTAAGACAGACATAAGTCATCCAGAATCTACAAAATTAAGTTCTCATGCTTCATAAATTTTGGCATTATTGCCTCTACACCTACTACCCATGCTTCTTATCTTATAATGATAAATAGTTTGATGGCATTGGATACCTCCAATGGTGTCATTAAGTTTAGATGGTTGTAAGTCTTATTTTTTGTTTACAAAATAAGGAATTTTAATTTGTTCTCATCTTATTTCAAAGAATTAAATAATTTTATTGTATTAATTATTTGAGGGGCTAATTTAGCCCTCATTAAAGCAATAAAATCCAAAATTTTATATAACCTTGAGGATATACTTTATACATCTATCTCAACTTATATGAGAACATGAATAATTTATTATTGTTCCTAGACCTACTCCAATTATTTCTTAATCTCTCTTATTACTTACTTTGTACATTCATGTAACTTGAGAAAAGAATCCTTCTGTGTTTCAAAATAATATCTAAAATATTCATTGTAAGGAGACTACCCCAGTCTCCTATTTCTTGTCTTGGAGAGAGAGAGAGAGAGGACATCTTATCTCTTTTACAAATTATGTCATTTCCAACATCATATTAAATCTTCCTCATCTTTACTATTTTGATACTCCCTGTAGATTTATAAAATATTGACCTTATAGTGGGCAACTCATTTATTATGATATATGGCCTTTGAGAAGGTTGAGCTTCTAAGTATGATTCTCATTGCGGTATCAATAATTGAGCTAAGTTGATCGAGTGAGTATCCTTAGATGTAATCTCAACCAATAAGGACCATAATATTACCTCAAGGATTAATCATGTAAGGGGTTTGGTAGTGATGGAAAAAATTTTGTGGACCAGTCAACACCATTGTATTTGGGCACAAGGTGGACTATGTATATCATCTTCTTCTTCAACGTCTTCTTTGATGATACTACAATAGTAGTCTAAGTAGGAATAGAAAAAACATGGGAAATCCTAATTTGGTAAAAGATACATGTTGTTGTGCACTTGATAATGCTCCTCTATATTTATTAGAAGATAATTTTGTAGGCTCAAGAGTAGATGATGGAATAGTGGAGGTAAGAATAGTAGAAGTGGAAAAAATAGATGCTAAAGACACAATTGGAATTATATGAATAGTTGGGATTATGGAGACAATAGGAATACGAGAGACAACTTCTACTTTGAGAACAACTAGGGAAGGTAGGACACCAAGAATGAGAGAAATAGGATCAACTAAAGTAACACACACAAGAAAAATAATTGACAAAACTAGTAATATATAGGTAAAAGGAACTAAAAATATAATTGGGACCACACCCTTCCCTAATTGGTCTATCTCAAGTGGTGTTTTTCCTTTAGTTTATTTGAGGCTCAATAATTTGGCTCTTTTAAGCTTTTCCTCTTCATCTTCATCAATGGGCTCACCTCTTATAGATGGATAATTATGCACACTAGTGCCTTCTATAGATGATGTATCAATATTTAGAATCATGGAGGCTCCTTGGGCTCTAGGTTTCCTCTTATAGCAAAAATTTACCTTTTCTATTGAGGGGGAATCCATCTGAGTGGGGAATGTTAGAACTTACATGCTAGTAGTGACACGATCTAAAGTAATAATAAGAATATTATGGTCTTTGGAGTTCAAAAATTCTATTTAAATGGGATCCTCTTAAAGTCTCCTAAGGGAAATTATAATTATAGGAACCTCTTTCACCCTAGGCTCTTGATTTACAGTTTTCATCACAATAGGTGATGTATAAGATGGTTCTCCATTTTTCAATGATGACTAAAATAGGATATTATTTTATAAGTTTATTGCAACCTATACACCTAAAGGTGGAAGCCTAACATATGCTTCTATAATTTAAATTGAGGTCTCTCCTTGTATTATTTTCAAAATTTACTCATTTAACCCAACCATTTGAGCCCTCTCCAAGACATGGGCATCACTCTTAGAATTTAGAAATATAAATTCATGTTTTTAAGGTTTATGTTGGTATGGAGTACTAAGAGCTTGGATATGGTTTTGAATTTAACCATGAGGGTCTCAATATCTATGTGTTAGGATGGATAATTAATAATATTCCCTAAACTTTTTGACCTCTCCAAAGTGCTTGTAGTTGACATAACACATCTTATCAATCATCAAATGAGAGCCATGCAAAGTGATCTTCTTATTATTATTCAAATCACCATCAATCCTCCACCATAATTGGTATGTTATCTCCTACTCAAATAGTTTATTTGACATATACTTTAGGAGATGTAATGGATTATTGTTGTGATCTTAAACCATAATCACCATATAATCAAGGTAGAGCCAATAGTCCCCTTTGGGCATCAATGTAGTGGCTATGGTTTTGGATACTCTAGGTAGTGGTTCCTCATGGATATCCCTCTAAACTAGAGGATATATGTCCTCTATAATTCTAAATATATTTATTATATAGGCATATGTGTGCATAAATGAGTAAGATTCACATATTTGATTCTCGATGTAATCTAGAGCTAGGATATAGAATGATCCATTGTGAACATATACTATGCCTATCACTAAATCTAAGAGGTATGACATCATGTAAACATATCCTCCCAAATTCATCTTTTATTTATGTAATACTTTCTCATACATCTTGGCACTAATTATTTCTCCTAGAGTAAAGGTTATCTCTGAGTTCATCAATAAATATAGCAGTGGAACCCAATCAAGGTGAAGGAATTGAATGATAGGGTATCCATATAGCCTATTACGAAGGGCAATTCTAATGTTAAGTCCCATATAAAACTTGGTTATAAGTACTAGTTACTTCTCCTTACAGATGAAAGTATCTCCAAGGATGATCCACTTGCTCAGTGTTATATCATTATAATTGTTCTTATTCCATGTTACCACTCTATGCAAATCAAATATATCAATTGTAATAGGTAAGGATAGTTACCTTTGGAACGTGTACCCTAAAATGTAGGTGATATTTTTGTGCTTTATGTGGTGTATAAATTCCACCCTAATTACCTTACCCCATAAATACATGTCTTGAATTAGGTTAATGCATGTCATTACCTCAATTTTAGCTACTATGAAATGTAATCCTTATCACATGAGGGGGAGGAAATATACAACCAATTACCTCTATGCAGGTGTTAAATTATCTTTACATTTATGGGTATCTACATTTCCAATTACATCCCATAAATGTAAGTAGTTGGGATACTCATCATTAAACATTTTTTAAATAAAAATGATGTTTGTGTACTTGGTAGAGTCTTTGATCAAAAACATAAATGGTGGATAGACTATCTTGAATGTCTTGGATGAAGAATCCATTATTAATTTCCTTTACTTAAAAATTTCTAGTTATTCAATTTTAATGGCTTGGATCTTATGAAATCAATTCATAGTTTGAACACAGGTGGCTAGGGATTCAATTTATCAAGGATTCAAGTTCACTTTGGCCCATTCATGATCAATTGTCATGATGTTTAAATTCAATTAATTGATATAGATTTTTGTATTCAATTTCATTTCATGCACCATTAATACTTGAGGTATCTAAATTTTTTTTACTCATTTAATTAAACTTTGCCACTCTATTTTATTGAGCATGCCATGTAGACTTTATAGACATTTGAAATAATTCCACATAATTACATTTAACAACTGTCAGCTTGTTGATATTTTTGATCTAATTTAATTGTGACATATATGCTTTATGTAGTTGGGAGTTACATGTGATAAAATAGGGTCAGTCAAAAGTCTTGTGAAGCGAACACATATTTTGAACAAAAAACTTATGACCTATGGCAAGCATCTTTTATGAATTTTGTGAATGTTTCATTTTCTAAAGGAAAAGTCTTAAATCAACAATTTCTAAAAAAATGATTTCCCAACAATTTTTTTAATACCAAAAGTTGGCTGAGACCTTTTGAATCAAAAGTTTTGAAGACCAAATTTTGAAATATTTCTTTGATTAATTTTGCCTAACATTTTTGTAAAGTACCAAATTCTAAAGAGAAAACACTAGCCATTTTCACTGAAGATTAAATGACAAACACTTTTTTCAAATTTAAAAATTTGGATATACAAAATTATGTAATAGATTTTATAATAAATGTAAATGCTGAAAACCAAAAATTTGAACAAAATCTATTAACTTTTAAAGAAAACATATAAAAAAATCCTACGAATAAAAGTTATGAAGAAAATTTTTCGTGGAGGTTAACATAGGTGAAAAGTATCCAATAATGTTTAAGGTTTACTTCTAAACAAAAGTTCCTAAGACTTAGTTTCAATGAAGTCTGATACTTTACAAACTGTGTATGTTCCAAAAATCTATGTATATGCAAATATTTTGAAAAGTATTAATAAGTTAGTCTAAATAGGCTAAACATGTGAAAATGTCATTTTGTATTTATAATAAATAGTAAATTTAGGTACATATATAAATATATATGAAAGATTATTTTCAAAATAACCCTAAGCCTTTCAAAAGTGGGTCTTGATTCAAAAAAAATTGGGGGCATGTTGAGTACAATAAAAGGTGACTCACAGGGGGCATACTCTCAAGTATTTGAGAACTCAAAACCTCTGGTTAGAAATTATGAATAAAAAATAACTATTTTAAAAAAGGAAAATTGAATCAGAGAAATAAAATACACTACTAATAACATCATACAACATACTTTAATTGATAATACCCTGAATCTATGTGTGAGGAAGTGATTTTACTTTTACCCTTATTGTGAGTATTTTAGTAAAGACTTGGGATAACTGTAGGTTTCTTTCTAGTTTCTTTGAAAATATATTTAAACTAAGAAATATTGGGTATTTCTCTACTACCATCTAGGTGTACATAGCCATGATAGAGATACCTTTAGTTATTATTCTTTAATACTTCCATATTATTGCATGATGCATGATACATTGATCTTATTATATAATGTGATCCTTTGATCATCTTTAGATTTTGTTTAGGTTTTATTTATCACCCTTTTAGGATTTATTGGTCTTGATTTTCCTTTTTCTATATGGTTGGAAGGAAATAAAAAACCATTGTAAGATGGTATATGTGAGGGCATAATTTTACTATATTGTCCCTACTATCTACATCTGTATCACTAGTTATTACCTTAAACAAGTAGTAAAATGATAAGTGTATGTGATCTAGTGAATTATGAGAAAATTTTCTAAATTTTTATGTAGTAATGAGAGCAACTTTTATATACCTAATATAAGTATTCAATAGAAACATGACCATGATTAATTTTTTATTTTATTATTGAATTATAAAAATCTTAAATACAAGGGTGTAAAACCTACAAGAAAACCAATTTGTGTGCTTTATTTGATGTCCTTCACACACTAGTTTTTTTTTAAACCCTTCCCATAAATTAAACTTTTAGATTTGAGCATGGACAATAATTCCAATGGATTGGGTACTTTATTGAGTATACTAGGATAAATTAATCATATTGTCACAAAATAAAAGTCATCTAATCTATAAAATAAGATACTAAACTAAGGAAAGTAAAATGCTAAAAATAAGAAACACTAATTTATAAAATAGGGAAACTAAATATGAAAATGGTAGATCTATTATAATCATACCTTTACCACAAAACTTGTTATTACTTAGGGACATCTATAGATCATACAACCATGAAGTAGTGCTTCAAAAACTATCCATTGATAGGATATTTTAAGTCATTACCTTAGATGTACTTCAAATGAAAAGCAATTTTACCTAAGATATCTAAAATATGATAACATAAAATCCATAGTGGGGTAAACGTGTCACGTTGTCCTTTGTTTTCATGGTCTTTATCCCATAGAAGTACCAGATTAGATATTCTAAATGCTTAAAATTTTCCTCTTTTATAAAACCACCATTTGACTATGTTTGGATGTTTACTAAAATTATATAAGGTTTTGATCCTAAAATATTCCATCTTTATTATGTCTAATAATTGATACTCCACTTTTTCACTTGGTTCATGTACTCCTGCATAAATTGATATGGTGGCAATTTAAGCATGATTGGGAATGTTGTATGTCATCTATAAACCAAAAATTAAGGTGAAGCCTTGAGGTCCTACTTCTATTTTATTTGATCAACCCATAGTGCATATTTCAATAGATTATGCCACTCCATGCATTTAATTGCTTCTAACTTTTTAATGGCATCAATCATGTTTTGTTAGTTGAAGCAACCAATCTATTTCCTTGTGTGTAATGGTTACAATATGACCTAATGGTGATTTGATTATCATGGGTCCAATTAGTGAATTTAGCTAATTGAAATGTTGGCCCATTATCACAAACTAAGGAATGGGGGTACCATTTCTAGTTGTGATGTTTTCCTCAAAAATTTTTATTAATTATTGTGTTCTATAATGCCTTATATCTACTGCTTCAGTCTATCATGTGTAATAATATGTGGCAATGAGTACAAATTTATGGCCATATAAAGAATTAGTGTTAATGATCCTAATGAAGTCTAAGCTTCATTGAGTGAATGATATTCCTTAAATAATATGGTTTAATGACATTTCTACATGTACTTATCTTTTTGTCAAGACCTAGCATTCATGGCATGTTCTTACATGAATATGTGCATCTTTAAAAATTGTTGGCTAGTAATAACCCATTATGAGGATTTTATGGGTCATGCTATTTTTATAAGGATGAACATTGACTATCTTTTGGTGTAACTTTTATATAATTTATTGAGCTTCTTCTCATGATACACATATAATTTATATGCTTTCATAATTAATTATATAGAGAATACCATTTATAATCATGTAGTGAGTAGCTTTGAGCCCTAATGATCTCTTTTTCTCTCTATTGACTTCCAAGGAATACGTACTATTAGTAAAGATTGAATAATATCAATATATTGATCTCCTCTAGATACTTGGGTTTTTAAAAACTCATCAATGGTGATGCATGGGCCAGGCTCACTAATGCATTAAATGATGGCTTGTACTCTAACAATCTTGGTAGGCTTTATTTATACATAAAACTCCTATAATTTTTCCATACATTTTCTATTTCACTCTCTCAATTCATTTTTCCCTAAAGTAATCTTAACAATAGGGTCTGGCATGATGGCTATGGTCTTATTCCCCAATATATAGTATCAAAATATCTTTACCACTTTAAAAAGGGAAAATATTTTCTTATCTATCATGGAATACTTGATCTCTTATTATTTCATATTTTTCCTCATAAATGAAATAGGTTGTTAACTTTCATCTTTCTTATGGGTAAGCACAATAAAAATGGTATCTTCTGAAGCAAATAAATACAATAAGAAATCTTTAGTGAATTTTTGGGTTATCAAGATTGGGGCCTAAAATATTGCATCCTTGATGTCTTGAAAATAATTTTAGGCCTTTAGTGTTCATTCCACTTGAGCATCTTTCTTGAGAATTACATTTAAGGGTCTAATAATTTTTTCAAAGATTGAGATAAACATCCTCATGAGATTTATCCTCCCAAATAAAGACTTGAGATCATTATTTGAAATCTTTAAAATCCCTTGAATTATATCTAGGTTGATTTTAATTCCTTATTTGGTGATATGTGTCCTAAGATATTTCTCTTAGTAATTACAAATATCCTCTTCTTGGTGTTTAGATAGATTTCAAACCTTCTACAAATTTAAAATATTGATTGAAGATGGCCCACATGATCATTTTTTTGTCTTTGCAAAAAGAGTGAGGTCATCCATGTAAATGATTATGTATTTACCTATTATCCCTTGGATATCATGGTACATTTCCCATTCAAATATAGATCTTACATTAATTAGGCCATATGGCATCCTATTATATGCATAAGTACCCCACATTGTGTTAAATGTAGTCTTTATTATGCCTTTAGATTCAAATAATACCTAGATATATATTGAAAATCCATCCAAAAAAGATATCATTCCCAAACCATTCACTATCCAGATCAATTCATCTAAGGAATGTAAAGGATATTTGTCTTTCTCAGAATATTTATTTAATTTTCTAAAATAAACACAAAGTCTAATTTCCTCATTCTTCTTCCTGACTAGAAATAAGTTGCCAACCTAGATAGAAGATCTGATGAGGAAAACTATTTTTGCATTTAGAAGCTTTTCCAGTTCCTTCTAAATAGAAGGATTCAAGAGAGGATTTATCAGCTCTATATTTTATTGAATGACTTTTGTTCTATATTTAGTGTGATTGTATGGGTAACGACCCTTAGGTTGAAAACCTTTAAGTCTTAATATGTCCATGTAATCACATATTTATATTGAGTGAGTGAATACTTCACCCTTTGTCTTTCTTCTAGAGTAAAAAAGAGGCCAATGTTGACATAGTGTGATTCACACTAATCTCCTAAATTATCCTTATTTAACTTATATTAATTTAATTTAGGATGTATTTGATGTTGTTCTTGGGGATCTAGATCAAATTCCCTTTCCAAAGAAACCATTCTTAAAAGAAGTCAATTTTATTTCAACTGAATGACTCATTCTCCCAATTCCTCTTAGAATAAATAAATAATATCCTTATCATCAATGATTTGAGACTCAAATTAGTTAATAATTAGATGATATATTGGTCATCATAGAAGACTTGGAATTTTTAAATGTTATTAGGAATGTATGTATAAGTTACTAGCTCAATGTAAAATATCTGCACTATAGACTCTAGTAGTGGTGCTGAATTAATATGCCCTTAACCTATAGTGCATCCAAGGATAGGTGTGGATAACTTATGGCTTACAGAGATTCATATTATCTTGTTACATTTCCTAATGTTCTTAGTATCATTGGCCTATAGAATAACCATGGCTAAGTAGAGTATGTATAAGAGGTAGTGGTTAATCTTTTATCATCATACTATGAGTTATGTTCTTATTACATTTTTATGGAGTTTTCCCCCTAAAAAAGGCTTAGTCATAATATTCAAATATTCTACTATTCATCCAATTATTATTGTGGATATGCTTATTCTAATATTAATTATTCCATATATAATTCTACTAATGTGAATCATCTAAGTAATTTCCTTACATAGATTAGTAGCTAAAGTAGCCAATGAATCAGTAGCTTGATTTTATTCTCTAGTAATAACCATTATATTTAAGACCTAAAAGGAATCAATTAAATATTAAGATAAATGTTTACACATCTTCAATCATGATAACTTTCATTGGTATTTTTGTATGACATGATTGATTACCAATTCTCAATCTCCATATATCAACAATTATTTGACATTATTTTTGAGAGAAAATTACAATCCCAAAATTAGTGCCTCATACTCTACACTATTTTTTGTGCAAGGAAACTATAACATGTATTCCTCTAGGTATTTCTTACTTTGTGGATAAATTGGTTTAACACTAATTCTTGATCCTCTCTTGGATCATGCATCGTCAAAATGGAGAGTCTATAATTGGGAAGGTTTCTAGACTTCTAGTTCCCGCAACTCATACTTTCTAGCTAAGGTATAAATTCTAAGGTACAATATTTGTATCTTACCTTTTAAATATTAGTTTTTAATAAATAATGGGATGTTTCATTCTTATTTTTTGATTAATTATATATTTTTTTGAAATAACTTTCCATGGAAACTAAATATGAGAGAAGTTTATTGTTACATACCCATTCAAAATCATGGACCAGTCTCTACTATGGATGAGTCTATATCCCTATGGGATATCCACCATAATTATGTAAATATTTATCTATACATGTAGCTTATATTTCACTTGAATGTGTACATCGTTTAATTCTCCAAATATAATTACCACTATCTTGTCTTGCTATGAAACCATCATCTTTGATGGGGTTGGATTCAATCCAATCTTTTAATAAATAGAAGTTGTCATCATAGTTGATAAAGCTCTAGAATCAAGTAAATAATTATAAATGATCTTTCCAAATTCTCTAATATTCAATAATAAAGGAGGGACTTCTAGATTAATCTTGTATATAAAATTTTTATGAGTAGACTTTGTCTTCTCTGTAATAGACTTTCTTATGATAGACCTACATAGGAGCTCCTTTTGTTTAGTTATTTGATCCAATTCATGAAGAGTGATGTTATATTTAATCTTCTTAATGTATTTAACAATTTTGTATCCTCCTTTGTTTTGTTCTTCCTTATTCTAGGACTATCCATTACCTTTAGGGAGAGGTAGATTATTATCAACCCTTGGAAATGGTAAATAGTGGTAGTGTTTGGATGAGTGGATGTTGTGAAGGGATGATTGTTCCTCATATTATAATTACCATTTTGGTATTGCTAGAAGGTAGGTATATCATCATATTTATCCTTTGGTTTATTATCATCTCATTTGGGAAAGTAAGTTAAGTTCCAAATACCATAGTGGTGTTTGAGGAACCAGATTTAGGGTGGAACACTGATGGGTTATTCATCAAATCCTTCTTCACCATATCCCTTTGTAAGATATCAAATTCTTCATAAAATTATACACAGTAAATTTTACCATGTTGTGATGTATTATGAACTCTACACCAACTGGGAAGACCTATTTAAACTACATTGATTTATAGAAACTTATTGGGCTACTATTGTTATGCATTATTTCTATACTAATTGAAAGGTATGTTATATCTTTGGAACCCAAAATTTTGGTCATTATTTTGACTAGTATAATTACCCATCTCCCTTTTCATTATCAAGAAGTCATTGATCAACTTTTGGGTAATTATTTATATATAATATAGTTATACTTTGGTTGAATCAACACCATATGAAACTATAAAATTAGATGGAATTGAATGTTGGTTTTGTTAATGACTATTCATATGTATATGATTGTTCATATAGCCATAATTATTATTTGGTTTTTACTACATCAAAAGAGGTAGTCCATCCAACTTATTCTAGTTAAATCCAATAACATTTTGATTAATGTGAGGTACTTGATTCAAAGCTAGGAGACCAACATTGATATTAGGGGTACCTGGTACATCAGGATTTATGTCTATCAATATTTATAGTTTCTTCATATGATAATTCTAGTGTTGTAAAAAACAAATCTTTGTATAAACATTGTATTTATTAAATCCAACGTGTTCTTCTAAATTTTCCATGCTAAAATTTGATCTAGTTTTTATGATAGACACTTTCATGTGTATGTCTTTTAAATTCTTGCATTGAAATCCTAAATTGGCTCATTAGGCTCCCTATTCATACTATTTAAATGTTGATACACTATAATAAGGATGGAAACTTGTCCAAATTAGTAAATAAAAGTAATTTTAAATGCATTTTAAGAAGTAATTGAGTTCTCTTGAAGATTGAGGTACCAATCATAAGCAACTTCCTAAAATATAAATGGGAAAATCCTACATGCAACATTTTCATTAGTGATATTCATTAACCTCAAAGCAAATTTGAAAGACTTTATATGTTCCTATATCATTATCCCTACTAATGGGGAGGAAAAATGTAGATACTTATTTGGATTCATTAATAAATTATGAACATCCATTGGGATGACAATAAATGATCTAACTAACCAAGGTGTTTGGGCTATAAGATGATTAATAGCCTAGATATTTATTACTAGAGAAGATGTCCTAGCCTAAGGTAATATAATAATAAATATTGTAGATCTATGAATTCAATGTACTAAAAAATTTTAAAAAAAAATATTGAAGTTGACCCTAAACTTGGTAACTCTCTTGGGTGTCTTCAGTGTAACTCAAACATAGGGGATAACATCTCATTGGGGAAGGCACATAAGTGCCCCTTCTTATTACACCATATTTTTCATATTAATGTGTATATTTTACACACCCCCATATTTAATGAGGTAGCCTCTAATGTTTTAGGATATCAACAAAGGTAAACTCCACTCTAGGACATGAGTTAAAGGTATGGGTTAAATAACTAGGTGGTAAAATAGTAGGTTGAGCATGCATGTTATTAACTAGGTGTGCTTGTTGGTGAAATGAATCCTAGTAAGGAAATTAAAACTTAGTTGATTTAGATGCATATGATTATTCTAATGTGGATAGATACAAATCAAATAAAATTTAAAAATATGGAAGGGTAGAGAAGAAAAGAAGGCTCTATGGTCTCAAGAAATTACTTCTACGATTCTTTTATTTTTAGACAAGTGTTTCCATAACTAATGATTTATATTATATTGATTTCAAATTCACATACCAAAATAGTCAAGTAGTCTAGGAAGAAATAATATATTAAGGTTAAATATATAAGATGAAGGTTACTACTTTTAGAGTAGTTATTACAGACTCTTACTCAAGAGATTATGGCTCAGATCAAAAAGGGTGTTTAGGGAAGTTATGGATCACACCTATAAGACTATATCAAGGGGAAACACTTCTATACACTTTGAAATTTGAGATAATCAGCCTAGTTTCTTATAATCAATAACATTTTCTAACTATTATATAGCTATTGCACATGTAGAATCAACAAATATCAATGATAATGAAATGAATTCTTTGTAGTGATTTCACACTTTTAATTACTAAATAAAAAAACCTAAGGGAATAAACACTTAATTACATATAAATGGAAGGAAAACCCATATACATAGTTGCATTATAACTGAAAATGAATTCTTCCTATATTGATAATTTTCCAACCCTTTAAAAATAGGTATTTACATGTATAAATAGACTTGGGGAGGGGTCACCTCATCCTCCAAGTTCATTAAAATTATAAGTTACATGTTATTAATCAAAACCTTAGTTCTCATTTTATTGCCAAAAATTACATGTATAATGACTATTGATTACAAATGTATCTAAAAAAATATTTACATGCATATGCCATGTAACATGTGCATGCTTAGAATTTACTCAGGCTAACTACTACATGTACACATGAAGTATGAGTAAAATATAATCACATTGAATAGTCTTACATGAAAGGTTACATATAAGATTAACCTTTGATAACTAAGGCTTATTCAAACTTAGTGATTACATGGCTACAGTTGATGTGCTAAGAGGCACTAAAGTTGTTAGTGAAGCTGAGCTGGGAGGTGATGTTATGATAGAAGTTAGAGTTGAGATGGAAGGTTTGGACTTAACCTTATTTCTATCCTCCAATTATTGATAATACTTGAAACCAACCTCATCTTTATATTTGATAATGTCCATGTTCAAAAGTGGTGGTTGATGCACCCTATTTAATTGCTTTATTAAACATGCATGCTCCATCTTGGTACTCTTAAAAATAATCTAAAATATTTCAAATTATATAACATTTTTCCTTAAAGAGTTGATCTCAACCTTAATTTATTCCAATTTTAGTCCTTAAATATTCTATTTGAAATTAACTGAGGCCTATTGGAGGAGTTGATAAAAACCAACTCTACTTATTAATTATCTTATAGAGTCACTAGCTTAAAAAAGTTTCAACTCATATAGAGTATATAAAATTAAGTTATTATGCTCTACAAACATTGGAATTATTCCCTCTACACCTACTATCCAATATCTTTGTTCTAGTGTTTGAATGAAAACAAGATTGAGGGAATTAGATGCCTTTAATGGTGTCATTATGTTTAGATGGCTTTAATCCTTATGAGTTGTGTACAAAACTAGTAATTTGAATTTGTTCTCATATTATTTCAAATAATTATTTTTTTTTGGGTTTTAATGATATGAGGGGATAATTTATCACTCATTGAATTAATAGCATCCAAAAGATTATATAACCTTGAAGATGCACTGTGTGCATCTATCTCAATTTTTACATGAATATGAATAGTTTGTTGATGTTCATAAACATGTTATAATTCTTGATCGAGCTCTCTTCTTGCTTAATCTGTCCCTTCATGAAGCTTTAAAAAATCATCCTTATACATTTAAAAATAATATCTAAAATTTTTTTTGTAAGGAGACTTCTTGAATATCCTATTCTTTCTATTAGAGAGAGAGAGAGAGAATAAATATTGTCTCTCTTCCAAAATTATACCTCTGTCAGCATCATCTTTAATCTTCATATTATTTACTCTTTCGATACTCACTTTAGATTTATAAAATATTGATCCTTTAGTGGGTAGTTTAGTTTTTATGAGATTTAGCCTTTGAGAGGATTGAACTTCTAAGTCTACTACCCACTGTGGGGTCACCATTTGAGTTGAGTTAGTTGGCTGAGTGTCCTTAGATGTAGTCTCAACCAATAAGTCCCAAAAATATTGTCTCAAGAATTTTGCATTTAAGAGTTCTATTAGTGATGGAAAAATTATATTGGAACAATAAAAACCACTATATTGGCGCATAGGGTAGATTATGTATACTATCCTTTTATTCGCAATCTTCTTTGATGATATTATAGTAGTAGTTTAATAAGGACTAGAAGAAGGCATTGACAATCCTAATTGGGTGGAATATACATGTAGGTCTAGAATTTCCAATACTTACCTATCTTTTATAGATGATATTTTTTTAGGCTGAGGGGTCAATGAGTGAATGATAGAAGTAACAATAGTATAAGTTAAAACAACAAATATGGAAGACAAAACTAGAATTATAGGAATAGATGGGATTGTGGAGACAATAGGACTAAGAGAAACAACTTACACTTTGGTAACCACCAAAGAAGGTATGGAACCAAAAATGATATAAATAAGATAAAATAAAATGATAAACATAGGAGAAATAATTGACATAACTAGTACTATAGAAATAATATCTAAAAAGGTAGTTGGGACCACACTCTCACCTAATTGGTATACTTCAAGTGGTAATTTTCCTTTAGTTTATTAAAGGCTCAAGACTTTTGATATTTGAAACTCTTCCTCTGCATCTTCATTAATGGGATCACCTATTTTAGATGGATGATCATACCCATTGGGTCCTTTTGTATATGATGTATCAATAGTTGGGCTCATGGGGGGTCCCTAGGTTTTAGGTTTCCTCTTGTAGAAAAGAGTTACCTTTTATGTTGAGGGGGAAGACATCTGAGTGGTGAAAGTATGTCATCGGTGTTTGAAGATTCTATGAAAATTATCTCCTTGTTATCTCTCCCAAGGGAAATTGTAATTATAGGAACCTCTTTTACCCCATAATATTTCTTCATAGTGTTCATCACAATGGGTTGTGTCTGAGAGGGTTCCCCATTTTATAATGATGTGTCAGAGGGTATTTTCTTCTATAAGTTTGTTTTTTCCATCCACCTAAATTTGAAATCCTAACATGTGCATGTGTAATTGAAATTGAGGGATCTCCTTAGATTATTTTCAAAAGTTCTTCATTTAACCCAGCAATTGAATCCCTTTCTAGGACTTGGGCATCACTCTTAGCATTCAAAAATAGAAAGCTAGGTTTTTAAGGATATTAGTGGTATAGAATAATAAGACCTTAGATATTATTGGTATGGAATAAAATATTAATCCTAATCTCTATGTAGCAGAGTGGCCAATGAAGAATATTCCCTAAACTTACTGACCTCTCCAAAGTTCTTGTGGTTGACATAATGCATCAAATTGATTATTAAAAGAGAGCCATATAAACCAATTTTCCTCTTATTCCTTAAATTCTAATCAATTCCCCAGAATATTTGGTATGTTATCTCATTCTCATCTAATTTATCTAACACATGCTTTGAGAGATACAATGGACTAACCTTGTGCCCTATAACCATAATCACCATATAATAGGGGTAGAGACAATATTCCCCTATTGGCATAAATGTATTGGCTATGCTTTTGGATACTCTTGCTAGTGGTGACTCATGGATAACCCTAAAAACTTGAGGATATATTTCCTATGTAATTAAGACTATATTTCTTGTGTAGGTATATAAATGCATGAAGGAGTAAGAGTCACATATTTGGTTCTGGATGTAATATAGAGATGAGATCGAGAGTGATATATTATGAACATATACTATGCCTATAAATTCATATAAGAGCTACTAAATCATATAAAAATGGACTCTAATAAGCCTCTTTTCTTTACATAATACTTTCTCCTATAGACTAATTCTAATTATCTCTCTTAGAGCAAAGATTAGCTCTAAGGTCATCAATAAATCTAGAAGTAGAATCCAGTCAAGCTGAAGGAATTGGATGATAGGGTAGCCATATAACCTATTAAGGAGGTCTATTACAATGTGGACTCCCATCCAAAGCTTTGTTATAGGTACTATTTTCTTCTCTTTATGGATGATGGTCTCTCCATGGATGTTCCACTTGCTTAGTGTTTTATCAATTAAATTTTTCTTCTTCCATGTTTACCAGTTTGTGAAAATAAAATGTAGAATATATAATAGTAAAGGAGATAGGTACCTTTGGAATATGTCTCATTAAATGGAGGTGATGAAGGTTTTATGTTTGATGTGGTGTAGAAAATCCTCTTTAGTTACCTTGCCCACAAAAAGAGGTCTCATAATAGGTCAATTCATGGAATTATCTTGGGATTAACTAATACAAAATGTAATACTTACCACTTGAGGGGAAGTAAATATGTAGCTAATTTCCTTTGTGCTGGTGTTAAATTATCTTCACATGTATGGGCATCTACCTTTCCAATTATATCTCATATATATGAGTAGTTTGTATACTTGTCATTTAACACCATTGAATAAAAAATGGTGTCTATATACTTGGTAGAGTGTTTTATACAAAACATGGATGGTAAATGGACTCCCCTAAGTTTATTGGACAAATAAGCCATTGTTAATTTTATTTGCTCTTAGAGTTCAAGTTCTTATATTTTAATGGTTTGGTTCTTTTGAAAGCAATTCATAGTTTAAATGCGGGTGGCTAGGGATTCAAAACATTAAGGATTTAAGTTTACTCAAGATCATTCATTATCAATGGGTATGATTTTTTATTTCAATTATTTGATATATATTTTGTATTTCAAAACCATTAATGTCCAATGTCTCTAATATTTATTTACTCATTCAATTTGAACTTTTCCACTTTATTTTGGAAGGTTTGCCATGTAGACATTATAGTCATTTAGAGGAATACCACATAATTACCTTTTATAAGTATCATATTTTATCTCTTTTAAATATAATTTAGTAATTCCATAGAGGATTTTGGTAGGTAGGAGTTGGATGTTGCATTAAAATAGGGTCAGTAAAAATTCTTGTGAACAAAAGTTTTGAAGACCTATGGTGGGTGGCTTTTGTGAAGGATATGAAGTTTGACTTTTATAAAGGCTAAATTTTGAAACATGATTTCTAAATAATTTTTCCAAAGACCAAAATCTAGCCAAGACCTTTTGAAATAAAAGTTTCAAATACCAAAATTTGAAAGATTTCTTTGATTAGTTTTGCCAAACATTTTCACCAAAGACCAAATTATAAATATAGAATGCCAATAATTTTTAGAAAATATTAAACTTTGAACACTTTTTCTAAAGTTTAAAATTTGTGAATACCAAAATAGTGAATAGAGTCTATGATAAATACAAAAATCGAAGACCAAAAAGTGTGAACAAAACCTATGTTCTTTCGAAGAAAACCTACGAACAAAAGTTCTAAATAATTTTTTTAGTAGAGGTTAACATAGGTGTGAAGCCTCCAAGAATGTCCAAGGTTGACTTCAGAATAAAAGTTTATAAGACTTAATTTTTGAAAAACCTAAGAATTTATAAATTGTGCCTATTCTAAAATCTTATGTATACGTAAAACTTCCAAAAAGTATTATTAAGTTAGTCTAAATAAGCTAAACATGTGAAAATGTTAAATTGCATTTATAAAAAGAATTTAAGATAGGTACACATATAAATCTCTATGAAATATTTTTTTCAAAATGGGCCTAAACCTTTTACAATATAGTGGGTCCTAATTCAGAAAAAAAAATGGGGTTATGTTGAACACAACTCTTACATGTAGGGGAACACTTGATTTCACTTGAAGTAATGATCGAGATATACTCATTGTAGGTCAATAGAATATGTGTGCCATCATGATAGGATAAGTAGAAAGTGTTGTATCCATGAAAGTGATTGATTTTGCATGGGCTTATCCATCAAAGACATGAAATTTTTATGACTTACCTTTGGTTCCTTGTGTTTATCCAACATAAGAATAAGATCTCCTACTTAAAAATTCCTTTGCTTTTTGTCAAAAATTAATTTAACATGAGCCTGATGTTTGGAAATCCTATCAACAACTTGAGACCTATCTTATTCAAGCTTGTTCAAATAGATAATTCTTTTATCCAAGGTAATTTTAAAATTTTAATTCTGAATGGACCTCACCAAATGAAGTGTAGGTATTTCAATTTTTATTAGAATTACCACATCAATCCCTAAATCAAATGTAATGGGGGTATGCCTATAGATTTCTTAGGTGTTATACAATGCATCCAAAATACATCATACAACTTCTTGTGTCATTTTTTTTATTCTCATCAACCAATTTATAAATGATGGTGATTAGGTTCCTATTAATTCACTTATCTTGGCCATTTCCATGTGGTTAGTAGTCTGAAGAGTGGGAAAATGAGATGTCATAGCTATAATAGAATCCAATAAATTTTAAAGAAGAAAAATTTGAGGAATTTTCTATGAAACACCATATCTTACTAAAATATTTTTTTTAACAAAATTACAAATGAATTTTGAAGATGTCTACTTTATTTGGATGGCTTATACCCATTTGGTGAAGTAGTATGTAGTAGTGAGAATGTGTATATTTCCCACACTTAAATGATAATTTATGGTTCTAATTAAATATAACCTCAATTTTTGAAAAGGATATTATATCACCACTAGATCAAGTGAAATTGATTTAAGTTTTGGTCATCTAATGAACTAATGATACGCTTCACATTTCCTTACCTAATCATATGATTATTTGAATAGTGTTAGCTAATAGTAATGAGTTATTAAGATCTTATACATTATCACTAGATAATAATAGTGTATACCATAGGTTTGATTATGAATGTATTGTAATATCTTCTTCTATTGTTCACTATCAACAAATCTTAAGAAAATACATCATTATTATTTCTAAACAATGTACCATCCCATATAGTGTACTTCATAACTTTCAAATTGATTTTTATACATTGTTTAGTATCAATATATAAAAAAATTATCCATATGTCATTAATAAATTAACATATAAAAACCATTCATTATTCTAATATAAAAAAAGGACAAAGGGAAAATTCTCTTTGTTTTGATCATGAAAATTTATTGAAGAGATTATCTGAGATTTTTTTGTTCTACTATGAGGTGACACAATCCTTTTCATTGAACTATTGTTTTGGGGTTGATTTAAAAATCATATTCCTATAATTTATTTTCATACTTACCTCTCTTAAATCCTAGTATTATTGAGTCAAAATAGACTTGATTGTTGTACTTAGCACCATCACAATGGAGTGTGAATGCAAAATATAATACCTAAACTGTTTAACAATGTTAACAATTACATTTGCATGTTTCTCTTCTAGATAATATTTAAATTCATATTATTTAAATTTAAAACTATTGAAATTTATGGGATATTAAATACCTTCATAATTAATTAAAACAAATATTGCCGAAAGAGTATGTTTTGAGCCATAACAATAAATAATATCTTTTTTAAAATCTAGACAAACCAGTGTTGGTGCACGAGTAATAAATTTTTTATATCTTATAATACCTCTTTAACATAATTATTCAATTTGAATGATTTCATCCATTTAATCATCTTTTAAATATGCTTGATGAGTTTTATAAAGTATGAAACAAATCTTCTTAAGAAAATCACTTTCCTAAAAAATCAATGTACACTTGGTTTACTAGTCAATAAATAAAATTTATGAATTGTTTAATTTATTTTTGTATTAATATTAATTAATTATTTGTAGAAATTGTGCCCAATAAGTTTCCATTTAGTCACCCAAAAAATATAATATTTAGGTTTAAGATAAATACCATGTAGCCATCATTTTCTGAACACTTTCTCAAGTTGTTCATAAAGAACTTTTTTTCAAACACCATTAGATCACCTAAGTATACCATAATTAACTTATTATTCATATATTTTAATCTAATATACATGGCCCTATATAATGTCTCTCCTACATTGATCAAGCCAAAAAACATTCATCAATATGAAAAAGTATTCCATGGAGTCATGAAAGTTCTCTTGTGTTGATATTCTTTGTCAACATTAATCTGATTATAACTATTATAAGTCAAATTTTAAACTTTGATAGGGTGATTAAATCCATATAGAATTGATTTATTTAATGTTATTAGTCCTATGTTTTGGTTGAATTTTAGGATGGATCAAACCTCTAGGTTATAGGGCTAACTCCCTTTGATGTATCAGTTAGGTTCACTACAAATACTTGTCTACTTGATAAAGGAAAAGGGATACAAAGTCATGAAATAAGTCTATATATTTAGGTGATACACCAAAAAAAAAACCATCCACTTGACTATCATGCACTTAATAAAAACTATTAGGACTAAATCTGATTACACTTCTCTAAACAAGATCCTTCCAACATGAATGCTTCAACATAGAAATCTTTAAGAATGCATTGAATGAGAGGGTTAGTCAAGTGGTATAAACAAGGATATAATGACTAAAAAATAAAATTTAAATATATTTAAAACCACATAAAACTCACCATGTGACCTACAATAATAAAATCCATTTACAAATATGTAGGAAAGGATAAATGAGAGAGAGAGAGAGAGAGTATCATGACTACTACTAACATTCATCAACCATCCCACTAGTACACTAGTTTCAAGTATGTGAAGAGGTAATAATTAGCTTAATTCATCATTCCAAGGAAAAATACACATGTTAATTTGAGTAGGGATTCACCATACATAATGAAAATATCCATACAAAGCCTATCCAAGCTAAATTTATAGATAAATGTGAGTAGAAAAGAGAGAATGGCATAGGAGTGAGAGATGAAAAGTGTTTTAGAAAGACTAAAAATGAATAAGAGATTGAATAAATGTTACATTTGGCCCCAAAATACATGTGTTCTTTCATTAATATGCTTTCCTCTTCCAAGTGACATGGGAGTTTCAAACTTTTCTTGACATATTGATGCTTCTCTTAAAAAAAGCTCTCTTCTTGGTTTATGAGGTTACAAATGGCTAACTGTATCATAAATTCATGTTTAGTTACATTATTCATCTAATATTGACACCTTTAAAATATTTATTAAACTCATAAAAATGATATTGCAATGATGATTACATTACTTAGGTGTCTTGAATCCCACTTGGCCTTAATACACCTCTCCTTGCTTGCAAGTGTCAATTCTTGATTTAACCATTATCAATGTAATATATCTCCATGAATGGAATATATTAGTAATATTAGACCTGAATAAATCCCTTTTAATTCATTAAACACTCACCAACACCTCATTTTGCACCTTAATTTCTCATTTTCTCCCAATTCCTTATATCCCTACAAACATGAAAATATCCTTATGTAGGAAAATGTATGCATGGTATTGAAAAAATAATGATATTTTTGAGTACATAGTATGACATTATAGATCCATATTATATTTCACGACACAACTCTGAGTGAATGTGTACTTTCACCTATTGTCTCTCTCCAATTAGGTCTCCATGATCCCTCTAGGCCTATAAACTAGTTTTGAGATCTAATGACCTCCCACACATGTGAAACAAAAAATAATTTTTTAATTTAATTTTTATACCCTATGACCATGATTCATTAAAAATTTCATCTTATATAGCCCTATGTAGGTAGGCAAACCAAGAAATGGCTAAAAAAACTAGCCCTTCACAAGCCTTTCTCACACTACCTTCAACAATCAGACCTTTTTTTATCACTTCCAAGGTGGCATGTACATAATTTTAGACCTGATAAGATATAATAAAACTCAATCCATCCTCCCTAATGTCTTTCTTATTTATATTATCTTCTATACCGTGTTTTGAGCTAAAAATTTCTTAAAAAGCTAGAATTTAATTAGTTTATATAGTTAAAGGTATAGGTAAGTACCATGGTGAGGGTAATCCTAGAGATAATAATGAGGTTAAGGTATTTTAAATGTTTGTCTATTTCATCTTAGGTAATTAATAATTCAATTTCTCTCAACTAGTTAAAACTAGTCCTTTAGGCAACCAAAAACACATTTGTCATCATAACAATGATTCATAAAGTACAAAACCTTAACCAATGAAAAAAATTGATAATTTTTAATTATAAAAGGCCAAATAACACATATAAATATTTTGGTATCCCATTCAACCTATCCATACTATTCCAAGTTTGAGAATGTGCCTCTTGAGTTAGTATGTCTCCATTTAATGAGCTTGAGAGAGAAAGAGAGTTAAAAATGGAATTTTAGATTTGGTTTTGAGTCTAAACACCTCAAGGAGGTATAAATAATTAATTATAACCTTTTACAACTATTTATTTTACCACTTATATCTATAAACTGACGTTCATCACCCTTAGCCTAGGTTTAGGGTTTATGAGCATACTAGCTCTCTTGACCCTAACAACTATGTTTGAGACTTTTCCTTTTCTTATAAAGGATATAAAACACATGAGATCCTCTATTTAGGTCTCGTAAATTTATATTTAAAATCATACATCCATTTTCAACACAAAATGTATCTTATTTATACACAAATCTTGTTCAAGACATAGATATTTGCACCAAAGCCTCTTAGCTATAGGTGTGCATTACGTACTTTAACTATAATTTTAGTAATGAAACTTGTTCAATATATTTTATAATAGTCTTGGTGTGATAAACACTATTTTTAGTGTCCTCTATTGGGTTTCAAGATCCTTTATGCTTGCATCCTACTTCTAACAAATTCCTTTCTTCATAATCTTACTCAAAGGATTGTATATGCAAGTTTAGGCCTGTTAGGCTTGAATAGGCTTCTCAACACTTGAAAATATATTAATTCACACTATATATCAGATTAAATTAATTTTATATATTTAAATAATATATCATCCTTATTTCCAGTATTTATCTTCATGACTTCAACTACCATTCTCATCTTAACAGGCATATAGCTGATAATAGCTCTTTGCTTGTGTTTTATCTTTTTGACCATAGTTAGTCCATTTTAATTTTTATATAATATATTCACCATTTTAATATAATTTTAATTATTTAAAAATATTAAATTCAATGTATAAACTCCTATGAAATCATCATAGTCATACCCTCAAGACTTCACATCTCATCATCTTCATTGTAGGCATGTAGGTGTGTATTAGCTCCTTAACTATTAGGGATTAGAAAAGGTATCCAATGACATATTATCCCTAAATTTTACATGTAAATACTCACAAATTAAATTCACACATATCCCACACATTTTTGGTCTCTTTAATTTCACTCATTGATGTTCAACTCATTCCATTCAATGTGAAAATGAGACCTACAGGTTTGTCAGCCTATAGGTCTACATTTTTAATGTATGGGTCCATCTATGATGTGTAAATTATTATTATTTTCCCTAGTACGTTTGATATACTATCACATAACCCATATCATGATTCTTTATCCTTTAAATATCCCTAATGTTACAACTATAAATACTTCTTGGTACGTTCTTGTGTTTGATAGAGTCACAACATAATCTATTGAGTGGATGAAAATAATGGGATATAGGCATGGTTTGGTGGATTAATGGTGATATTTCACAATTTAGAGATATCCTTCAGAGGTCTGATATGATATTTTAGGCCATATGAAACCAATTTTAAATTAATTCTTATTCTCATAAAAAACTAAACCTTCATTTGATGACTGTCATAGCTTACAGGTCTTTGTGAGACCTAGAGTTCTCTTGATTGATATTTTCTATTTTGAACCTATCTATCCATTATACACTTATAGGTAGTGTATTTTTCACTTAAAAATCTCTATATGTCTCCAAAATTTTCATGTTTAAGTATCATGTATTCCATATGAACAAGAGGCCCACAAGTTTATTCTTTGTCCTTCTAAATCTCCTTCCTTCTTGAGATTGTAACATGCCTTTATATGCATGTTAGACTCTTTTAGGTGCATAGTATTACCATAAAGCTGTTATTTAAATATAATGGATACTTTTGGGGAACATAATACATTTAACATTCATTAGTTAAGATCATCCATATATGAAAACCTCATAAAACTTCAAAAACTACTTACAACCCAACTTAAATGGAGATTCTACCTTCTCAAATGTTCACATGTGCCAAGTGAGTGTTATATAACATTTTAAAATGGATATTAAATATCTATAGTACCTCCATGAATAACCCATCTTGTTAATTCTCATGATCCTTATCTAAAATTACTATAAATTGAGCCTACAAAATTTAAAGGTACTTTTAGACCACCCTAGATTTTTAATGATTGTTCATAAATGAGGGGCCACAAATATAAAAAATATGGACATGGATTTGAAGGCCATTAGTACCCCCTAATATAGTGAAAATATTAGGACACAAATCTTTGTGTTTTATGAAATCAACATGTGAAATTGACCTTCCTGCATTGTGGCCTTCTAGCATTGTGGCCTTCTGCCATTTCTGGATTTAGATCTGCCTTTCCCCTTTGACTTAGATCTTGATCTGCCTTTCTTTCTCTTCTCTTTCTACCTTCCCCTACTCTCAAAACTTAAAGCATTCCCGAATTCCTCTTCTGTGCTTTTCCTACGTATTTCCTCATTCAAGATAACACTAACAACATCCTCTACTTTCAAAATATTTGATGCAGATGCAATATTACTTACTGCCATTACTAAGCCATGCCAGCTTTCAGGTAAAGAACATAATATCAAAAGAGCTTTTATTTCATCATCAAACACTATATTCACTGAACTTAATTGATTCACAATACCATTGAAATCACTCAGATGAGTAGAAACAGATCCACCTTCATTCATATGCAAATTAAATAACTGCTTCATAAGATATACCTTATTGGAAGCTGAGGGTTTTTCATACAAATTTGCTAACGTAGTCATCAACTCTACCGTAGACTTTGCCTGTGATAAATTGGATATCACAGTGGATGCTAGACTCAGTCTTATAGACCCCAGATCCTTTCTGTCAAGAACTTCCCATTCTTCATCCTCCATGTCTTTAGGCTTCTTTACAACCCCACCTAACGGTAAGTAGAGATCCTTCTGATACAGATAATCCTCTATCTGCATTCTCCAGTGTTGGTAATTTTTGCCATTAAACTTTTCCATTCTCAATTTACTTTCATCTGCCATTGCTTCTCCCACTCAAACAGAAATCCCTGCAGAAACTCCTATGAGAACCTGTAATCAATACACACTACACAGATCTGAACCACCTGTTAGTGAACCTGAGCTTTGATACCAATTATTGGATATCAAGCTCTGAACCTGCAACCAAGGCTCTGATACCACTTGATGGGGGATCAATCCAATAATAGATTATAATTGTGACAGCAATAAACGCAAAATTAAACCAAATTGACAAGTAATTAGAATGATAATAGCAAGAACAAGAGATACAAGAAAACACCCTGAAAACTTGTATTAACAAACTCTTTACAAAAGGAATACAATTTAAGAAAGCTTCTTTCTTCCACACCTCTCCTAGATGTATATATCTCTCACTAGATCTCTATTCCTCAAGAGCTCTCTCTCTCAAGAACAATCAACTCCAACAAGCCTGGATTGATTCAATTCTGTACTGTTCTTCTCACACAATGAATTACAACAATTCACAATAACTCCAACAACTACAATAATCTACTACAAAGCTAAGAAGATCTAATTCTACATATAGAATTAGGAGACTTGAGCATGTACTTCCAACAAGCAGTTAAGCCACTTGAACAAGGGCTCTAAAAATAGTATTGCCAATAATAGAGACACGAGCTTGAGACTTTAACTCAAACTTATCATGCAAACACTCACTTCAGTCCATGAAAATAGCTTTCTGGACACGTAGGTAACCGACATCGGTTCTTGCTACTTGTATGTGACCGCCATCGGTTGACTCTTTGCCAATGTCAGCGTCTCTGTAACTACTCCTGACTGACGTCGGTTGCTCCTGACTAATGCCGGTGTCTGTGTAGACCTGAAACTGATAAGTGTGCTCCTTGGTGAAGCTTTTAGCTCCACACCCTAACACATGAATGAAATATAATGATTTATATCTACTTGTTGAGTTTTATGGTTTTCTCTATGTGAAATAATTATTTCTACTCTTTCTCATAATCTAAATATTGATTCAAATTTACTAGAATAATTTGAAACTAATTCATAGAAACTTCATCAAAATATTAAGCAAGTTGTACGATATGTGAAATAATATCAAATTATGTAGATTGATCCAAATCAAGTTTAGGTTCATAGAGTCATTTTTGAGATGATGGCAAAGTCATATGGACCATTATATAAAAATGTGGGTTGCATGAGTGTTGTAAAAATGTGCCCCATGGTGGGCACCAAAAACTTCTGGCATGATAATTTGTTTGGAGGACAAAGGGATGGTTATCATTAGTAGTCACTTGACAATGTTCCTCTCCTATTAGGAGGTAGATCTACCTTTATTTAAAACCCAAATGGATACAGTAAGGGAGTATGTATGTATGTATATATATATATATATATATATATATATATATATATATATATATATATATATATATATATATATATATCAAGCATGTATTTTAGTAGCGTAATACTTTTAACCATAAAAATAGGATATAGAAAGGTAAATATGAAAGAGAATAATAGGGAGAAGAAGTATGTTTATAAAAATAGAAAAGTAATAAATACAGTGAGACAAACTTAGAGACTTAATGAAAATGTGAAGAAGATGAGTTGTTTCTCCAAAATGAAATCTCTCTCATTCAATGGATAATAAATACATATATGTGTCCATAAAAACACACAACTTACACCAAAATAATTACTTAATTGATTAAAAAAATATGATAATCACTTTGTATTTCCTATAAAAAATGAATATAAGTAATGTTTTTCCTTTGTTGAGATTTCACTAAGATGAAAATAACAAATGTATGTTCAAAAAATAAATACTACAATAAAATCTATAATTTTTTACTATTTTATAACAATTACAATAAAAATTTTAAACAAAATATTTGAATCCATGTAGATAATATACACATACATAATCCATGAAGAAATCTTAAACACAAAGTTCATAAAATCTCCTTATATTGATCTTTGTTGGGTTGAAAATACAATCTCCTCTTTCAAAAAGTATGCTAAAAAGAATTACTATCAAAAAATCCCTTTGAATGAGATAAAAACTCCTATTTATGGGTTGAAACGGGTGGTTATGGTGTGTAACCACATTTTTTATATACTTTTAAGATCTTGTAAAAGCACATTATCTAATTTAAGTGACTTAAAACTTGAAAAAACATGTTAATAAATTTTCACAACTTGAAAAAGCAATAACAAATTTGAACACATTTAAAAAATGCATTGTCAAATTTACACAAATCAAAATTAAAAAAATAACTTTAGACCTATAGATATGTTATCCCTATGAATGATATGGAAATAGGAGAAAAAATGGAAGATTCCCTCACTCAGATGCTTGATTGAATGCCTTTGGTAAGTTGCCTTGTAAGTAGGTAAGAATTTGATAGGTATGTGCTAGGTTTGGAATTAATGAGGATTAACCTTGTATTTATGCCAATCTATTTATATATAATCTTTCATTAAAGCACTTAATCCAACCATAGGAATATATTTTATTTATAATTTTTATGACTTTAGGGCACTAGACATTTGTGTCAAGATATGACACTTGTGTCGATGTACGCATCTGATTAGGAGGCATATGTTTGATTAGCTATAAAAATGCATAACCCATAACTTGAAAAGACAAAATATAAGTAGGTTTATAACATTATGAGCATGGTAAAAGGTCAAAGTCATTAAAATAACATTGGTTAGATTAAGAGATAAGAAATATGCATAAAGAGATATTGTATGCAAAATTTTCAATAGTGGGAAGGGTATATAATTTTAAGGTATACCCATGATATTTATCTATTAAGTGTATGAAACTAAGGTTCTATATAATTTATAAATAGTGTCTACAAAATGCACGAAGAAAAAATTTGTTATGAAAGGGATATCCAACATGAGCACAAATAAACTTATATTCAATGATTAAAAATTATATTATTATCATTATCTAAATATATTTAATAAAGATACATTATATGGATAAGAAAAAATGAACTCAAAATTATAAAATAAAGTTAATCCATATTTTTCGTAGTGACCTAATACGACACCTAAGCAAGCTAAATAATATGTGTATGGAAAAACCATTAAATGAAATAAAAACCTACACTAACATATTGGAGATAAGTTATTTTTGAATTAATTCTTTATTCAATTCGCATAGTTTATTAAAAACCAAAATCAAGGATAAAATCTGATTAAGTAATTAAAACTTTCATTGTAGTATGATCAACCCATAAGGATTAAAATATTTTAACATGCCAATTTACTTTATATTTACATACAATTTTATTCATAATGGAAAAAAATAGTCGATTTAACTTGTACATTCCTTTTAAGGTAATATTTAGATGAATTACTTTAAATAATAAAGCAACATCTTAAGAAATATAAGTGCTCATCTGAAGTGAATTGAGGACCATTATCTAGAATAATTTCATAATGGACTTCAAAACATAAAAATATTCATTTTCAATGAAATAAATGACTTTCAAAGTGATAAAACATTTTATAGATATAGCTTTAGGCCATTTCATGAAATAATAAGTTGTGGTCAAGATATATTTATGAGCAATTGAGGGTAAATGATGTATATCCGAGATGAAGTTTATGCCCCTTTTGTAAATGGTTTATTATGAATGATTAGCTTTAAATACATTATAGATAACCTATCTCTCCATGCAAGTAATTGAAAAGACATACTTGATCAAAAAATGATAAGTATCTTTGAAGAGAGTTGTCCAATAATGAATAACACATAAAAATTTGTGTGTTGATGTTTTTGTAGTAAAGTTTTCACCTCAACTACCTTCATGACAACTAATAACTTTTTGAGTTTTATCATGTGTTAGAAAATGTAATGAAAATCTATTTCTATTTCTATAAAATATAAAACTTTCAAATATAATATATTTTAATGATTGTAACCTAATATATCTTATTTGACATTTATCTAATGGCTTAGGGAAATTTTGATTCTAAAAATAATAAACAAGATCATAATACCATCATCTTGTGAGAGTAACCAATACAATTATTTCATTTCAAGTCCATTTCTAAATTTTTAAATAATATTATCAACAGTCATAGTTAAAAAATGTGTTTTAGTATGAAAACTATCATCAAAAGAAGAATTAAAACATTAATATTAGAGGTTACATTTTTATTAAGATGTTTATCTAAGTCATTTCTTTTGATTGTTATATAAGTTTTGAAATTTAGGTCATATTCTTAGATTCTATAAAAAAACTTAAATAATCTATCATTAATTTTGGGTTGCTTTAATAAATAAGAGAAAACATGTAAATTTAAACATACAATCACTTTATTTCCCATCAAAATATATTTAAATGTACTTAATGTTGAAACAAATGAAATAAAAAACTCTTCAATTAATGGTTGACTGATTTAAGCATTTTTTAGCACTTGGATTATATATCCAATGGGAATTTCAAGATAATTATAATTGTATTAAGTGACAACATATATGGTCTTATTAGTTTCATTAACTTACAAGATGAAAGGTTTATTCATATTTAGTTTTGTAAGTATAAGATCACTCATTGTTTCTTTTTTTATTTCATCAAAGGTTATTTATGATCATACATACCAAAAATAGTTTTGATTTTGTAAATTATAATCTATAATCGATCACCTTTATTATCAAAATAAAAAATAATTTTTCTTAAAAAAATTATCTTACCAAAGAAGGACCTTATGTTAGTTTTGTCTTTAGGGGGAAGTAGTTATTTGATAGATTTAATGCGATAAGGTTCTATATAAATTTCACCCTTGGATATTATGTGACTTGATATTATACATTTAATCACACATAAAACTAATTTATTTTTAATTAAATATATTCCACATTTCTAAACTTAATAAATATTTCATGTAAGTGAAATATGAGTTTCTTTCTTTTCTTAGAATGAACAACAACATCATGTAAGTAGACTTGAATAATAATAATAATAATAATAATAATAATAATAATAATAATAATAATAATAATAATAATCATCAAATGTTACATGCATTTCCTTTAAAAAGTGGAACATATATTTATTTCATTGAAATATATTCTATTAATGCAAAAATGACTCTATATGTAGTAAAATTGTTTTTATGTCTAATGGCATGAGAATTTATCGATAGGTCAAGTGGATGTTTCTTGTCAATAGTCACAAGACAAAGTCCTTCTCCTATTATCAAGTGGAGCTACCTTTATTAAAAAATAGAACATATGTTGTAAGGAAAAACATTTACAACAAAAAAGGATTTTAGAAGGGTGGGAATTTTAACTAGAGAGTATGAAAAGGCTATAGAAAGTAAAATATGAAAGAGAATGACAAGGAAAATAAGTGTGTTTATAGAAATGGAAAATTTCCAAGTTCAATGAACCAAACTTAGATAATTATTGATAATGTTAAGAAGATGGATTGTGTATAACTTATTTAACTTCTAAGGACTTAGTGTAATGTAAATCATAGGTTTTTAAATGGTCTAAGTATAATAAATCAAGAAATAAATATCTAATAAATATAACCACTAATATATGCTAGAATTGACCTAATTTGATATTTTAAAGATAGAAATGAATGACATAAATAAGTAATTATCTATATACTAACTAAGATGGATGATCTAAGGATTCAAAACTAATATAAAAGATTATCATAGTGTTGAAAACAAGATCTAGGTGTCAGAAACCCTTCTAGACAATAGTTCACTACTTTGGATAATAGTGCACTATACCAGTGTCCTCCCTAATATACTATTTTCCATTGTGTAGAAAACTATGTGATCTTTTAGTTCACCTCTGACTGATTATAATCTACCTATACCTTTGTGGATGTGCCCTAATTCACTATCTGTGAACTATTTTGACTAGTTTGTGAGCAAACCCTAGACTTCCATATTGTTAGGTTATTTGAAGTGCACAAGTAGCAAAAGTGTGATATTATCTGGGTAGTTTATACATCCTTAACACCCTATGATTTTTATATTTACCTAAATACCAATACCTTGATAGGGGATCATACATGATGTAGTTCTCCCAATTTAAGTGTTGGTGTAAGTGAAAGTGAATGTTAGTATGAGTGTTGAATTGAGTTCTTTGATTGGGTCTTGAGACTAGAAATGTATATAATCTAAGCTTAGGATGGTTTTAGGTGACTATATGTAGAAGTAGATAAAATAGGGATTAGTGACCTTGATTTTACACTACTTGTTTTGATCTTGTTTGTGGATATTTGTATTTGATTTCTATCTAGTGAGAAAAGGGATAAAATTCATGTATTTATATTAATTTGGTGCTTATGTAGAGTGTAAAATAGGTATAAGGAAACCCTAGGTGTCTTAATAATTTAAAATATATCTTTTGGGGTTAAAATTAGGCAAGGGACACTAGCATGGTCCTTTAGTCACAATCATAATGCACTAGTGTCCAAATAAGCATGCTATTGTCTGTTTGCAAGAACCTAGAAAACTATGGGCTTAAATCCCTAGGGGAAGTTTAGGATTGATTTTGGGATGTTTAGAGATGTGTAATACCCACACAAAATCTAGATAAGAATTGAAAGAGGACCTAAGATAGGTCTATGACTAAGCTTGGGGTAGGGTGGTCTCAAGTAATAGTCATTACACTCAAGTGAAATTTTATATTACTACATTAGCCCCCCCCATTTATTCTATAAATGTATAAAAGTGAGATGAATAGGATAAATTAGAAATAAGTACACCTAGACTTACCTAAGAGGTAAAGCCCTTCAATCTAGGTTTGAGTATGTAAAGTGTGATTTATTACATGTACTACAAATGAAACATGAATAAATCAATACCTACTTAAAAATATCAAAATAAAAGACAAAAATGAGTAAAGAGATAATAGTGAGAGGAAAGGAACTAATACACCTCATTAGGTCTATGAACCAATGCAAAAACTTGGTGACATCTTATATGTGTAGCTAGAGATCAAATGGTGAATAACTTGGACTAAACAAGTGGATTTATCACTCATCATATGTGGGTGGATCAATAACTCAATCTAATTTTGAATCTTTCATTTCCCACTCTTGCTCGATGGATCATACACTATAAATAACTTGGATTGGATTGATGCATTATCCAACCCTCTTATGTAGGTGGCTATAGAACTCAAATAGGTTATGAATCCATCGTTGTCTACCCATGTGTAGTAGATGTATCTATGACTGAAACTATATGATATAACTAAAATTATAAAGGATGGATCTGGGACCAATAAAAAACTTTAAAATGTAAAATGGAAAAGGGGCCTCTTGGGCACATAAGAATATAGATCAAGTACTATGCAAAAATTCTAATCATTATAAATGAAATAGGGAATCAATATGGTATGAAACCTAGTGAAAATGTAATCTGAATTGTACATGTATAAAGACATGGAGTTGTCATTTCATCTAAGATGAGTTGGTGTAAAATTGATCATGTGGAACTAATGTGTTGTGCACATGTTCTTAATTATGATATCTATACATATGGATTCTATATTGATTTGTACAAATATGTGTCAATGTATATCTAAAACTGAAATTGGATTGATTATGTTATGCATGATGCCCCAATCTAGTCAAATATGGTATGATTCTATTCAAAATTGACCATACACTGATCAAATATGGACTATACCTACTATGTTCTTTTATCAAATCTAGATTTTCCTATTTACATGGATACTAGATAATAGAAAGGTTCTTTGGATATTATCATACCATGATAGTGTCTTATGTTCAACTCTGGTGTCTTTTATCCAAACTAACTCTTATTTCTATGTAAATTTTTCCATTATGATTTCCTAATTCTAATCTTTGTAATATATGTTTTCATTCTAAAATCTATGTCTAAGTGCACCTAAATGCATTCATCTCTATGAAAAACCTATATGAAATCCCCCTATTTTATGTGGAGTTTTTGTACCTATGTAATAACTATCCTTAAAATAAAATATCTGCATGATGTGCATTAGGATGAAAACATATGATATCTACATGATAAATTAATATAATGTATTTACATGATAGTAGAATGTAAGATAATCTAAGTTTAGGGTAGTGATGTATGATTTATGTTATATCTAACATTCAAAAGTTTTTCAAGGTACATATAATAATTTAAGCATGTGTATGAATTACATAATCTAAGAAGCATCTATGTAAACTATGTGGGGGGATGGGGCATAATGTCCATGAAGGCACCTAAGGAAGAATGGGAGATGCATGAGGTCCCTCATGGAATCAAAAATAGAGTGTAATTATAAAAATTAAGAGAAAAGTGTCATGGCCATGATGCATACATGAGATCATACATACAAACACATAAGGCACACAATGTAGGCCAAGGGCAACAATACAAGGGACATGGGCACATGTCATTAAATTCTAGAAAGTAAATACACATAATTAAATGTTAAAATGTCCACATATATAAACAAAAAATATATTGGCTTAGAGCCACATTGAATGAAATATTCAAATGTCTTCATGCACAATCAATAAAGCACAAAAAAAGACATGGGCACATGTCTAAAGCATACATGCAATGAAATGAAGTGGTGTAGAGACATATAATAATGGCATATTCAAATGCCCTCAAATAAATGTAGAAATAAGGAGACATAATAGATTATAAACTAGGAAAGATATAAATAGAAGTATACATGAAAATCTATGCAAATATATATAATATCAAAGATGTACATAAACTAAGTCTATAGTAGTACTAGTCAACAAAAAATCTAAGCAATATAGAATGATATAACCTAGTAAATTGAAATTTGTGGATAGGATGCCCCTAATGGGTGAATGTATTAATATTAAATATGCATATATATGTATGTGCCCTATTGGGTAGATAATATAAAATCTATACTAGTGTTTTGGACCTAAGTCTTGTAAGAGTATGCGAACACTTGAAAAGAACAAGTAAAGCATGTATTTATGATAAAATTGACTATACTAAGATAGATAGCATATGTAGTACCTATAAAGTATAAATAATTTAAACATCGATATCCAAAAAATATGGATTTTGTGCCTAAATATTTTTGTGTTTTCTAAGTATATAATCTATGTACAAGCAATCGTGATAATGAAACTATATACAAGGAGCATGGTAATAGAATTTGTCTACTAGTAATGTTTAAATAAATATTGGTATGTAAAAATTTAAAGTAGTTCTTCTAAATACCTATGAGAACATCTAGAGGGTGTAGATAGTCAAATGGTAGATCTGATGGGAGATTATCCAATGTTGGCTACTAAATCTACCCAGACATGAATAAATCATCTTCATTATGATCATCATATCATGTTGTTAGTAAAAATATAGCCTTATCCTTGGTGATAATCTAGAGTTCATGAATTTGAATGGCATGCTACTCTATTGTGTAATAAACTTCCCATGCTATCCTAGGGTAAACCACATTTGATCATAAGGTATCTATGTGAAATATGTGGTTCTAATTTATACCATCATGTAAAATGTGAACTATGTCCCTGATAACTAAATGTCAAACATATGTTTTTGATTAAATATGACATCCATTGACTATAACCATGTACTACCAAGTGTAACATGTATATGAGTACATGTGCTCATGACAAAAAGGAGTGTGTTGACCACCTTAGGGCCACATGCAACTAGTAGTGTGATATGTCTCAAGGAGGCATAACAATGTATATCATGTTGTATCTCACTCTCCTGATGTATTATGTGTTGTATGAATGCAAGATACAATTATTAGGATCATAATCCTCATATATAAAAACATGAGGGATGTATATATCCTTTAAAAAAAATGAATAGTCAATGGATCATTCCCCAAAATGTCTACATCATTGAAGAGTCCATCATGGTGCCTATATTAATGGAGGTAAAGGTTTTATAATATGGATAGTGCCTCAAGCTTTAAGTTTGTTTAGCTTTTATTATAGTGATAAGCATGTATTTGTATCATGTCTAGAAATCCTATGAAAATGATTGTTCACAACCCAGATAACACAATGCTTGAAGGTTGATTGCTCATGATCTCCTTCACACCTGGACTAATATTGGAATGATCTAAGGTTGGGACACTTACACTCAAACAAGACCTCTAGTTTTGATGAGGCTACCTTCTCTAATGTATCACTTAAGCTCTTCCTACTAAACTAATATGGTTTTTGGGATGAAAAGGGGTAGCAGGATAATTGAATGGTAAATCTAGGATATTGATGGTGATACACCTATATTATTGGTTCATCCACTCAATTTGAGCTCCTAAAACACTGATAAGACAAGAAAATAACTAAATCTACAACTCCAAATAAATTCTATGTAATAGTATTTTACATAAAGGTTTCATCAAGTTACCAAGCATGAGGGAAATGATGGAATAGGCCTGATTAAAGGCACTAACTAGTCAATATATCCATTAATAGATTTATAAATCAACATAAAACACTAAATATGACTTTAATAAGATGAGATACTAGTAAGTAGGTGAGATAAATAAATTTTAAGGGAGAAAATACTACCATATGTGCAAATAAAACCAATATAGCACACTAAGCTAGAATATTGGAATCTAAAAATAGTCATTTTATTTTTTTTCAAAAGGTTAAAAAGATCAATATTTGTAGATTTTAATCATTCCAAAGATAGGGATATTAAAAAATGGCTTGAAATCCTAAATATATAGAAAATAGAAGAATCTCTAGCCAATTTGGCATAGAGGTGACAAGGAAAAGTCAAATATAATTAAATCCAAGTCAATTTCTTTTTAAAATTAACTTCTCCTTGTGTTTGTAGTCCTACATGATGATTGCATGAACCTTTAATAATATTTGGAATTTTAAAACAAATTGGTTGGCCCATTTGACTTGTATAATCTCCTTTTCCAAACATGCTATGCCATTCTTTATTTAGAGAACTGATGTCAAGTGAGTTAGAACTCAAGATGAGTTATGTATGTAATTGGACCAATTAAAGACTAGTTAACTCATCTAAAGGAGTAGTTTAACATGTATATGACATCAAGGACCATATTCCCATGATGTTTAATAGCTAAATATGCATGACAAATCCACATTATCTCTTATCACAAAACTTCCATGCCATTATTCTCCACATGATTAATTAGATAGGCCTACTAGGCCAAAATGAACATAGTATCCTTAACATTTATGTTTGATGTCCATTAGAACTTAAAAAACCCATGAAAAATTATAAATTGGATGAGTTAAATAAATTAAAAAATGCATCATATCATGAAAATAGTCCTCCTTGGATTGAAACATTTACAAATTAGTCAAACAGGTAGACTAGGCTAGCTTTTCCTTGATTTCCTATAGAGTGGTTGTTTTGGATGAGATCCCAAGGGAACTTTTAGGTATATTTATGACCAACTAATTATTTTAAAATGAAAATAAAGTTTCAAAATTTGATCTCCATGATTTAGATTTCATGTAAACTACCTTGTACCTCATCTTTTGGTATTTATTCTCTCAAAAACCTATTTTATACCAAATCCGTACTACATCCATACAACTAATGGCCATGGAAATGAATATATGAGAGTCTAGTTTATGATCCAGAAGATAGTCAAGAGTTTTCAATGATTTTGGTTTCATAATTCTTCATATCTCTACAAATAAGTCTTCTAGTGTAATTTTGAAAGGATTTAAGAGTGTTCTAGGATCTTAACAATTATTCTTAAATCTTGGGCCATGAAACTCTATACCAATGACACAAATTTTAGTATATTAGGTCATTTAACTCCCATGAATTCCTTATATTCCCATTAAAAAGGTATGAAATAGTGTGAGCATGTGAAATCTCATCTTAGTGTGGAAAATAGGCTTTTCAAGCATTATCTGGTACTCCTTGGACAAGATGATCAATTGTAACACTTACCTATGGCTCAAACTTGGAATAAATTTCCCTTCATTATTATTTTTTTCATGATGTTTTGGAGTGCCCTTTTGACATTGATTTATCTCCTTATACCCTTTATGGTGGCCTTATCTTGAGATGTTAAGAACAAGCATAGGTATCTGCATAATTTATTCAGTATATTGACTTCATGATTATTTTATAGGCTCATATATACTGATTTAAACATTAATGACCTTTAGATGATGATTTAGAGTCATGAATTAGGCTTTACCAAGACATTCCTCTTCACCCTTCATAAAAAAATTGATTTTTCTAACATGTAGACCTATGTACTCATGAAAATGAACCAAATGACTTCTGATTATGGATTTATAAGTGTTCTTTAGAGAGTTAAATATTTCACCATGCTTCTAAAATCTTTTGAATGTGCAATTACCCTTTTTTCCTTGCTTCCTATCTCAAAATTTCCTCTTTTTACTTAGTCTGTATAATTGAGTTACTATACATGCCAAAAAATTGGTAATGGACGTGCTTATGGGATTTAAAAATACCTTAAAAATCATTTCATGGATCAAAAATGCCATCTAGATGCATAATTTAGCTCATTTTCTCCATAAAGTAGTTATGAGGATTTTTCAAGGGTTTTAGAGGTCCTTGTCATCTTAAAGATTTCTCATAACATAAAAACCTTTAATGTAAAACCACTTTCCATGTAAATTTTCTATATTTACTCACTCATCATTAGTGAAATCATAGGTTCCCATGCAAAATACTCCTCAAGTTCTCTATGTAGTGAAGTTGAACATTAGGAGGTTGCCATGATGTGTATGCAAGGAAGGACCTTGAGAAAGTCATGGAAAATAAGAACTCTATAAATTACTTCACTTCACTAGCTTCTTCAATGTTATAATTAACATCCACCATATCTCCAAGTCCATCTCACAAAGAAAAAGTTCATGAAAGAGTGCAAAAGTGTGACTGTGTGCCTTGAGGGTTATAGGCCTACCTATTTGCATTAGAACTTAAGGGCATGATTTAATTTTATAATTTAGTTTTAACACCATATTAAGGTGTGTTGAATATTTTTCAACATCCTTTTATGCTTGAAAAAATATTTCCATGAAGTTTCAACACTCTTTTTCACCTGGAAGCACAACAAGAACCATACATGCTTGCATCATGATTATGTTTATATAGGTTGATGAATATGGAAAAATAGTATCTCCCCTCATAAAAATACCTAAAAAATATTTTATTATTTTTTTCAAGTCACAAGGACCAAATCCACCAAATTTCATGTCATTTGGATATATATTTTGTCCCATGGGCTCTTTTTATCAAAAGTTGGTTTGGGTTGCCTACTTGGTCTAGTTCCAAGACTAAGTTTCTTTCTCTTAACCTTGGTTTGAGCCTAAACATGGTGATAATTCAGTTTATATATCATTCATATGGTGATAATTTATTGCACCTTCCATTTCTCAACTTTCAACCTCATGCCACCTATTACCATACCTTACCCCTCAAAAACACTCATTTGCTTGTTCTAACAGTGATTTAAGTGCATGTATTTTATGTGAATAGTTTTATGGTGAACATATCATCATAAATTAGTAATTTATATATCTTCAAAAACATTTTAAACCTCTTCCTTAACTCTTTCATATACTATTAGCTCTCAAACTAGCTCGTTTGGCCTTAAACTATCATCTTCATATAACTATTGTACCTTCATGTTCAAGAGCATGTCATTTCCTTAATGGAATGATAAATGTTGTAAAATTTAAATAGGCACTTTAATTTCATAATATTTATTCCTCTATCCACTCTTTCACTTTAAAGGTACTTGTATGCATATTTCTCATATAACATCATGAGAGGATAAAACCAATTATATGGATGTAGGTGATGGTGGCTATTGTTTTTAACCAAGTTGAGTCCTTAATAAATATATTGATTCTCCTAAAATGATTATATCATCTTTTTTTATCTCATTAAACCTAAAATGATTATATTGATTCTTCAAACTAAAATCTTCAAGAGACCACTAGTTTTCAACTTGTACACTAGCTTAAATGAGCCTTTAGCCTTATGATGGTTGTAGGTGTAAGTTTGAGGTATATGACCATATTAATATCCTAAGAACACCTTCCTTAATATGTGTGTGAGATATGTCATCATGTTTCTATTTATAACCTCTCTTGAAAATGAACCTAAACATTAGACCTTCCTTAGAGATCATTCTAATGTCAACTTGCATGAACTAGCCTGAGAGAAAGCTTGTATCCTTAAGTGGATGTAGGTGCTCATTTTATTAGGCCTATGTCATGAAAAGAGTATGGTTAATCCTTTAATTTTAATCTTAATCCATAATTTCCTTGCCTCTCCTTATAATTCAATGGCTTCTTTCATAGTTAATATCACCATCATCCATAAAACAAACCTTCTCCTTGTTATGCCTAGCAGTACCCTTGTCTATAGGTGTGTGTTCAAACTAAATCATGACTTGATGATTTTTGGATATTGAAAAAGGTGAAAAGAGATGATATGAGTTTCATGAACTTCTCACTATTATGAAATCTCTTTACGAACTAAAAAACATCCTTTAGGGTTTCTCTTCTTGAAGGTCTCCTCAAGAGCATAGTACTCATCCTTGGTTGTAGGTGTCCTCACAATTAGTTATAGGTCACTTTTTGTCTTCTTAATCCTTATTTGAATATTTAAATGTATTTTCATATCTATCCTCTTGAGTTTTTTCATATCCATATCTAACCATGTATTTTAGTATTCAATTTAGTATCTTTAAGCGTTGACATGATTTTTGATGAAGTTGAGACCTTAACCATACTATAGAGTGGAAATATAAAAGCCTGTAGGTGTTAATTATACTTATTTAACCTTATTTTAACATAAACACACACACACACACACACACACACACACACACACACACACACACACACACACACACACACACACACACACACACACACACACACACACACACACACACACACACACACACACACATGCATGTGTGCATGCACGTGTGTGCATGCAAACTCATGCGTGCATGTGCACACGCGCGCACACACACACACACACACACACACACACACACACACACACACACACACACACACACACACACACACACACACACACACACACACACACACACACACACACATACACACACACACACACACATGCATGTGTGCATGCACGTGCGTGCATGTACATGCATGCGTGCATGCACACGCACACACACACACACACACACACACACTCTCTCTCTCTCTCTCTCTCTCTCTCTCTCTCTCTCTCTCTCTCTCTCTCTCTCTCTCTCTCTCTCTCTCTCTCTCTCTCTTCTTGAGATATGTTTTTATAAGTGGTTTAATTTTTTTATTTTGACTTCAACACACACTTACATTATGATAAGTTTCACAAAATTCATACTCTTCCCCAGTGTAAGATGACTATGTAAATGGATGTGTTTTATGGATAGAGAAACATTAAGCCTTAAGAAAGGACCCAAAACATAAATCTAATCATTATCTCTCTCTTATTCATTATTTATGTGACCATTTATGTATATGACCTTAATAAGACACCCTCCTAATATTTTTCATCTTATGTTCTTGATGGAAATCATGACTGTAATATGCTCTTGTTTTAAGTCAACTTCTCTTGGTTGTAGCTTGCTTTCTTGGTGTGTATAACATCCATCTCAAATACCATGACAAAATTTAATTTATATTTTTATCTTATTTTTATGGATGATGGGAAGGAGATTAATGAAAGGGAGGAATCATGGATGAAAGATGACAAACCATGAAAGAAATGGTGAAGGGAGCATGAAAACAATGAAAAAAATGGTTGTGTATAATAGTGTATGTGGAGGTAAGTGAGATGGGGTGACAAGAGGAATATAGGAATATGCTAAGACTAGAATAAAGGTCAAATGGAGGAAATTTACCATCCTCTACCTAGTATACCATTTTTAAGGCTATTGGAAGAGGATAAGAAGGAAATTTTGAAACCTAGGAATATGCTAAAACCTTAAAATATGCTAAGAAACCTTAGTTTTTGTTAAACAAAAATTCTTTGGAGATGATTGAGATCCATTGATTAAATTATTGGGTATGAATCTTCATGAAACATTGATAATATTTATTGGAGGAAATGTGAGCATGATGTGGACCTTACAAATAATATTTCAAGAATAATATATGTTTCTTTCTCTCTCCTTGACCGTACAATCTCCTTATAAGCATTTAGATTATAAAATTGCACTTTCTTATCTTCTTAAGAAAATCATCCTCACACATGTGTAAAATTACTGATGGATACCATGTAAATGCATTAAATGTCCTTAATAATCCTTTAAAACTTGAATTTTATTAAATTGATGCCCTATTGAGAAGAAATTGTAGAAAATTGACTGCCTTCCTACATGCAAGATTGCAGATGTTTTCCCTGACTTAAAATGGATGATTCATGAGGGATAAATAACCAATTTAATAAATAATTACTCCAATAGGAATCTCTTTTATTCTATTTTCTCTATAAAAAATTTAGACCTAGATTTTCTCTCTCCTAACTGTACCAACTACAAACCTGAAGGCCTATCTCTATGTACAAAGAAGCCAATTATTTATAGGGGACTAGTTTAAGGCATGTTTTTCCTCCTTCAAACAAGAAACTCTTTTTTAACAATTTTTGTAGCTTTCTTATCCTATTCATGGCCTCCATCATATAGATGGTTGTATAATTATGTATCTTGCTTGCAAATATGCATGAAAAACCTTTGATTTTTTCCTTTTATTTCAACTTAAGCTATACAACACCAAATTAAAATATGGGAGAAGAATATAAGATCCACATAGAATAAAAAAACAATAAATTAACTTTTTTCATGCTTTAGAGGGCCAAATTTGGCATGCACAATCACAAAATAGGCCCTTTTAGCTTAAATTTGCATCAAAAGACCCCTTTAAAGTATGAAACTGTAGAACTATCCTAATGTCATGAAATTTAAATTATTTAAAAGTATCATAAAATATTTTATGACATTTACACATCAATTTTAACATTTTAAGACCAAAACTTGTCCTTTAGGCCAAAAATACATAGTTTTAGACCACCTCGAATGGGCTCAACAGTAATATGAAAAGTTTTGGATTATATGGGTTGGTATTTGGCCTTGAAAATAAAAATTACCAAATTTTTTGGTGATTTAAATGGGTTTACCAACCTAATGATCAATATAACCTATTGAATTTCACAAGATAGTGGCAATGTAAGACATGACAACATGACTTGGCAATTCTCTTAAACTCGAAATAAACTCTTGAACTTTGATATAACTCTTTTGATTGAAACAACAAGACTGAAAGTAAACAATAATTAAACTAGAAATCAAGGATAACCAACATAAGTAAAATATGAAAACAAGATAAATAAAATAGAAAGGAAGCAGACTACACTTGTGTTATTCACTTATTAAAATAAGACAAACCTAGAACAACTAACACGAAGTGAAAAGTTTTCCTCTAGGATAAAATGGAAAGATATTTTATCCACAATGTAACCTTGAAACATTTTTTCCATGTCTTGATAGCTCTATTTAATAGATAAGAGCATTTGTGTTTTCATAATCTCTTGGGGAAGCAACTAGTTACTGTACTGCTAATTTTAGGTACATGAGTTATAGACATGACTCCAAGACCCAGTCATACTCCTAAATGTGTTTACTTTGAAATAACAATCTCAATTATTTTTCATTCATGAGTAGCTAATTATTATCATGTTGGGTATCTTGATGTGTCTCTTGAGTCATGCTTGCAAGGCTAGCCTCTAAGTAAGATGGATCTGATTTCATGACTTATTGAGGTGATTTGAGTTCATATTTAGATTCTATAAATAGACAAACATTTGAAGATGATGTTATAAGTTGATAACTTTGCTTGAGAGACTTAAACAAATCATCTCCTAATAAAACAACCTCCTATATTTTATTAGTTGGAAAGTTTATTGCTTCTTGCTTGATGAAAGTTCCCCTCTCAACCTACAATGAGTCATATTCAAGTAAATAATAACTTGAATGAATGATGTCAAACAAGTCTAGTGATTTTTTCTCATCAAGTTGAACTATAATTGGAGCTTGTTCATTATAATCATAAGGAGGCATGTATATCTAAAATTGATCATTTGAACTTATTTCATTTTCCACACCTAGTTAATGACTTGGCATGCTCTTGTAATTATTTGGTTCTTCATCTTCTCTTGTTTATTGGTACTTGAATTCTATCAATTCTGAAAGATATTATGAACTATCATTATTAATAAATGTCATTGTGTGATCAAATATATCTTGAGAAACATATTAAAATTATATAATTTTAGTGTCTTCCTCTTGAATATTAGAAACCTCTTCTTTATATACTTGTTCTTGTACTTGGAGATCATCATTGACATCAACAACTTCTTTGATTTCATATTCCTTTGCACTCTGAGAGATTGAATCATGCTCTTGACACTAAGTGTGCCAATGATGATGTTATATTCAAGTTCATGCAAGACTCTCTCATCTTAATTCACCTCAAATAAAACTTCTTCAATTTTCTCACAAAGGAGAGGCTCATTTTCAAAAAAAGTCATGGTATACCCTTGAAAGTAGTCAAGAAGATGAGAAAGGTCAAAAGATGTTATTATAGATGCATAATTTTGCTCTCAAGGCTTCTCAACTTGAATCACCTTCACCTCCTCTCTATGCTACAAATAATTTTGAATATATTTCCATGAAGGAAGGACCTTAAGATTTTATGGAGAAAGGAGTGTAGGTTTAATAATATCTCGCTTGCACTTGATTTCAACATCTTGACTTATGCCTACATGTTCTTATTTCGTCTTTGATTACTGCATCTATTTATAAGTCATGAACTTAGGTTTAGGATCCTCTAATTTTGTACTTATTATATCCATGGGTGTAAAATAAATAACTCGATGCTATGTTTCCTTTGTATTTGTCATTACATATCAAAGATGTTGATTTGCAAGCTCAACTTTCTTGGCTATATGAGCCTCAAATTCATGAACTAGTTGATTAGAGATGTCTCCCTTTAAAACTAAAGATGAAGGATCCTATATGATTTGATATGGAACCTAAAAATTATCATCATTAAAACATTCTTTTTAAAGCTTCTAGGTTCTCTCTTGGATGGATTTATAAGTAGGAAAGCTTGGTAAGGCTTGGATGGAATCTTGAGGGTTGTGACAAATATTTGCTTGTTGATCATAAAGAGAAAAGGAAAATTCAATAGGAACATGTTATTTATTATGATGACCCTGATGTTTTTCATAGACCAACAACCTCTCTTAAATTCTTATAATTATAGCACCTTCTTGATCATGATCATTAATGTCATATGTTATCATTGATGTCAACAAGAGCATGTGGCACTAGTGTATAAGAATGACAAAGAAGTTATGTGTTATGGTTTGGAGAGTATTTGATTAGTTAATAAATTGATGGATGATATTGATGGTCTAGACATGTTTTATAGACCCTATAAGGTGTTATGAGTACTTGGAGTGATTAGTGGAAATGAAAGGAATTTATTGGAACAATTATATGAGTGTCTAGGTTCAAATAGTCATCTTGGAAGACAAGGCTAAGTAAGTAGTTTGATGATGTAATATTTCACACATGTGAAAGTTTTTAAATAAATTTAATACATGGATAGATTTCCCTATGATAGGTAATAATGTAGTTTAAATTTCAAGTTTGGACATGGAATGTAGTAAAAGTTATTAAGGTGCAAAGTTGGCTTCTTAGATAGAGTTCAATAAGTTGCCATTCTTAGCCAAATTTATGATATCAAATATATATGATGAATATTTAATAATATAAAAGAATTATGGTGAGAAATTAATCTAAATAAGGATCTAATGGATCACATGATATTGAAAGATAAAGATCAACAACATACATGAAGTCAATTTGGTAAAGGTTCTTGAGATTACACATGCTAGCAACATGTGTCTCAATCTTGATGATTTGATAGAAGATCAGTGGCATGTGGGTATTCATACAAATGGATATCAATGGATCACATTGATTCAAATATTCAATGTGCATAGAAGGCATGCATAGCTACCAAGTGTCATTATCATGAAAGTGAGGATATAAGATCAGTGGTGAGTGATTGTAGGTTAAAGTTAGGAGACTTATGAGGAGACTGATGGTGCATATTTGTTCAAAGCTTCTAGGGAGAATGAGATGATGATAAAGTGTTTGATGTTTTGTATTTACATAGTGACCATTTAAATTTAAATATTAATTTTTTTGAATAAAACTATTGAGGGGTTTTTGATTTATAATCTAAGCATATGGTAGAATTTGTTGATGGAGTAAAATGAAAAAATGAAAACAAATTCAAGGTGCATCTAAAAAATTTTATTATAAGATATAAATTTTTGTAAATATATAGATATTGAGATTCAAATTTGACTATTTGTTCATTCATGGTGTTACTATGTACAAGACTAATGTTTGAGTAAATTGTGCTTTAACAAAAGAGTTTTTTGGTAGATGTATTAATTTGAAGATGTTTTATAGGTCATATGGTGTGGACCCATATATTATAAAGTTATATTGGGTTATTTTTTTCTTGGTGAAGTGTTAAAGGGGTAATAGGTCTCCATGGGACCTATAAGGGCTTCTAAGGCCTAACTGAAAGGTGTAGGTACTTAAGTGTGAGCCATGGATGCTTTGGCTAGCTTGTGAGGATGGTATTGAGCTATGTGTTAACATGATAAGTCCTAAGGGTTAAGGCAAGTATTATGGCTGACCTAGAAGTTGATATTTATGAAGAATATATAAAGAGTGGAGACTAAGGCAATGGTTTCTAGACTTGGATGTGAAAGTATTGAAAAAGTAGAAGATAGATACTTGGATGTGGAAGTATTGATAAAGTATAAGATAGAGATGAAGTAACGACATTAGATATAGTGTGCTCAATGGATGGATTAAAGTATAGAGAAGATTGAGAATGAGATAATTATAAAGAGATACAAAAGGGATGTTAGGATGATTTTCTTATATGATCAATTTGAGTATGTTTGATGTGTTGAAAATAGAGATGTTATACATTTTTTCTCTATTAGATCGGAAGGCAATCAGAGTTCTAGAGTCATTTATTTAATAAGGTGTTGTGTGGGTGCTCAACATCTATAATAAGTGGGTGAATGTTCATACTTAGGGGTGGGTGCTCCTTGTGAAATGGGTGCTCCACTAAAATTTCTCATATTTTTGATCATATTATATTAAAAGTAGTCTATGTGTTTGAAAGCTTGAGAGTGGTTTTTATAACCCAAGAGGGTTTCCCATATATATCCTATGTTATGTTTGTGATTTTTCATCATATTTCTTATTAATTATTATTAAAATCTTGTATTCTTTATGAATGATAATGGTAATTAATTAATACTTTGAAAGGATTAAAATTGAAGTTTGAAATATCTTACATCATTGATTCAGCCACTATCTTAGTGATTGTACCTCCAAAAATTGGTATTAAATCAGGACCTTTATTATAAGTTTAACCACTTGAAGGTGATCTAAGGTATAATATGAAAAGTCAATAGAAGTAGGGTTTCTTTAAAAATTAAGCATCATTGTTCATTAGGTCAAAATATGATTTCTATAGTGCAAGGATGAGGACATACGTCGTGTCTTTAGGTTTTAATACTTGGCAATCTATCATAGATGGTTATACTACACTAGATACTCCTCCAACTAGTTCTACAAATAGGAAATTGAGTGAGAATAATTATAAAGCTATGAATGCTATCATTTGTGGTTTATTAGAGGCTGATTTCACTAAAGTGATCCATTACAAATATTCCAAGGAAATTTGGGACAAATTATAGACTATTTATAAAGAAGACTCAAAGGTAAAACTAGCTAAATTATAGACCTATTGAAGTTAATTTTAAGGTCTCAAAATGAAGGAAAAAGATACTATGGCATCATATCTTTTAAGGGTTTATGATGTAGTAAACATGATCAGAGGTCTTGGAGAGGTGATTGATGAAGCTACTATAGTAAAAAAGGTATTAAGGACACTTACACTCAAGTTTGATTCATTTTTTTTGCTACAAATAGAGGTCATGATCTCACTCAGTTGAATATGGATGAATTACATGGCATCCTTACTTTGTATGAGATGAGAGTTGATGAGGAAAAACCTCCTAATAATGAAGCAAGCTTCAAGGTGATAATAGAGAAAAAATCTAAGAAGAACAAGTTATGTCTTGAATAATTTGATATTAATAAAGATAAACTTGAAGCCATGATCGTAAAAATATTGAATGTAGGATCAGGTAACTATGAAATAAAAATCCCTTTTAAATGTTTTTTATGTGGTTAAGTTGGTCATTTTGAAGATAAATATGAAGATAAGTTGGAACTCAAAGAATCTTATAAGGAATCTCATGAGGATGAACACAATAAATATAAGGGTCCTAACAAGTATAAAAAATTATTCAATAAGAAAAATGGAAAGAAGGAATTATACAAAGGTAGTAAGATCCTTTACCATCAATAAGATAATAACTCATCTATAAAAAAAGAAGCAAAGACATCTAACATTGATGATTCTTTTCATAATAAGGACAAGGAGACAATGTTCATCGATTTTAGAGATGATGAAGGTGAATGTTCTTTAAACAAATATTTGGTATAGATATCTCAAAGGAAGAAGATGATAAAGGCACTCTTGAAGATAAATATCTAGATATTGTGGAAGAAATTAAGATACTATAAAGAAAGAATAGGAAAAAATATTTATTAATAAAATCCTATGAGGAAAAAATCAAAATTTATGAAGGTATTCTTGGTAATGAAGTCAAAGAACATGATGATATCAAACAATAACTTGAAACTTATGTTTGTACTCTTACTGAATAAGTAAAGAGTAAGTATGAAGAGTGTATCATATATCAATTAGAGAGATTATTTACAAATAATACTAAATCAAGATATGATCAAAGATACAACTAATGATTTAGATAATAAGGATTAATTGATGAATTATCTTGAAGATCTAAATATTGAGAGGAAAATAAACAAGAAGATGATGTCACAAATCAAGTACTATGAAGAGAAATTCATTGTTTTTGAATAAAAAATTAATGATGACACCAGGGAACATGAAGATACTATCAAACATCTCAATAGTCAATTAGAAACTATGTAAACAAGACAAAAATCCAAACAAGATGAGTGATTAAGATATGTGATTGAAATTAAGTCATTAAAATTTGATTTAGACAAGACATATTGTAAGGTAATTTCATTTGTGAAGTATAAAAAGAGCACAAATGATCTTGATAATATATAGAGTAATCAAAAGCATGCTAGTGCTAGATCTAGTCTTGGATATAAATAAGAAAAAAATTATGTAACTCAAGACAAGATAAAGGATTTGAAGATAAATCATTAGTCAAGGAATAAAGTTATTAATAAAATGAATATAAATTAGATCAGACAACCAAATGCTATGAGGTATGTAAATTCCAATTGTCATTATTACTCTTGCAATTAGTTTGGTCATAGGTAAAAATATTGTAAAATATTCTAAAATAATTAAATTTCATGGAATTATTAAAAAGAAAATGGAAATAATGAATAAAATCATCACTCAAGATGTTCAATAGGTTCACAAGGAAATAAGGACATCATTTTCTATCAGTGTCAAAGATTTAGTCATATTGAAAAGTTTTGTAATATCTTCATGAAGAGACCAAATGATTAGGTATATGAATTAATTCATGAAACTTTATGGAATAATCATATATCTCAATCACAATTTATATACAAATTTAGAAACCTCATTTGTTTTAAATATCTTGAGAGAGGTCACATAGCAAGGTTCTACAAGAATGATCAATATTCTACTTCAAAAATTGGCAATCCTATCATGAAGGGAAGGAACCATAGTGAATGGAGGCCTAAGGAGGTAAATAGAAAATAAGATCAAAGTGTATTATTTTTCATAAAAAATAGGGGAAAAATTCAAGTATCAAGGAACAAACCTTATCTACTTAAATGGACAAGTAAATCAAGTAGGGTCCTATGATAAAATAAAAAAATAAGGTTGAGAACTAATTCAAAGTCAATCTAAAGATAAGGAAGGACTAGATGTCAAGTAAGAGCATGGATATATCGGAGTCTCCTAAGTTTTGAGATATTTAATCCCTTTATTACAAGTGGGTGTCTGTACCTATTATTCTTAGGAGACATCTTTCTTGTGTGGCAGCAAGTGTGTGTATTATAGGTAATGATCAAAATGCTAATTAGTACAAAGGTATGTTCTCTTCAATTTGTTAATATGCAAGATGTGTTTGGATATGGGGGATAAAAATCAATTACCTTGAGTGGATATAATAAGATGTGAATTATGTGAGGGGGATCATATGTGAAGATGCTTTAGTCATGATAGAAGTGTGAAGATGTATGCTATAATTGTGAATTCAAGAAGATTGATATCATGACTTGATCAAACCAAGTCGTGTGTTTTGATAAAGTATTGAATCTTCACACATGAAAAAAGAGATATTTTGAGTTATATAGGTATATAAGTCCAATGATATATTGGTGTATATCAAATAATAGATGACATGAGATGGAGTTTGATGTTAGGAGGAGATTTTTAAGCTCTACGAGTAGTTTTTTAGGTCAATAATAAAGATTGGCATATTGAGGAAGAGACCCTTTGTCATTAATGTCAGAGGGGGAGAAATATTAGAATGAAGAATTTTAGATTAGTAAGAAGTCATTCTAAGGGTATTTTTCAATCAATGACAAAGGGGTATATTTTTTATCATGGTTGTTGATGTCATACTTTGTCATTGATGTTAAAGAGAGCATGTGGTACTAGTACATGAATGATGAAGAAGTTATGTTTGATGGTTTAGAAAGTGTTTGCTTAGTTAAATAATTGATGGATGATATTAATGGTATGTACATATTTTAGAGACTCTATAAGGTGTTATGAGTGTTTGGAGTGCTTATGAAAATGAAAGAAATTCATCAGAGTAGTCATATGAGTGTCTAGGTTTAAATAGTCATTTTGGTAGACAAGGTTGAGCAAACAATATGATGACATCATATTTCAAATGTGTGAAAATTTTAGGAGTATTTTGATACATGGATGGATTCCCCTATGGTAGGCTATCATGTGATTCTAATTTTAGGTTTGGAAATGGAACGCAGAAAAAGTTATTAAGGTGCAAAGTCGGCTTCTCAGACAGAGTTCAATAAGTTCCCATACTTGGCCAAATTTGTGATATTAAATATCTATGATGAGAATTCACTAAATTGAAATATATATGGTGAGAAATTAATCTGACCATAGAAGGATCTAATAGATTACATGATATTTTTAGATAGAGATTAATGGTACACATGAAGTCAATTTATCAAATGTTCTTGAGATTGCATGTGTTAGTGGCATTTGTCTCAATCTTGATGATTTGAAAGAAGATAAATGGAACATAGGTGTCTATATATATGGATATCAATAGAGCACATCAACTCAAATATTCAACATGCATAGAAGTCATGCATATTTTCCAACTGGCATGATCACAAAAGTGATGATCTAATATCAATAGTGAGCAATTACATGTTAAAGTTAGGAGACTTCTAAGGAGATCAATGGTGCTTATTTATTCAAATTATATAGCAAACACAAGATGATGAGAAAGTTTTTGATGTTTTGTATTTACATAATGACCATTGGAATTTAAATATTCAAATTTGTGAAATAAACCTAGTGAGGTGTTTTTAATATATATCTTGAGCATATGGCAGAATTTTCTAATGGAGTAAAAAGAAAAGTTGAAGAGGACTTTAAATCACATCCAAAAAAAATTATTAGAAGATATGAATGTTTCCAAAGATATAGATATTGAGCTTAAAATTTGACTATTTATTCATTCATGGTGTTACTATGTATCAGACAAATGTTTGAGTATATTATGCTTTAGAATAAGAGTGTTTTGGTAGATGCATTCATTTGAAGATTTTTTAGAGGTCATATAGAGTGGATAAATGTATTTGAAAGTGATATTTTGTTATATTTTTACTCGATGAAGTGATAAAGGGTTAATATATCTCCATGATACCTATAAGTTTTGGATATTTGTAAAACATTTCATGTTGATGTCATGGAGATGTCCAATTGAGTGGTTAAAGTACCTTTTTAGTCTAAGTGACAATGATAAAGTATGTAATGCACTTTTCCTAGTATACTTGAAGGATGTTTGGTTGATCTTTAGTTTTGGCATGGTTAGAGATGTTTAGGGGTGAATATGGTGATTTTAATATGTGAAAGGGGCCATATAAGAAGTCAATAATGATTTGAGTACTTATGTGCATGAGTGGATTTCATTTGGTAATCTAAGGTTTTCATCTAGACATTTTGGGTCTAGTGGTAGAAAATTTGACTAGGCAGTTTGCTAAAATCACCAATGTCACATATGAATGAGTCAAGGTGAGTTGATCATATGGATGTGATAAAATTTTTACCTAGTTTCTATATGTTAAATCTCAAGTCATGTGATTAAGTGTGACAAAAGATATGAAAGTGAAAATTTGGGCTCCTAGGCAGTTTGATAGTGTTTTCCCATAGCTAAATTTGCATGTGGCAAGAAAGAGTTGAGTAATCATTTTGGTGATAGAATATATCAAACATGTGTATGTTTCAAGAAAATTAGATAATATGGGTTTGTTAAATTTTGTGCCTAGTTTATATGTGTTAAATTTTAGGACATCTGATGTAGTGCATCAAAATATATGCATGTGCAAAGTTGGCCTTCTACATAGTTCTTGACATAGTTGACTCTATGGCAAAAAAATATAAGTGAGCTTATTAATGGCATTATATCTCACATGCACAAAGGTTTTATTATTATTTTGACATGTGGTTAGATTTTCCTATGTGAGGAGGTCATATGGTCTAAATTTTAGATCCAGCATCTAAGCATACCAAATGTTATTGAGATCCAAAGTTGGCCTTGTAGGTAGATAGCAATTGTCCCCATACTTAGTCTATTTTGCATGATGTTAAATATTAAGACTATATGGAGATATAATGTTTCATAAGAGATTATACAAATTGATATAATGGTGTGTATTGAGGAAGATGATTTCAAGGTATCTAATGGTTAACAAATTTAAAGACCGAGCTCCTTACAAAATAATCAATGGAGCATGTTTGTTTTAAGGTGTCAAGATGCAACAAGATGGTGCCAAGTGTTTGATGTTTAACATTAAGAAGAGATAGAGATCAAGATTCTTCCAAGGATCAATAGTGATCAGGTATTTATACTAATTTAGATTAATTATGTGTATTAAATTCAAGAGGTCATAGTGGTAGTTATCTAGCATTGTTAAAACAAGGATAATCTTGAAGAGATTGATGGGTCATGTGTGATCAAGATTGTAAGATTACATGAGACGAGGCCAAGTTTTTGAAGTTTAAAATTTAGATATTGGTTCATTATGAATTAAAGTTTGAATAATACCAATGGTGCATGATTGATATAAGTAATGAGGACACTAGATGAGGACATGGTGGTTGAGGTTTAACTGTGACCAGTTGAATTCAAATATTTGAATTTAATGAAGGAAAGACTGATGTCTAATTTTTTGGCCATGTATTTATATGTTTACATAAATTTATCATGGTGTTAAAATTGAATTTGTAGAGGACTCTAAGTCACATCTATAAATATGTATTTTAAGGTCTGAATTTGTGTATAGTCAAAGTTATGAAGGTTTATAGTTTTCTATGTCTTCATGTTTGTTCTGCAAGTAACTTGAGAAGGATATTTCATATTTTGTTGATGTTGTTTTGATGTTTCATGATGACCTAGATATTGGAAAGTGTTTTGGATTACATAATTATCATCTATATATATATTTTAGATTTATGATCAATCTATCTTGAGTATGAATAATGCTTGATAAGTTAACTATGTATTTGTTCATATTGTCCTTATAAACAAGACTAATGTTTGAGTTGATTAAGCTTGAACATGAGAGTGAAATGATGAATATAATCATTTAGGAATGAAAAAGGGGTCATTTTGAGTGGACTTATGCATTTGGAAGTGGTCCTATGGGTTTTTTTCTTGATGATGTGATAACTGGGTGAATAGGTCTCCATGAGACCTATAAGAGATATAAGAGCCTAATTGAAAGGTATAACTACTTAAGGGTGACCCATGGGTACTATGGATATCCTATGTGGATGGTATTGTGATCTGTCTTGATGATTTAGATTCCTTAATGGTTAAGACATGCCTATTAGCTGACCAAGAAGGTGATAATCATGAATTCTCTATAAATAGTGAAATAAAATGTGATGGTTTCTAGACTGGAAATAAAAAAATTATATGTGAGAGTTATGGTGTGAAGGAGAGGTAAAGTTCCCAATAGATGAGTTGATCAGTACATTTTATTGATAAATGTGTATATGACCTCTGGGTCATGTTTTTAATGTTATAATAATGTTCTTATAGGTTGAGTGTGAGTGAAGGTGAAGAGTCATAATCAAAGACCCATCATTAGGTGTTGAAGACATAATATAAAAGGTAGATGTGTTCATAGGTGTTGTGGAAAATCAACATCTAGGGGGTTGCATCCTCCTTATAAGGTGAAACTTCATAAAGGTCTAGTTGTTGTGGTAGCTCAACTAGATAGGTATAGTAGATCCTTGTGGGATTATAGTGTCACTAAAATAAGGGATGGTAGTTCTTTGATTAGTTGTAGTTGGTCTAAATTGGTTCTTGCTATTATAGGATAGTAGTCTAATTGTAGGCTCCAGTGGGTTTTCTTTCCCAAGAAGGTTTCCCACATATGTCATGTGTTATGTGCTTGATCTTACATTGTCTCTCTTGTTTATTGATATGAATGATGTGTATGCTTCATAAATGCTTATGGTAAGTGATTAAGAGTTTGAAAGGTTTGAAACTAAAGTTGGATTTTCTAGGCTCACTAATTTACCCCCTCCCCCTTTTAGTGATTATACCTATAAAATTTGGTATCAAAGTATGTCCTTCTTCTAAGTTTAACCATTTGAAGGTGATGAAAGGTACAATGTTTGACAAAGAGGTTGTGGCTTGTCTTAAAGAAAAAATAGTATGTGCTTTATCAAATGTCAATTCAAGAATGGATGATGTGAAGATGCAAGTGAAATGTGTAGCAAAAATAGTCAATAATATATAGGTCATAAGGGTTAAAGTTCTCAACCAAAGGGAGGAATAATTTAAAAATAAAGTCATGACTTATTCAGATGTGATCTTATCTAAGGACAAAAGGGATTTTAGCTCCACAAAAATGGTTAAGAATTAAAATTCATGGACAGGTAATGATCAAGAGAAAGGAAGGTCAAATTTGAATGATGTCTTCAATGGGTACTACTTGTCCTATGATAAATTTTGTCATAGATATAGGGATTGTGCTTTCTCTCCAAAGATCAAAAGGAATACTATATGTTACAATTTTAACCAAAATTTTCATATAGCCAAAAAATGCAAAATAGCTTTTTGGAAAAAGGATATACAAGTCATTGACACCATCACATGGTTTAAGGAAACTAAGTCTAAGATTAAATAAGAAAAGAAGTAGAATTCAAGTGGTCCACAAAAGTAAGAGTCAACATTTATTCAAGTAGCCTTGTATACTAAAGAATATGGGAAAAAGATATGGTTCATAGATAGTGGATTCTCAAATCATATTTTAGGAGACATGAGCAAGTTTATCTCTCTTAGGAAAACCAATCCTAGTTCAGTGTCATTTGGTGACAACAAATTTGCTAACATAGTTGGCAAAGGTACTATGAGTTTGGATAATGATCATTCTAGGACTAATAATGTCTTATATGTAGAAGGTTTGAAACATAATATTTTAAGTATGATCCAAATTTGTAATCAAGTAAATTTTGTAACTTATTATGATGATGTTTGTGAAGTTAGAAAGGTTGGCAAATTAGTTGTAACTATTTATAGAATAGATAACAACATGTATGTATTCCATGTATCCAAGATGGAGGAATGATTCATGAGACTATAAGAATAAATATGGATTTAACATAGAAGTATTGGATATATAAATTCTTATAACATGGTAAATATTAGTTCAAAGGGGTTAGTAAGGCATATTTACAAGATTTCTAAAATTCCTTATTCTCTTTGCAAGGCATGTCTTCATGAGAAGAAAATAAAAAGAAGATACAAATACAAGTAGTTATCCATTACAAATTAATTAAATTTGATCCACACTAATCTATGTGGACCTATTATAACCCAAAGTATTCAAGGTAATATCGACTTCATGCTTCTCATTGATGATTTTACTAGGATGACTTGGATATTTTTTCTTAAATAAAAATTAGTAGCTTTTAAAATTTTTATGGCATGTAAATCACTTATAGAAAATGATAGAGGGTCAAAGATAAATTATATAAGATCATATAGAGGATTTTCATTTTTGTCTCATGTATTTATGATTTTTGTGAAAAATAAGGATAAGGAGACAATATTCTGCTACTAGAACACCACAACAAAATGGTGTTGTTGAAAGGAGGAATATGACTATTCAAGAGATGAGTAGAACCATGTTTCAATATTTGAAACTATTAGATGGTTATTAGGAAGAGGTATAAAACACTTTAGTTTACATCTTAAATAGGTGTCAAATTAGAGTAAATAATTATAATACTCCTTATGAGTTATGAAAGAATAGTGAAGCTAATGTCAAACATTTTAGAGTGTTTGGGAGTAGGTAATTCATCAAAAGAGATGAAGAGAATCTTGGAAATTTTGATTCAAGGTCTGATGAGGTCATCTTATTAGGTTACTCTTCTATTAGTACTACATATAGGTGATTAAACAAGAGACTTCACAAGATTGTTAAAAGTTCAAATGTAAGGGTAGATGAGACAAGTAGAGTCAAGAAGCCAAAATTATAGTTGAGTGACTCAATTCATAATTTTTTTACAAAAAGTGATGAGTTATCTATTCAAATAGATGATGAAGATGAAGAGGAGGAAGAAAGACAAGATTATAAAGTTCCATCTAGAAAAATTGAGACATATCATCTAATCTCTCAAATTATTGTAAATGTTTGTGTAAGGTTACAGACTAGGAGAATTTTGATCAATCAAAATCAACAAGACTCATCTCTATTATCCATTATTGAACCCAAAACATTTATGGAAGATATCAAATATGAAATTTGGAGTGATGCAATGAATGAAGAAATTGATAAGATAAAAATAAATGAAACATTTTACTTAGTTCCTATGCTAAAAGATAAAAATAAAGTGATAGGTAAAAAATGGGTTTTCAAAAACAATATGAATAAGAAAGGATAAGTCAAAAGGAACAAGTCTAGATTAGTGTGTAAAGGATATGATTGATTTGAAGCAATGGATTTTTATGATACTTTTTCTCCCATGGAAATAATGGAAGCAATTAGACTTTTTTGGCATATGCTACTTTCAAAGGTTTTAAGATATATAAAATGGATATGAAGTCTACATTCTTGAATGGAAATCTAAAATAATAAGTCTACATTGAATTAGTTGAAACATACTTCCTGTCAAGTAATCAATATTTTGTGTGTAAACTAAATAAGGATCTTTATGGTCTTAAACAATCTCTTATATCTTGGTATGATAGGTTAGATAAGTATCTTTTGAGTTAAGGTTTTAAAAAAGGGGTAGATAATACTAATTTATAAATTAAGATAAAAGGCCATCATCAATTGATAGTGGTTGTATATGTTGACGACATAATTCTTAGATCTAACAATGATAATATGAGTAGAGAGTTTGTAGATACTATGGGGACTATGTTTGAAATGTCAATGTTGTGAGAACTTTCTTTCTTCTTAGGATTGTAGATTAATTAACTTGATACAGGGATATTCATTTCCCAAGCTAAACACATCAAGGATATATTAAGGAAGTTTGATATGATGGATTATAAATCAATGGGTGCTCCAATGATCATAGGATGTAAGTTAATTAAACTATATGACTCACCAAAATATGATCGAACTTTGTATAGATCCATGAATGGAATTCTTTTACACTCTACTACTTCTAAGCTTGATATCATGAAAGAAATTGGTATTATAAGAAGGTTTTAAGCTAATCCAAGAGAATCTCACTTAGAAGTAGTCAAAAGGATCTTAGGGTATCTCAATGGCACATATAATATGGCTTATGGTATCCCAAGAGTAAGGAATTCACTTTGAAATTTTATATTGATCCAGGTGTGGATGATAGGAGTACCAGTGGTGGGGTCTTTTTCATGGGGGAATGCATGATGTCTTGGCTAAGCATGAATTAAGCCTCAATGTATATAATCAATTTTATAAGCTAAGTATATAGTAGTTTCTTCTTGTATCATGCAATTCATGTGGATGAAAAAACATTGGAAGATTATAAAGTAAGAAAAAATAGACCTTGTCCTATCTATTATGACAACACTAGTGTAATTAGTATCTCAAAGAATCATGTTATGCACTCAAAAAATAAGCACATTCCTATTAGATATAATTTATTGAGAGAAAAAGTTAGTAATAAAAGTTTTAAGTTATAGCATGTGCTTATAAAAGAGCAACTTATAGATATTATGACCAAACCATTGTCAAAATCTACATTTGAGTAACTAAGACAAAGTTTGGGTGTCATTTATTTATATGTGAATAAATACAAGGTTTTTGGTTAAGAAGGAAAAATAATTTAATGATAATTTATCTATAGGTATAATTAAGTTTAGTTATTAGTCTTTTTAGGTCCTCAAGATTAGTTAGTGTCCACTTTGTCAATATTTCAAAGGGGGAAAAAGTTCCTATTAGGAGTGATTGAAGAGAGAAAAGGAAGGCGAGTTGTATACTACTATATGATGGTTGTTGACATCAATGACAAAGTGGGATATTATTGATTAATTATAAATGATTTCATGGTGAAGTCATGGAGATTTCCAAGTGAGTGGATAAAGTTTCTTGATAATCCAGGTGATAATGACAAAGTGTGTTATGTGGTTGTCCTTGTATGCTTGAAGGAGGCTTGGCTGATATTTAGTTTTAGCATGGTTAGAGATGTTTAAAGATTAGTATGGTGATTTAAATATGTGAAAGTGGTCTCATAAGAAGTAAAGAATAATTTGAGTACTTGTGTCTATGAGTGGATTTTATCGAGTAGTTCATTGTTTTCATCTAGACATTTTGGGTCTAGCGGTAGAAATTTTAAGTAGGTAGTTTGTTGACATCACCATTATCACATATGGATGAATCAAGGTAATTTGATCATATGTATGTTATTAAATTTATACTTATTTACTATGCACTAAATCTTAGGTCATGCAACTAAGTGAAATAAAATATATGCAAGTGCAAAGTTGGGCTCCCAGGTAGTTTGATAGTGTTTACCCATAGACAAATTTACATGTGGCAAGAAATATCCCAATAAGGAGTTGGGTGATGGCATATATCATAGATGTGAGATTTTTAGCAAAAGTTGATTATATGGGTTTGTTTAGTTTTTATACTAGTTGATATGTGCTAAATGTTAGGACATGTGATGAAGGGCATAAAAATATATGCATGTGCAAAGTTGGCCTTCCAGATAGTTCTTAACATAGTTGATTCTATGATAGAAAAATTTGAGTGAGATTATTAATGGAATTATAGATTACACATGAAAATTTAAAGATAATTTTGAAACATGGTTAGATTATCCTATGTGATTATATAATATGGTCCAAATTTTAGATCATGCATCTAAGTGTAACAAAAGTTATTGAGGTCCAAAGTTGGCCTTCCAAGCAGATGGTAATGGTCCCCATACTTAGTCTATGTTGCATGATGTTAAAGATCAAGACTAGATGGAGATATAATGGTTCATGAGAAATAATATAGATTGATATAATGGTTCATATATATTGAGATTATTTCAAGTTGTCTAATGGTTAAAAAATTTAAATATCAAACTCCTTACAAAAGAATCAATAGAGCATGCTTTTTCCAAGGTATCAGGATATAGTGATATGGTTCCAAGTGTTTGATGTTTAACATTGAGAAGAGATAAAGATAGAGATTCTTATAAGGATAAAATATGAGTGGGTATTTATTATAATTAAGATAAAGGGTGTGTATTAAATTCAATAGGTCAAAGTGATAGTTGTATATCATTTTCAAAGGAAGGATAATCTTGAAGAGATTGACAAATTATGTGTCATCAAGATTACAAGATTGCAAGAGATGAGGCCAAGTGTTAGAAGTTTAAAATTTGGGTAGTGGCACACTATGAGTTAAATTTAAAATAATATAGATGGTGTGTGATTTATCTAAGTAGTGAGGACACAATATGAGGACATGGTGTTTGAGGTTTAACTATAACCGTTTGAATTCAAATATTTGAATTTAATAATGGAAAGACCAGTGTCAAGTTTTTGGGCCATATATTTTTATCTATGAATAATTTGCTCATGAAATAAAAATAAAATTTGTATAGGACTTCAAGGTGTATCTATAAATATATATTTTAAGGTTTTAAAGTGTGTACAATCAATGTTATGAATGTTCAAAGTTAACCATGTTTTCATGTTTGTTCTGTAACTGACTCGAGAAGGATATTTGAGCTTGTGTTCATGTGGTTTCAATGTTTAATGGTGACTTAGATATTATATAGTGTTTTAGACTCCATAAGGATCATACTTGTTCATAAAGACACCATAAATAAACACATAATCAACTTCTTAAGCATTTTTAATAATAAATATATATTTATCACACCTAATATATATATATATATATATATATATATGTATATATATATATATATTATAGGTGTGATAAATATATATTTATTATTAAAAATGCTTAAGAAGTTGATTGTGTGTTTATTTATGGTGTCTTTATGAACAAGGTTAATGTTTGATTGATTAAGCTTGCACAAAAGAGTGAAATGATGACTATATGAATTTTAGAATGACATAAGGGTCATTTGGAGTAGACCTATGCATTTATAAGTTGTCATATGTTCTTCATTTTCTTGATGATGTGCTAAATTGGTCAATAGGTTTGCATGAGACCTATAAGAGCTACAAGCACCTAATTGAAAGGTGTAGCTACTTAAGAGTGACCCATGGGTGCTATGGCCAACCTATGTGGATGGTATGGAGTTGTGTCTCAATGAAATATATGAATTAAGGGTTAAGGAATGCCTATTATCTAAACAAGATGTTGATAATCATAAATTCTTTATAAATAGTGAAACCAAATGTGATGGTTTCTAAATTTAGAAGATAAAAGTATATGTGAGAATTATGGAGAGAATGATAGGTAGAGTGCCCATTAGATGAGTTGAAGATAAGAATAGATTGAGGAATATGTGTATGACTTTTGGGTCATAGTTTTTTATGTTATAATAGTGTTCTTATAGGTTGAGTGTGAGCGAAGGTGAAGAGTGATAATCAGAGGTCCATCATCAAGTGTTGAAGACATTAGTTCAAAGTTGGATGTGTTCATACGTGTTATTGTGGAAGCTCAACATATAAGGGTTTCATCCTCTTTGTAATGTAAAAATTGGTAATGGTCTAGTTTTTGTGGAAGCTCAGCTAGACAGGTGTAGTATCTCCTTGTTAGATTATAGTCTCACTAAAATAAGGGATGGCAATTCCTAGATCAGTTGTAGCTAGTATAAACTGGTTCTTATTATTATAGGATAGTTGTCCAATTGTAGGTTCTAATAGGTTTTCTCCCCCAAGAGGGTTTCTCACATCTGTCATGTGTTTTATATTACATTGTCTCTCTTGTTCATTGATATGAATGATGTGTATGGTTCATAAATGCTCTTAGTAATTGATTAAGAGTTTGAAAGGTTTGAAATTAAAGTTGTATTATCAAGGCTCACTGATTCACCCTCCCCCCACCCTCTTAATGATTGTACCTATGACAATATGGGTTTACAAGGACTAATTGAAAGGTGTAGATACTTAAGTGTGATCCGTGGATGTTTTGGTTGACTTGTGAAGATGCTATTGAGCTATGTGTTAACATCATAAGTTTTAAGGGTTAAGGTAATTATTATGGCCAACCTAGAAGTTGATATTAATGAAGACCCTATAAAAGGTGGAGACTAAGGCAATGGCTTCCAAACTTGGATGTGGAAGTATTGAGAGAGAATAAGATAGAGACTTGTATGTGGAAGTATTGAGAAAAAATAAGATAGAGATGAAGGAAAGAGATCAGAGATAGTGTGCTCAGTGGATAGACTAAAGTATAGAGCATATTGAGGATGAGAGAAGAAGCCTAGATTGATAGAAAATGGGAATTTGGATGCATTTATTGTATGAGAAAGTTTGAATATGTGTGATGAGTTGAAAAGAGAGGTGTTATACATTATTTCTCAATTAGATTAAAAGGTAATCAGAGTTCTGGAGTTGCTAATTTAATAATGTGTTATGTGGGTACTCAACATCTAGAACAAGTGGGTGCTTATTCATACTTAGGGGTGGGTGATCCTTGTGAAGTGGGTGTTTCACTAAAAGGTCTCTTGTTTGTTTTCATATTAATGTATAATTAGTCCATGTGTTTGTAGGATTGAGAGCTTTTTATTCCCTAAGAGGGTTTCTCATGTATATCTTATGTTATGTGTGTGATATTCCATCATATTTATTATTCATTTTTATGAAAATATTACATGATTTATGAATGCTTTTGGTCACTGATTAAGAGTTTGAAAAGATTGCAGTTGAAATTTAAAATATATTTCATCAATGATTCACACCCCCTCTCAGTGATAGTATTTTCAAAACACCTTTGTATAGAATATTAGCACTGAACTTTGAATAGCCTTGCCTTATGAAAGATGTACATACCTCTTTAACTTATTATAAATTATCTCTTATGTTCTAAATTTAATGCTTTGAGACCTCATGTCCATATCTCTTTTGAGTATCTATGTTTATAATTTGTTTTTCATAGCCAAATAGTGTTTGTTTGAATCTTGAGATGGATTGTCTTGGGATTTGATTGGGTTGATTAGGAAGATAAAAAGGTTCATGAGGCTCTATTAGCCAATTTTCACACCCAAGTTTTGTATTTTTCTTTTTGGATAAGTGTAGCATCTTTATTGGTTTATCCCAATAGAAAAAATACCAAGTGTTATTTACTTGAAAATCCTTTGTTTGGTCTTTTGAAAATGTTATTTTGGTCTTTTTTTGCTCAAGTGTTATTTCTTTTAGTGAGGTTTTAATTTAGATTTTTTGCTCAAATCTCAACGGAATTGTTTTAGACTTTTTTTCTAAAATAAAATGTCCAAAGGAATTGGTCCATTTCAAGATTTTCAAAGGGTCACTTCAAAAAGTATGAAGGGTATTTCCTCATGGAAGTGTCCTTTGCAAAAATTCCAAAGGGTACTTTGCACATTTTTAAAAATAATTGTTTAAGATAGTTTGTCTGAAACAATCTTTCTAAAAAAATATTTCATTTAAGGAATTGGATCTTCGCACTTTTTTGAAGGAATTGTTTCAGACATTTTGCCTAAAAAAATATTTCCAAAGGGTCTTTTTCTCATGAAAGCGTCCTTTTCAATATCTATGAAAAAGATTTTTTTAATTTTGTCTAAGTGTGTTTTATCTTCTAAAGGGACACTTTCGAAAAGTTTGAAGGAACAATTTTCAATAAAAGTGATACTTATTTCTGTTGTGAAGGGACATTTTAATTATTTGTGAAGGGTCTTTTCTCAAGAATTAGTCCTTTGCATTTTTCTGAAGGAATTATTTTAGACATTTTTTTCTGAAATAATCTTTCTAAAAGAATCGAATCGTAAGGGTTTGCTGAAGGAATTATTCCTCATGGAAGTGCCCTTCAAAAGTTTTGAAAGGTCCTTTACAAAAATCCCTAATGGACACTTTCAAAAAGTTTGAAGGGTCTTTTCTCAGGAAAGCATCCAGTTCAATTTTATTAAAGGGTATGTTCAATATTGACAAAGGGCATGTTCGAGCCTTCTGAAGGGCACTTTTCAAAGTCTTGAAGGGTAAGCCTATCAAATGAATAGTCCACTTTCAAGTTTAAGACGGGGCCTAAAAGTTTATTTATTTTAGAGAAAAGGGTCTACGAGAAGATTATTTGAGAAAATGCCAAAGTAAAGGTCTAAGCCAAAACCTTAAGGGAATGGTCCTAGTAGAGTGATAGTTATATGGATGTTAACTTCAAGGTGAAGAGCTAGCCATTAGAATTTAAATAGTGGTTCCTAGGTATATTGATGGTCATCATTCAAACACTCAAAGATCCTAGGGCTCATGTTCTTCATATACCAAAGCAATGTAAAGGGTTCATCTCACCATTGATTAGGTCATAATCTAAGTTATTTTTTTATGGAAAATCAAAAAAACAATTAGCTATACATGTAGACTCCAACTAATTCCTCTCTAAGGCCAACAAAATTAAAATGACTCTTCCCTACACTATTGCACACCTCAACAAGACGATGAGAAGCTGTTAGCATCAACACAAATCAACAATATGTGGAATCTCATTTTGATAATCAATTGATGCCATTACTCAACTCAAAAATATCTTATTTCTACTAAGTGAAACCATTGGGGAAGCATATTTGAGAGAGAAAGATAATTGTGTAACCACTTGAGGTGACATGGATCAGTCAAATGGCCTAAATAAACATCATTGTCAAAGATAGTTGTAGCTAAATATGGAGACTCTTAATAATTTATTCCTCTTGATGGAACCAAATACCTTATTTCTCTCTTCCTTTTTTCTATAAATATAGCCCTTAGGCTAGTGTAAAAATAACCACACAGTGTAAGGTGAAGCCCTACTAGATTGATGTCACATTTTACCTTTAAGCATTAGGTACTAGTCTATTTATTTCAATTTTTTTGAATAATTTTTTGGGTGTGTAAGACATATATTAATAGTAAGTGATTATTTTCCATCCTTCTAATTGTTATCTTTCATGCCTAAATAAAATTTCTTCATCTAACATATCATATAGAGTGTGTTCAAATGTGTTGAATCGTTGTAAGTGTATAACTATTCTTGGAATGTGAAATTTGATTTTCATTTCATTTGCTTTGTGTCATTTCATACATCTCACCTCTATACTAAAATACTTGTGTTATAAATCATTAGAGCTTGGGAAAGGTCTATGCATTTTTCAATATTATGCACTAGAATATGACACTCATGTGGAAAATAATCTTGGTGTATCACCATTCTTAGAGTAGGTTTTCATTTTCTATAATCTCTAACTCTTTTCCTTTCAATAAAAATAGTTTAGATAGAAGTTGTTTTGTAGAGATACATTCAGGGAGCTAGCCATTTAAATCTAAGGGTTGATTTCCTCTATAAGCATACCCACATGCCTAAAAATGTTCCAACATTGCCTAAATATAGAAGAGTATTAAACACTCTCTTCTAGGGTGCAAGATTTGGAGACAATAGTTTTAGCACACCCGGTGGGACCAATTATCTACATGTCAAGGTGAATGCTAGTCTTGATAAGCCTAAGGTTGTAGAAATATTCTTAATGTGGAATTTGGTGACTTGAAAAGGTGATAATATCTAGTTGTAGATCAAGTTTCCCACATTATACTTCATGGTCCTCACTAGGTCATCTAGGATTTTTTACGAAGCCCCTTTAGCTAAATCTCTTCTTGAAGAACAACACCCTGAACCATTCCTAATGCTTAGAGATCTTGGACAAGGAGGTTTTGAAGAAGAAGAAGTTGAAGAGATATGATATCAAGAGTAAAGAAGAGAAATGGATATGTAGATACCTTTCCCAACTTTTAACACCCAAAATCCAATTGACCTTCCTACATATGACCCTATTCCTCCTAATGGTACCAAGAGTCTCCCAAGTTTCAATGGAGAGGGTCTTATTACCCCATTAGAGCATATTAGGGACATATTAATTTTTTGTAACTTCCATAATGTCACTTGAGCCAACATATTCATCAGATTGCTTGCCATGTCTATAAGAGGTAAGGTACTTTACTGGTATAATACTTTGGAAGGTTGTTGCATTACAAGTTGGGATGGATTTGGGGAATTGTTGGTAATTAGATTTAAGAAAAATAATGACCACACTTCATTGATATATTAACTAAATGTGATAAAGAGAGGTCTTAATGAATCTGTGGGAGATTTTAATGAAAGATTTTGAAGGACATAGCATAGGCTACCACCTATCATGAGACCTCTTCCAAGCTTTATGCTCCCCACTTATCTCAAGGGTATTGATATTAATGTGGTGGTGATGTTATATTCAATGGGAGGATTTAGTCTACCAGATGCATATGAGATAGCTATTAAAGCTGAGAATAGCTTAATATAGGCTAAAAAGCTAGATCTAAGAGTTTCCATGCCTTTGTTGTCTCATAGTTTGTTTGAAGCTCCAACCGTAGCACACTAATGCAAATGTCAAGTCAAGATCCTTTCTTGAGAAGGTGGATAATGCTATGGAAAAATATGAGTAAATCTAATCATTATGAGCTCAACTCAAGTAAGCTCAATTCCTAGCAAGTGTTCTACCTAACCCTCAATACTATCCTCAACAAGGCTATAGATCTCCACCCTAATATAAATACCAAGGAAGAGGATAAGGTCAAAAAGGTTTCAATAGGCATTCAAATGCCTATAATCCCAATTCCACTCCTAAAAAGGTTGTTGTTCTAGTGCATGTTAACTTGGTCCAAGGAGAAGATCATTTGGACCAATGGGGATAACCTCACGGTTAGTTTATGCATGGTGATGGAAAAAACAACAAAGCTTTGGTGGAATAATAAGAAACTACTCCTTAAATGAAATAAGAATAAGTGAATCCCATCTAAAGGGATATTCATGGAGAAGGTAGTAGCCAAAGTGTAGGTATGATGAACTTTCATGTGAAGGATGATTATGTGTTAAATTAAATCACATCAATTACATTCAACACAAGATATAAAAAGAGAGATCTAGGAGACATTCTAAGAGTACATGTGACTCTAATTTATTTCTCTCCAAGGCCATAAAGTGTGAATCTTAGTGCAACACCTACTGGAAGTCATGTTCCTTAGAAAAGTTAGAATGTAAGTAGGGTTGTGAAGCCTATAATGTAGTAGGTTCAAACTCCCTCATTACCTTAAATAATGTAATAAAATTTAAATACTTCCCCTCTAAGAATTGTTGATTCTTTGAATAATACAAATACAAACATATCTCTTTGGGAAGTCTTGCATAGTCCTAGTCAGAAGGAGCTCTTACAAGAATAGCTTGTGAGCATTCATGCAGCCCCTCAAACTTCAAAACATAATAATATAGCCATTAACAATTCTCCAAGTCATGTTTTAGATCCCTCCAAAAAATATAAAAATCCTCCACCCATCTACCTCACACTCATTGTGGGAGACACATTGGTTCACAATTATATTATAGATAGTGGAGCTAGTACCACTATCATGCCTAAGGTGGTGGCTGATAAGTTGGGATTGAAGTATGAACCACATACTAAAGGTGTGTTTTATATTGATGGGACTCCAAACAAGATATTGGGATTGGTCAGAGGTCTAAAATTCTTAATACATGATTTCCCAAGTTTCCCCATTTTACAATATGTTGTGGTGGTAAACCTTCTAGTGCATTTTGGTATCTACTTGTCAAGGGACTTCATGGATAATATAGAAGGATACATTTATACTAACTAGTATTTTCTAGATTTAAAAAATATATATGGAACCAAGGTGACTATAAAGACTCATCCCTTAGAAAGGTTTCATATTGAACCATATATAGAGACAAGTTCAAATCAGAACTATCTAATTAGAAAGAAGAAGAAGGTGTTATGGATGGTGAAGCATCTTCCCCCTTTCAAGCTATTTATAATATTTTCCTTGATAAGTACATCACTAAAACACATGGAATTTATCCATATACATTCATTGAAGAGACTAATTTTGGAGTTTATTGTATGCATGAAAAAGATGTTTTAATCCCTTCAGTCACTAATGAAGACCATGAACTTGAAGGGATATGGGAAATGTTTTGTAATGGATCAAGAAGCAAAGTAGGTGTAGGATATGGAATTATGTTAGTTTACCCATGAAATAATTAATAATACTCCTCATATATATTCCATTTTAGTTTCACCTATAATGTGGCAAAATATGAAGGCCTAGTTCATAGCCTCCAATGGGCAAAGAAGAGAGGGATCAAGAATTTAAAGGTTTGTGGGGATAGTGAATTGGTCATCCACCAAGTGAGAAATAAAGATAAATCCAATAATCCCTTTATTAAATCCTACAATCATATGGTATGGGACCTAGTTTAATACTTTGATGCCTTCAACATAAAACCCATACTGAGGGATTCAAATAAACATGCTGATAGATTGGCTGCCATAGGAGCATAGTTTGACATAGTTGTTGATGTAGGGAAGGAAAAAGATTAGTCCCATATAAAATTCATTATGAGGCCTTATATTATAGATAATTAAGTGTCATTTTAGGTATTTTAAAGTGATGAATGCATTTCACACTTCTTACAAAATGAGGTAAGATTCTCTTTAAGGAACCAACAGAGACTTCATAGTCAATATGAAGAAAAAATTATTCAGTTGAAAAAAACAAGATACATAAGGGGTTGATTACTTTAGAGAGTTTTTTCAATGAATATAATAAAAATAATAAAGAAAGAGTGAGCATATCAATAAAATAAGGGAACTATGAGGGAGTCATGATTTACAAGGACAAGCTCCTAAAAATTGGTAAGGTATGTTCTTTGTTTGAGAGCCATGCCTTTATTGATGTATGCAAAGAGTTCCATGACATATTTGCTTGGGAATATACATATTTTAAATGGTTTTATCCAATTATATCGCATCAAACCATTGAGTTAGAACCTAGAGCCAAACTATTCATGTAAAAACAAAGGCCTGTCAATTGTAAGATAGAGGAACTCATGAAGAATGAGCTGACCAAGTTGATTGAGTCTAGGATTATCTTTCCTATCAAACATTAAAATTGGGTGGCTAATCTTGTACCTATATAAAATAATAATGGAGAGATCAGAATATGTGTTTCTTTTTAAGACCTTAATATAGTGTCTCTCAAGGATCATTATCCACTACCTTCCATTGAACAAATTTTTCAAGTTGTTTCAAGTTCTCAACGCTTCTCACTTCTTGATGGTTATTTAGGTTACAATCAACTACTGGTGAATGAATAAGATCATTTCAAGATAGCCTTCACTACAAAATGAGGGACCTTTACCTATAATAATATGCCTTTTGGTTTATCTAATGCTAGAACTACATTCAAAAGGTAAATGGACATGGTTTTTAAAGGTTTGATCAATAAGTTTATATGTGTGTAACTTGATGATATAACTATTTTTTTAAAGGATGCTACTAATATTATGGAACATCTCAAGTAGGTGTTTGATACATTTAGGGAGTATATAGTATCTCTTAACCCAAAAAAGTGCATCTTTATTATCCATGAAGGTAAGTTATTGTGTCATATTATTTCAAAACAAAGCTTATCTATTAACCGCAAGAGGATTGAGGATATACTCAAGTTGTCTTTACCTCAACATAAGAAAGGACTTCAAAGCTTCTTGGGGAAAATAAAATTTACAATAAAGTTTATTCCAAGCTTTGCAATTGTGGTAAAGCCTATCATAGCCATTCTCAAGAAGAACCAAGATTTTGCTTGGACAAAGGAAGGCAATAGTAGTTTTGAGACAATCAAGCAAGCAATTGAAAAATATCCTACTCTCTTGAACCAAAAAATTTCCAAAGATTTCATACTCTATACCTTTACTAACCATGATACAATCTCAGCTATGCTTATCCAAAATTATGATGAAGAGGTAGAAAAACCAATTTCATTCTTTATACAAGGATTATAAGATTATGAGGTCATGCATACATTTTTTTAGAAGCATGGTATAACATTGATATGAGGATTGAAAAAATTTAGATGCATGGTTTCAAACAATAAAATACATGTCAAGATTTGCCATCCCAGCACCAAGGGGTTTCTCCTAAGCAAAGACCTTAATGAAAAGAGAGTTAGGTGGATTACAAAGGTGATGGAGTATGATGTGGATATTAAGGTGACAAGCTTGGTAAGAGGAAAAGGGTTATGTGATAATTTAGCATTATATTTTTAGGATCCAAAGGAGGAAGTCTTGATTAACCAAGTTCACCCCCAACTAGCTAATCACATACAAGTTCAAAGTTGGACTCAAGACATCATTAGTTTTCCTTAAAATGGTGAGTGCCTTAATGGATTTAATAAGTCTCAAAGAAGGTATTTTAGATTGTATACCATTCCCTACTATCTTGTAGATGGTGTCCTCTTGAGGAAAGAAGTGAATGGTGTGCTATTGAGATGTGTAAATAGTGATCTATTTGATATGATGTTGGAAAAGTTTCACAATGGAACAAATAGAGGCTATTTCTCTCCTAAGACAATAGGTACAAATATAATGAGGTTTGGTTATTATTTGCCTAATCTTTTTAAGGATTGTTACCACTAGGCTAACAAGTGTCCTCAATGTGCCTTCTTTGTAGGCAAATAGAAACTTGCAGCCCTTCCATTAAATCTTATCCAAGTAGACCAACATTTCATGGAATGGGGTATTGATTTCATTGGTGTGATCAACCCTACATCGAGTGATAGACACAAATGGTTATTGACTACTACTAACTAACTCACAAGGTGGGTAGAGGCTATTGTATTGAAGGAAGCAAGTGAAAATTCTATCTTGGAGTTCTATGAGAGAATCATATCATGTTTTGGAGTTCCCCATGTTATAATTTATGATAATGCAATTGCTTTCTTAAGTGATAAAATGGAAAATAGGAATGGATTTTACTCAATTACCTCATCCAACTATTTCCCTCAAGGTAATGGGTTGGCTAAATCTACTAACAAGAATCTCATCAAGACCATCAAGAGGACATTGGAGAAAAATCAAAGAGCATGGCACAACAAGTTAAAGATAGCCTTATGGGCTAACAATATTACTCCTAAGATATCCATTGGTAATTCTCCCTTTATGCATGTTTATGGGAGAGATTATAGGTTGTCCATATCTTAAGAACTCCTTACTCTAGAACTTGCACATCAGTTAGAACTAGTTGAAAATACTCCAATGGAAGTCAGATTGATAGAACTAATACAACTAAAAGAAGCAAGAGATAATGAAAACAAGTCCATGGAACACTACCAAGTACTCATGAATAAGTCCTTTAACAAAATATCAAGTGAAAGAGTGTTTAAGGAAGGTGAATTGGTCCTAAAATTGAATGAGCATAGAGAAAAACTAGGTAGACATACAAAGTTTTGCACTTTATGGAGTTTCCCTTACATCATTAGCAAGTGCAAGTAAAGCAACTCATTTCATATAACTAAGATGAATGGAGAAGAGTTTCCTATCCCTATGAATGGGATACATTTGAATTTATACTATTAGTCTTTACAAGTCTATTTTGTAAATAATAGTTTAGGTGTGTGTTTCCTTTGGTTTGATGTTGTGTTCCCTAAGTTCCTTGTACCACAGTGTGTTTCCTTCCTTTTGTTTGGTGTGTGTCTTTGAATTTGTGCATGTGAATCAACAAACTTATGTTTTTTTGAGCCAAATATTTTTTCAAGTCATTTTTTGGGTGCCTATACATATGACTCCATGTCCAATGGAAGGATTTAGGAAACTAGTCTTAGGCATAGCAGGCATGGCTCCCCTTGTATTCTTAAACAATCTTTCTAAAGAAATATTTATTTCAAGTAATTGGATATTTACACTTTTTTGAAGGAATGCTTTAATAAATTTTGTCTAAAAAAATATTTTTGAAGGGTTTTTTCCTCATGAAAGTGTCCTTTACAGTATTTCTAAAAAAGACATTTTCAATTTTACTGAAGGGTCTTTTCTCTTCTGAAGGGACACTTTCAAAAAGTATAAAGGGACACTTTTAAATCAAAAGGATAATTATTTCACTTGTGAAGGGACATTTTCAATATTTTTTAAGCGTTTTTTCTTGGGAATTGCTCCTTTGCATTTTTTTGAAGGAATTGTTTTGGACATTTTGTCTGAAACAATCTTTTTGAAAGAATTGGCTCTTAAGGGTTTTTCGAAGGAATTATTTCTCATGCAAGTTCCCTTCAAAAGGTTTGAAAGGTCCTTTGAAAAAATACTAAAGGGACACTTTCAAAAATTCCAAAGGGTCTTTTTCAAAGTAAGATTATTGAAAGGTATAGTTTAAACTCTTTGAAAAATACTTTGTAAAAGCCCGAAGGGACACTTTTAAAATGTCCAAAGGGTCCTTTCTCAAGAAAGTGTCTAGTTCAATTTTTCCTAAGGGTATGTTCAAGATTATCGAAGGGCATGTTTGAAAATTTTGAAGGACACTTTCCAAATTCCTAAAGGGTAGGTCTATCAAAGGAATAGTCCACTTGAAATTTTAAGAAGGGGCTCAAAAGGTAATTTCTTTCAGAGAAAAGGGTCCATGGAAAGATTGTTCAAGAAAATTCTAAATCAAAGGTTTGAGAAAAAACCTCGAGGGAATGGTTCCAGTAGAATGATGGTGTCAACTTCAAGGTGAGGAGCTAGCTGTTGGCATTTAAATAGTGGGTCACAAGTAGATCGATGGTCCTCATTCAAACACTCAAAGATATAAGGGTTCAATTCTTCATCCACCAAAGTAGATCAAAGGGTTAATCTCACCATTAATCAGGTCATGATCCAAGTCATTTTTTGATGGCTAATCAAAGGAATAATTAGTTATACATGTAGACTCCAAGTGATGTCTCTCCAAGGCCAACATAATGAAGGAAACTCCTCCCTATGACATTATACACCTCATCAAGATGGTGAGAAGCTGTTAACATCAAGACAAATAAAAAATAAGTCAAATCTCATTTTCATAATCGATTGATGCCATTAATCATCTAAAAAATATATTGTTTCTGCTAAGTACAACCATTGGGGAAGCATCTTTGAGAGAGCAATATTATTTTTTAACCACTTGAGGTGACATGGATCAATAAAATGGCCCAAAGGAGCATCATTGGAAAAGATGGTTAAAAGTGAAGATGGATACTCCTAATAGATTTATTCCTCTTTCTAGTGCCAAAGGCCTTCTCCTCTCTCTTCCTTTTTACTATAAATATGGCCCTTGGGCTAGTGTAAAAATGACCACATAATGTATGGTGAAGCCTTATTTGATTGATGTCATATTTTCCCTTTAAGAATTAGGTACCAATATATTTCTTTCAAGCTTTTTGAACAATTATTTAGGTATGTAAGATATGTGTAGTGATAATAAGTGATGATTTTCCATCCTTCTATCCTTTATCCTTCATGCCTAAGCAAAATTTATTAGTCTAACAGGTCATATATAGTGTGCTTATGTGTGTTGAATTGATATAAGTGTATAATTATTCTTGGAATGTGCAATTTGACTTTAAGTTCATTTTCCTTGTATCATTTCATGCATCTCACCTCTATACTAAAATAGTTGTGTTAGAAAACATTAGATCTTGGGAATGCTCTATGTGTTTTTCTATATTATGAATTATAATATGACATTCATGTGGAAGATAATATTGGTGTATCACCACTCAAAGTAGGTTTTCCTTTTTTGTAATCTCTAACTCTTTTCATTTTAAGAAAACTAGTTTGGATAGAAGTTGTTTTATAGAGATACATTCAGGGAGCTAGCACTTTAAATCCAAGGGTTCATTTCCTCTATAAGCATACCCACATGCCTAGAAATGTTCCAAAATTACCCAAATATAGAGGATGATTGAAAACTCTCTTTTAGGGTGCAAGATTTGGAGATAATAAGATCATAATAGGATGGAAATGAGTCACCATACTACTAATAAGGCTCTGTATATGGTTGGTGAGGCTCATCATAATGTTGATATGGATCATGATAGGGATGATAGGGGTCATGAATATCATAACAAGATGTGTGTGGTGTTGGAAATATTGTCATTGATGTCAAAGGTCTAGCATTATTGGTGATAAAGGTGCCATTGCATTTAATATTGTTTGTAATAGATATATCTTGGCTAATGTGAGCTAATATTTATTTAATATTAATGAATATATTTTTGGTTTCATATGAGACAAAAGAAGGACCCATGGAGAAGTCAAAGAGCCTTGGGGTAAAGACAAAAGAAGGATGGGATGCATTTTCCCATGAAGAGTCATCTTGGGGAATTCCAAGAGTCACCAAGTGAAGACAAAAGAGGAAGGGTGCAATTTCTCATGAAGGGACACTTTAAGGAATACGAAAAAGTCACCAAACATAAGGACAAAAGTGGGAAGGACGTTTTTGGTCATGAAGGGTCACCACATGACTTTTCAATGGCTTGAATATGAAGGGTCATACAAGTTTGGTGCCATTTTCCATGAGGATTGAAGGGTCACAAAGGGGGAAGGCCAAAGGTCATTTGGAAAGTTATAAATAAAGGCTTGAGAAGCCATTTGTAATATGAGAGATAGAGGTTGATTTGATATTGTAATATCTAGCTTAGAAGAGCAATTATGAGAGATGAATATGATTTGTATTTGTTATATCTAGCTTAGAAGAGCAAAGGTGAGAGAGAGGAAAGAGATGTTGTATTGAACTATCATTTGTTGAGATAACAACATTGAGAGATAGTTGTGTGGTATACACAAAGGGGTTAGTGCTCCTGTGGGTTGGTGCTCAAGAATTGTTGCTAGGTTGGTGCTCGATAAAGGGGTTGGTGCTCTTATGGGTTGGTGCTCACAAATTGTTGCTAGGTTTGTGCTTGAAAAAGGGGTTGGAGCTCCTATGGGTTGGTGCTCATGAATAGTTGTTGGATTTTTGCTCGACAAAGGCGTGTGGTGCTCCTATGGGTTGGCGCTCACAAATAGTTGTTGGCTTGGTGCTCAACAAAGGGGTTGGTTCTCATACAATCTTAACTTGTGAATATTGTTTTGGTTGGTTCTCATTCATGTACTTGAGATTTTTCTCCATGGTTTTTCCCACATTGGGTTTCCACGTTATATTTGGTGTCTCTCTCTATCTTGTGTGGTGTTTATTGTTTGAGTTTTATTGCATATCTTGAATATTTGATTAAGTGGAATTTGGTTAAAGGAAAGTTTTATAAGATATATGATATACTGATTCACCCCCCTCTCAATATATCTCATGATTAATAGACAATAAGATCTTAATATGATGGAAATGAGTCACCATACTACTAATAAGGCTCTGTATATGATTGGTGAGGCTCATCATAATGTTGATATGGATCATGATAGGGATGATAGGGGTCATGACAATCATAACAAGATGTGTGTGGATCATATTTAAATTGTTGATAATGAGATAAGTTACCAAAGTCAACTCCATAGGCCACTATAGCCTAGAAAAAATATGAAAATTAATTCAGAACAAAAATTGCCTTTTACCTTTGAGAAAAGGACCATATAAGTACTTGAAACTATTTTTAAAGACTAATATGCTACAAATTTTCACTTTAATGGTTGGATCTATGTCGCATTATATGTGCCAAAACTATTAAGAACATAGATAACACCCTACTTGAAGTCTAATTACTCAATATCTCCTTCACACCTAGACTAACATTAAAATGATCTGAGGTTTGGGACACTGACACTCAAACCAAACCTCTAGTTTTAATAAGGATATCTCCTCTAATGTATCATTTATGCTCTTCCTACTAAACTACTATGTTTTTTAGATGAAAAGGGGTAGAAGGATAATTTAAAGGTAAATATAAGCTACTAATGGTGATATACATGTATTTCTATTTTATCCACTCAATTTGAGCTCCTAAAACACTAATCAGACAAGCAAATAATTGAATTTACAACTCCAAATGAGTCCTATGCAATATTATTTCACATAGAGGTTTCATAAAGTGACCAAGCATGAGGTAAATGATGGAATATGATTGATTTAGTGCACTAACTAGTCAATATATCTAATGTTAGCTCAATCAATCAACATCAAACACTGAATATAACCTACATAAAATGAGATACTAGTAACTAGGTGAGATCAAAACCTAACAAGGGATAAAATACTACCACATGTGCAAATCAAACCAATATAACACACTATACCAAAATATTGGAATCTAAAAATAGTCATTTTATTCATTTTAAAAGGTTACAAAGCTCAATCTTGGTAGATTTTAATCATGCCCGAGAGAAAGATCTTGAAAAAATGGATTGAAATCCTAAATATATAGAAAATACTAGAATATTTAGCTAATTTTAAATAGAGGTGAGAAGAATAATTTAGCTATAATTAAATCCAAGTTAATTTCTTTTTACAGTTACAAACAATGGTCTTTCAAGACTTCTCCTTGTGTTTGGTGTCTTATATGATGATTGCATGAACCTTTAATAATATTTGGAATTGTAAAACAAAGTGGTGGACCCATTTTAACTTTTTAATCTCGTTTTCCAAACATGCTACACCATTATTAATTTATATAACTGATGTGAAGTGAGTTGGAACTCAAGATGAGTTGTGCATGAAATTGGACTAATTAAAGACTAGTTATCTCATCCAAAGGAGTAGTTAAACATGTATATGACATAAAAGAACATATTTTAATGATTTGGACTAGCTTAATAGGTATGAAAACTCCACCTTATCTCTTATCACCAAACTTCTATGCCATTAATATTCCACTTGGTTGATTAGATAGGCCTACTAGGATAAAATAGACATAATAGCATTAAATTTTATGCTGGATGGTCATTAGAACCTAAAAAAAACCTGAAAACATGAAAATGGGATGATTTCAAGACATGAAAGAGTTCCTCATATCATTAAAATAGTCTTCATTAGCTTTAAACATCTACAAATTAGTTAAATAGGTTGACTACGTTAGCTCTTCCTTGATTTTCTACAGAGAGGTTGTTTTGGATGAGCTCCCAAAAACACTTTAGAGAAAATTTATGACCAACTAATTATTTTAGGTCGAATAAAATGTTCCAAACTTTGATCTCCATGAATTGGATTTCATTTATACTATCTTATACCTCATCCTTTATGATTTTTTCTCTCTAAAACCTATTTTTTTCCAAATCCGTACAACATCCATATAACTAATGGCCATGGAAATGAAGATATTATAGTATAATTAATGATGAAAGTTATATTAAATAGGTTTAAATGAGTCTGTTTTCATAATTATTCATATCTCTATAAACATGTCTGCTAGTGGGGTTTTGCAAGGGTTTAAGAGTGTTTTGGGTTCTTAACGATTGTTCATAAATCTTGGGCAATAAAAATCTGAACCAATGCCACACAATTTTAGTTTATTAGACCTTTTAACTCCCTCTAAGTCTTCAACTTCCATTTAAAAATGTATGAAACAAGGTGAGCAAGTGAAATCTCATCTCAAGGTGGAAAATATGATTTTCAAGCATTGTTTGGTACTCTTTGGCCAATATTATCCGTTTTAATACTTGCATATGGCTCAAAAATTTCATAAATTTTCCTTATGACCTTATTATGATGTTAATTATTTTTTTCAGTGACCTTATAACCTTTATTTATCTCATTATACCCCTTTATAGTGGCCTTGTCTTGAGATGTCAAGAACAAGCATAGGTATCTAGATAATTTATTCAATATCTAGACTTCATGATGCATTTATAGGCTCATATTTACTTTTTTAAACATGAATTACCTTTAGATTACAATTTGGAGTCATGAAATAGGCTTGATCATGCCATTCCTCTTCACCCTACATAGAAACAACTACTTATTTTGACCTGTAGACTTATATGCTCATGTAAATGAAACAAATTACCTATGATGATGGATTTATAAGTTTTTTTAGAGATTTTAAAATTTCACCTTGATTCTCAAATCATTTGAATGTGAGATTACCCTTTATTTCCTTGCTTTCTGTCCTAAAATTTCCTCTTTTTTACCTAGTTTAGATATTTAAGGTATTGTATATGCCAAATAATTAGTTATTAATGTGCTTATTCAAGTTTATAAGACATTAAATTTCGTTTCATGGCTCATATAGATGCATAATTTAGCTCATTTTCTCCATCATGTAGCTATGAGGGTTTTGCAAGGGTTTTATAGCTCTTTATCTTCTTAAGGATTGTTATTAACATATAAAAATTTGATGGAAAACAAATTTCCATGTAAATTTTATATATTAACCCCATCATCATTAATTAAAATCATATGGTCCCATTTAAAATAATCCTCAATTTCTCTGCATAGTGAAGTTGAGATTTGTGAGGCTGCCAAGATGTGTATGTAAGGAAAGACCTTGAGAAAGTCATGTAAAAAAATAACTGTGAAAAATAATTAATCTAAAAAAATTATCCAAGGTTAAAATTACCCTCCACCATGTCTCCAATTCCATCTCACAAATCAAATGTTCATGAAAGAGTGAAAAAGTGTGACTGTGTACCTTGAGGGTTTTAGGCATATCTACTTGTATTAGCCCTTAACGACACATTTTTCTTGTATAATGGATTTTCAATACCCATTAAGGTGTTTTAAAGATTTTTAAACATCCTTTTATGATTTAAAAAATATTTCCATGAAATTTCAACCCTCTTTCTCAACTAGAAGCACCTCAAGAACCCTACCTACTTGCATCTTAACTGTGTTTAGATAGGCTAATGAATTTTTAAATAAATTGATTATCTCCCATCATAAAAATACCTAAAAATATTTTATATTGGTTAATAAATTCACAACTAAAAACTAAACCTAATTTCATTTCATTTAGATGCATATTTTGCCATGTAGTCTCTTTTCATCAAAAGGTAGTTTGGGCTACCTGCTTGGTCTCGTTTCAAAACTGAGTTTCTATCTCTTAACCTTGGATTTAGCCTAAACATGGTTATAATTCCTTTAATATATCAAAAATATACTCATTAAATATATTTCACCTTTCATTTTTCAACTTATAACCTCATGCCACCTATTACCATACCTTACCCCTCAAAAACACTCATTTGATAGTACTAACAGTGCTCTAGGTGCATGTCTTTTAGGTGAAGAAGTGTCTGGTGATCAACTCATAATTAATTAATACTTTATATATATACTCAAAAAAAATTTAAACCTCTTCATTAACTCCTTAATATCATATTAAAAAATAATTGATGTACTTTCATGTTTAAGAGCATGTCAGTGTCTTAATGGCAAGTTCAAAGTTTGAAAATGTCAATAGGCACTCAAATTGAATAATAATTCCTCCTATAACCAATATTTAACTTTAAATGTACTTGTATTCATATTTATCATATAACATTGTGAGATTATAAGGTCATTTGTATGGTTGTAGGTGATGGTGGCTGTTATTTTTGACTGGGTTGAGTCTTTAAACAATACCTTCATATCCTAACATGTTTATATCATCATCATTTATATCAATAAAACTCTTATTGAAACTAAAATCCTTAAAATACCAATATATTTGATCTTTTACACTAGATTAAATTATGACTTCAACCTTATGATGGTTGTAGGTGTAAGTTTGAGGTGTATGACTATAGCACTATCCTTAGAATTCCTGCCTCAACATGTGTGTAAGCTTATGTCATTATGTTTCACTTCATAACCTATATTGAACATGAACCTAAACATGAGACCTTAGATAGAGAAAATTATTATGTAAACTTTCATGAAATAGCATAAGATAAAGCCCATATCCTTAAGTGGATATAGGTGCTCATTTACTTAATCCTATGCCATGAAGAGAGTATGGTTCCTCCTTGAAGTTTCATCCTAATCCATAATTTGTATGGCTTTCCTTAGAATATTATTGACCAAATTTGAATTTTAAGTCAAATTGGGGCTCCTATAGTTAAAAACATGAGGTTTAGGTGTGTTAAGGGGCTAATACATATGTCACAAGGTGTTTTTGGGCTAATTGATGTCATTCAATGTTTTACTAGCCTTGGTCCTTACTAATTTTAGTCATTTTGAGGTCAAAAATGGGAATTTAATGAGTTTTAATTATTTCTTGTGAATTTTTATGGTTAAAAAAGGTTATTTCACACACCATATGTCCTTATAGGTCTTAATCAACTAATATAACTAAAAAGTGGTAGGTTCTTGAGAAGAAATGATAGCTTTCTTGAGGAAAAAGGAGAGTTTGGCACTTGTACGATCCATGGGGAATTGTGCCACATGGAAAAATGTTTTAATTTGATTATTCACCTTAATAATTTTCATTTATATGTTTTAAATTCTTTTAATATGTCATTTTTGAGCTAAAACTATTCTTCTCCTTTTTCACCCTTCTTGGCAAGCAAAATCAGTCTTTAAATTTGTACTTGGTAAAACCAACAGAGGAAGTTTCAGATCAAAATCATTTGTGAGCTTAAATTAAACTCATATAAATATATTTAAATAGTAATATTTTTAATAATGGTGGCTTGTGCTTCGTGAATTGTCCTTATGAAGTTGAATATACTTTTGTACTCACTGTTTCATGCACCCTATGGGTTTTGCTTTGGTTTGAGCATATCCATACACTGCACTTTATAATATTAGTTACATATGATTTTTATTATGTATATTAATGTATCCCACTATTTTTTTCATTTTTAAAGGTATTTTTATGAGTTAAGGAACTCAAATTTTTAATAGGATACACCTTTCTGAGTTACAAATAGTTTTTATCATATCCAAATCTCCATGCTTTGAAAATGGCTTCATAGGGTTGTGATAGGTCATTAACCATGTATTAAATGTCTTATTTTTCCACTAATATCTCAATTTGAACCTATAATGAAAAATATTCATCATTTATAGTCATATGCAACATTCACACATAATTCTATGATTAACACACAACTTACAGGTGATCTAATGGATGATTTCACATTAAAAGGTAGGTATAGATACTTGTTTAATATACATGATAGTTTTAAGATGTTTATTAATATTTTATTATAATAATATAAATAATTTTAAATCCAAACACAATGTATACTACCCTTACTCCTCTTCATTGCCTGCATATGGGAAAAAGGTCACCTATAAGTGACAATACATAGAATTGAAGAGTCTTGTTTTGAAGCATTAAAGTATGTTGGATCCTTCCATAAGGTCATGATATTTTTAAGATTTAAAATAAAACCTATTTTATGTTTCAATTTTGTAATATATCATGGAGAATCCTTCAAAACACAAAATGACAGAAGTCAGACCTTTTATTCCTAAATTAGCAAAACATAGGCCTAGGATATTTTGGTGGAGGCCATTAAATAAAGTTTAAAATGCCCATTAAAAATCATGATGGATTGTTTTTTTAACCTATATAATGAATAATCACCTTAAAAATTTATAAGGATATATATCCAACATAGTTTGGTTGTTTGAGGTCCTAAAATTGCCTACAAAACACTAAAACCCTGCAGTCTCATCTATAGGTTTGGAGTTTTGAATGTCTGATTGATACCCTAAGGTTAAAAATAATAATTACTTCATGGATATGATTTTTCCAATAATAAAATTTCACATAAATTTAATGAATTTTTTCAAAAAAAAATTTATGTATAGTCTTGTAAGTCTTATGGCCACCTACATGACATAGAGAAATAGGAACCTACAGCTGGGAGGGCAGTTAATGACCTATTCAAGGTGTTTGATGGTGTTTTAGCCTATAAAATTGAATATAAGGGGAATATATGGGATATATTACTCTCATGATTCATGTAAAACTTTAAAACATAATGACGAATGAAAATCAACACCTATAGTTCATATAAATAACCAAATTCTCACCTACAACAGTCAAGTGGTAGGGAAGACTCAATTTAGGAGCACAATATCCATATGAGGGGTTGAAATGAGATTAGAGTGATGAAAAAATATTTTTAACACCTTAATCACAGCCATGATTAACTATATAATATTTTGGGTATGTGAAACATGCCTAGATAGGGTTTTCTAAACCAATTTGCACTTATAGCCAATTGGGTTTGACTGTGTTAATAATGAGTAGGGTTTTGAGTCCTAAAGTGATGATATAGGATTAAAAAGGTGAAAATAGGTATAAAAATTGATAATTGGACATGTAATAATGTATTAAAGTATTATTAAATTATATAAATCTAAATTAAATTTAGGAACACCTACAGGTGCCACTCCAAGTAGGAGATAGTCAAACAGGGAACTCAATCTAAGATATGCAAGGTATGTGAATGGTATGAAGGTTTGAAATTATAGGTTGATATATAACACTTAAATATTTATAATTATGGTATATATATAATTTTTTACATTGGATACAAGTATATATGGAGTTATTATCACACAAAACATAGTCCACATGAGCAAAACTTGGCATACAACCCTTTCACTAGGAACTTATTTTAGTTTTCCAAGTTTTGAGTAATCAAATAGTATGACATAGGTATGAATTTTGGTGTGGGAGGTCCTCATAACTTTATTAAATCCATAAAATTTTCATTTTTCTTGAGATAATAGGGTAAGTACCCCTATTTTGTCTCAGATATGGGGTACTTCCCATCATGCATAAACTGGCCAATTTTGAGAAATGATTCGAAAGGACTCTTAAAATTTTGATAAAACCTTTAAAAGAGTTATTTTAAACTGTAAAACATATATTAAATCATGAATAACGAAACAAGAAAGGGTAAAGCTTAATGTTTGGTCCAAATCATAAGGGTTGCAGTTAGGTCTATGAGCAATGATTAAGCCTAGTGTTCATTTGGGGGTCCAATTCAATTTATAGCCTTAAGGATGATTAAAAATATTTTTAAAATTTTTTATGGACCATATAAAAGGTTTTAAATCATATATTTTTCAAGGGAATCCATCAAAGGTCATTTTAGGCTTTAGGGTGTAGACAAGCTATAAGATCAACATTAGGCCTAATGCCCAAATGAGGAGTCATCTTCATTACTATCATGAATTAAAAATATAAATGGATTATAATATGATTATTAGGTAATAATATACATTTTAAATATTTTTTAATGTAGGGAAAACCATAAAAGAGCCATTTTTGACTTAAAAACCAACTCAGTCCTATGGGAATGAAGAATCAAGCCAGAATGGGTAACTTCAAATGGTCATACCTCCCTTGGGGATTTTCATGGAGAGTAAAGGAATTTGGAGATGTTAATATGGTCCTTTAAAATCAAATTAGTGAGATTTTTTTTCATCTCTAATTTTAAAACTTTATGAATGAACCTTAAGAGGGTAAAATAGGCCTAAACTGTTTAAAACCCTTACAAGTGACTAGTTTGTGAAAATGGAGTTATAAATTTAATTTGGTGGCATATTTTTATCATGAAAGTTGTTTTTATTTATATATTAATCACTCAATATCACTCCCATATTTTTTATATGTATGAACTTGTATGAACACGGTATAAAATAGGATTTTCTTGACAGTTTTGTGCATTGTGTAGGATATAGGAAGAGTATGAAGATGAAATAAATTTTGGATATAAGCTTAGTAATTTTAATAAATAAATATGGTAATTTAATTACAAATAAATACATCATAAGTTTCTAAAAAATATCTCTCATATCAGCCAGTAAAAATTGGCATAATGGAGAAGCTGGTAAGAAGGGTGGAAAACATAAAGTGGGGTGATTTTAAGGTGTGTTTGATGATTATAATTCCATGTAGGGTCTTTAAAATTATCATCCACTCCATAACATTTATTTTAATGTAAATATTCATCCAAATTTTAGGCCAACTGTGTAAGGTGCATGAAGGAGGAGCTTTTTAGACTACAAATGATGATAGCTCCTTTCTAGGTGATTCTAGATAACCAAGACTATAAAAACTTCATGGAGAGGAATTTATGTAAGAATTTACCTTTATTAAAATAATAATACATGTACCTAATCATTTTTTGGATGTTTAAATAGGGATAATCATGAAGTTAGTTTTTTGAGCTAGAATAAGGATTTTTATGCCACTTTGCAGGAGTTTGATGACTTTGATGGACACTTGGGATTCCTATCTTTGCATAGATCATCCCATATCCTCTTATAATAAATAATTAACTGATTATATAATATTTATAACTTTACTTTTGAAAATTTGACTTATCTCTTCTTCTCTCTCTCTAAAGTTCTATAATAACTAGCCATTTTGGCCATTGTAATTTATGCTCCTCCTGAGTATGGTGAAGCCTTTCTCATTTTCATACCATTTTATCAATAATAATACTAATTTTTACCTATTCCATGATTTATCATAGTGTGTTAAATTGGATGATGAATCTTTTTTAGTGAAAACTATGGATTTCTTAGCTGCTTGTTTCATTCTTTCACCTATTTGCACCTCTTCTTGTAGGGCATGTGAAGTGTTCTAGGAGATGTCCAGGTTTGATTTAGTTAATATATTAAATATTTTCATTAAATTCCTATTTTATATTCCTCATATCCTAAGGCATTAATCCATAACCTCATAATGTAACATTGATGTGAGAAGACATAGATTGGAGAAGTGTATGTTTAGTTTGTCCATTGATTTCATGTGTAACATGCAACAAGTTGGAAGTCATCACCTTATTTGGTGTATTACCCACTTAGGATAGTTTGATTTAATTTATATTTCTCCATTTTCACCCAAAAATTTAGGTTTAGTTTCTATCCAAAGTGATACATCAATGGAGCTATCCCTATCTAAGAATTAACCTCATCCTTAGGTTATCCACAAACCTAGAGGTGTTTCCATTGTGCCACTTATATGAGGAGAGCTTAGGAATCTCCTCAAAGGGTGAAAATCCAAGTGATATTAAATACCATGTATTATTTCATAGTGAATATCACCATCATCAAGAAATCAAACCTTCTCCTTGTTATGCCTAACTGTACCCTTATCTCTAGGTGTGTGTACGGACTGAGTCATGACTTGATTTTTGGAGCTCAAAAAAGGTGATATGAGGTTCAATAACTTCTCAATATTATTAAATATATTTACAAACTCAAAAACATCCCTGAGGGTTTCCATTATTGAAGGTATCCTCAAGATTATAGTACTCATCCTTGGTTGTAGGTGTCCTCACAGCTAGCTCTAGGTTACTTTTTCTCTTCTTAATCCCTATTTTAAGATTCACATGTCTTTTCCTAGATATCATCTTTAGTTTTTTTCATATCCATACCTAACCATGCATTATAGTTTTTAATTTAATCTCTTTAATCCTTGATAGGATTCTTGATGATGTTGAGACCTTAACCATACTATAGACTTCCAATATGCAAGCTTGAAGGTGTGGTTTATGCTTCTTTAACATTATTTGAACCTATATATATATATATAATTCTTGGGATATGTTTCTAGATATGGATTATTTTGTTTATTTCAACTAATTCATTAAACAATTACATCATGATGAGTTTTACAAAAGTAATACTCTTCCCCATTGTAGGATGATTATGTACATGATTGTGTTATACTAATAGAGACTGATTAGGACATAATGAAGGCTCTAAAACACAAATCTCATCATTTTATCTCTCATAGTATATGATTTATGTGGCCATTTCTTCATATTACATTAAGCGGACACCCTCCTAATATTATTTATATTATGTTATTGATAACAATATTGATTATAATATTCTCTTGTTGTAGGTCAACTTCTCTTAAATGTAGCTTGGTTTATTTGTGTGTACAACCTCTATCTCAAAGACCATAAAAACCTTCACTTTATATTTTAACCTTCTTGTTATTTATGGTGGGATGGATATGAATGGAGTGGAGGAATTATGGATGAGATATGACAAACCATTAAACCAAGGGTGAACGGAGCATGAAAACTATGAAAAAAATGGTTGTGTAAGAGAGTGCATGTGGAGGTGAGTGAGATGGGGTGACAAGAGGAACATAGTAATATTAAGAGACTATAATAAAGGTCCAATGGAATAATTTGACCATACTATACCTAATATACTAATTTTGAGGCCATTGGAGGAGGACAAGAAGGTAAATTTGAAACTTACGAACATGTTTAAACCTCAAAATATGTTAAGAAACCTTAACTTTTTCTAAATAAGGATTCTTTGGAAATGCTTGGGAGACATTGATGAAATTATTGGATATGAAAATTCATGAAAACCTAATAATATTTATTGGAGGAAATATGAACATGATGAGGATCCTATTAAAAATATTTCAAGAAAACTTGATGTTGCTTTCTCTCTCCTTGATCATGCAATCTCCTTAAAAGCATCTAGACTACAAAATTACACTCTCTTGTATTATTTAAATTTTTATGGACATAAAACATGATTAAAATAAATGATTTTTTTCCATACAGATGAATTAAATGTCCTTAAGAACCTCTAAAAACTTGAATTTTCTTGAAATGATGCCCTGTTGAGGAGAAACTATAAAAAACCAACTGCCTTCCTAGATACAAGACTACAGATTTATGCCTTGACTTCAAATGGATTATTCATGAGGGTAAATAACCAATTTTATAACCACTTTCACCAATAATAAGATATCTAAGTCTAGTCTCTCTGACAAAAATTATAAACCTACATTTTCTCTCTCCTAATCATACCAACTAAAAACTTGAGGGCTTATCTCTATGTAAAGAATCCAATTATCTATAGGGTACTTGTTTTGGGCCTATTTTGCCTCTTTAAGACCTTAAAATATTCTATAAACTTTTTAAACCCTTTTTATTTTTTTAAACCTCCATCGTATGGATGGTTATATAATTTCATACCTTGCTTGCAAATATGCATGAAAAAGCTTTACTTTTTTCCTTTTATTTCAAGTTAAGTTATCTAATACCAAAATTGGAATATGGAATAAAAATAAACAAGTCATTTAACATTTAAAAATCAATAATTGACCTTCTTCACACTTTAGATAGCTAAATTGGCACATGGGAGCTCAAAATAGGCCCTTTTGGTTTAAATTTGCATCAAATGACCCCTTTAAAGTATGAAACTTTGAAAATAGCTTAATATCATGAAATTAAAACTATTTCAAAGTATTATAAGGGATTTTATGACCTTTTGACACCAATTTAAAAAATTTAAGACCAAAACTTGTCTTTTTAGGGCAAAATACATAATTTTAGACCACCTTCAATGGGCTCAATAGTATTATAAATTTTTTTGGATTGTATGGGTTGGTATTTTTCCTTGACAAGCCAAATAACCAATAATAATAAAAATTTCTATCATCTTACTATGACAATCTGCTAATGGATCTATGATAAACTATGGGTAATGTTATCAATCTTATATCAAGTAACATTTGTAACATTTGTTATGGTTTATATTATAGACTTACCTAGATTTGAGTAACTGGGTGAATATCCATAAATGTGACTATATGTACGAAATGTATAGAATAGTTTACCTGTAACTACAAGTGAGTATCTTGGCCTATATATGTGGAACTTTGAATTGGTGGTGATGGTTGTGTAGGTAAATGCATAAGTTTCTTAGAATCATCTTTGTACTCTCTAAGACCTACTAGTGTGAATATCAATCCATATAAATAATCATCAATGTTAATGGGTGTTTTATCATCCTCTATGGTGGCTTAGAAATATGTATCTAAGTTTATAATGTATAATTCCTCTAAATAAACAAATGATGGTAACTATGTTGTGAGAATCCCATCATCTACCATGGGGTAGGATAAATATGTTATAGCAGTGTATTTTACCTTTATGGGTGAATGTAACTATGTTGTAATAGGATATGTAATAGGTGTAGGAATATTGGTGATATATTCTCTAATCTCATTTGTATGCATATGATCTATAGGAATCTTATGAGGTGGGGGCTGTATGAGAACATGAGGTGCCCCATCTAAATATTTACTTGGGGTAGTGGGTGTATTCAATCATAAATTCATCATGTGTATAAATTAATCCTAACTCAAAGAATATAGATCATACCATACACTTATAATTGGGGACACATCATATACTCAGGAACATGACCAATATGGGGATCTGCTAACCCTGATTAAGGGATCTCTTATCATAATACATAATGCTAGGGAGGGTTCTAAGGCCTCTAGTAAAGCATAATCATGCAATAACCCTAAGGGAGTCCTATTTTTTATATTCACTAAAATAATAACAAGTAAATTAAAATACAATCTATTATTCAACAAAGCTTGTGGTATAAAATAAGGGTTAGAAATAATAAAAGTAAACATGCATAAAATACATATAATAGTGTCAATGTATATGGAATCCTAAAACATGGAAGGGAAGTACAAATGCATGTCTATCTACTCTTAAAAAATATTAACAAAGTTAGGACTACTTGCCTTTGAAGTTGAACCCAATGAGCCTCAATCTCTCCACTAGATATGGTGCTTCATAAATTTTTGTTGTGGTATGTAAGTATGACAAGGATAAATCACCTCTAGGATACAAAACCTATCAAAGCATCCAAAAGACTTCTCCACAAGACATGATCTATATCTCCAAAGAAAGTATGAAACCCTAAGATTGCTCCTCAAGTGTAATGGTGGATAAGCATATGTGAAATATCTCTTATTTATTCTTATCTTCTCTAAATCATAGTGAAATTAACTTGTATATAGGTGGATTCAACCCTAGGCCCTTCTAAAATTTTTGGTTGATAGGATCAACCCAGTTGACCGAAGACAATTTTGGAAAAGAACTCACTAGGTCATGGGCTAGGTTGGCCAGGACTTGACCTAGACCCTAAGTTAATTTCACCCAAAATTGTATAAGGTTAGTATAATACATTAAATTGGGACTAAAAACTGTATAGAGTTGATATTGTCAACCTAGTATAGTGAACATTTAAAACGGGGTTAAGGTTAGGAAAAAGGGGATAAAAGGTACAAAATTAATAAGGAGTATGTAATAGAGAATAAAAATTTTATAGATAAGGTTTTTAGGAGACAAGTGTGTAGATAATTAGTGGTTAAAGGGAAAACAATCCTATAAGTCACCAATGGTCTACATACCCCTTTCCTGATGCACCCCTTAAGGTGTGCACTCAGAGAGATTGAGAATCAATGGTTTCTTTCAAGATAAAAAGTGTTATTAAGTGATAAGAGTTTGAAAATATTATGTGGATACATATTTAAAACTTGAATCTCATCATGTGTCATGTGAGTGCAACACAAGATGGTGTTTCAAGAATATAACATGACAACACATAACATTGATGCTAAGTAAAATGTAATAATTAGAAAATAAGATAAATAAAAGGACATAATTGAAAACACACATACCTTTACTTGCCTTAGTGATGTAGATAAATAAGTAGACTACAAGATAATTAATGACATCCAAATGTGAAGAACATTAGGTGAACCTATAAAGATTAATGCAAATAATAACCAAAAATCAAAAAAATTGGAATATAGGCATATAATAGTGAAAAATGACTTAGTAGAGACAAAGATATGAGGGTCTTAGGAGAATTGGAAAATTAGGATTGTTAAGTCAAGGTTAGAACAAAAATATTAAGGGAAAATGAATGAAAAAATGATGGAAAAAATGACATGATTTTTGAACACAATAAATCATATTAGAAAGCATGTAAAACATAAATGTAAATAAGTGAAGAACATAATAAATCATGTTGGGAAGTATGTAAAACATAAATGATAAAATGAAATATCAATGCGAGATAAATATAACAAATATATTAAAGTAAGAGACAAGTAATCCCATGTAAGATAAACATGTCAAATAAAACATAAATAAAAACATCAATGACTAAAAATAAAATGTAATTAAAGATGGAAGACAAACAATAATAATTCATACATAAAGAAAAACATGTAGGAATGTAAAATTTCATATGTAATATAAATGAAGTCCATAGAAATTAAACAAGAACATGATGGATAAATGAATATAAAAATCTATAAAGGATGAAAAATCAAACTTAGTGGTCATTCTAAGATACAAGGTAAGAAAACACAACCACTTAATAACATGATTAGGATTATAATGAGATGGTGTGGTGAGAAAATGGAGTAAGTGTGTTTGTGAGTAAGGCCTAGTCCTATTCAAGGTCTTATAATATAATTCACAAACTATAAACTAAGAGTTGTAATAATGTAGATGTGCTCAAGGATGTCATCAGGTAAAATCATTATCTAGCAAGGGGAATATAAGGAAAATATGATGTAAATAAGGAATGTGAGATATGACATGGGTGATGTGAACATCCTCAACAAGAATGAGACACACTAGGTAAGTGAGAAAGATTAATAACTATCAACACCAAGGACTTATGACATTTTTACTATTTAACACAAAGCTTGTGCTAATAAGTGAAGTATATAGATCATCTCATGAAGTTTATATGAATTAAAATTAAAATAGACAAACCTTCTCACAGTGTGTTCCCCATTCCTTAGTACCCCTTAAAGAGCCATTAATTTACTATGAAGATTAGGTACCTACATGAGAAATTAGATAGTACTGAAATATATTTTTATTCTCCTTTTCTAATATATTGGCCTACCACACCCCAATGTACCTAGGCTCTATTATGAGGTGAAATGTGGAGTTTGAGATTTAACTAGAAGAATGAGATGAGATTTAATTGTCTTTTAGTGTGATTTTGACTTTTAAAATTTTTAATGTTGTATTTTGGATCATTGCCTTTTGTTTCAAATGATTTGGCTTATAATTTTTTTTTGTATTTTTCTTATTCCTCTTCCATATTAATTTAGAGAACCAAACATGGGTGTTAAAGATGAAAAACACAAGAGATATTACACTTGGTCACTAGAGAAAAGGACCTAAAGATCAAGGTATTTGATGACTCATAAAATTGCCCACAAGTAAATGTGTAATCTCAAAATTAATCAATGTGATCATAAAATAAAAGGAAATAAGGGAAATATGAGAATCATGAGAGATCCATCTATGTAATAAGTGATACAATTATGAATATGCTTGTAATTAATCATAAGGAGGTAAAATAGTGATATTAAACAGATTGGGATGTGCTTATGATATTCATGTCACTAAAGAAGCCATACTAACCTACAATGGATTTAGCTCAATCACTAATGAATTTAGTATTCATCCCAAAATAAAAGTGTTTTAAATATGTTTTAATGTGGTAATTTATGAGGAAAGCTAGGTCTTATCCATGGTCTTACACTATAAATCACAAGGAGAACACCAATGAGGTGAATGGTAAATACAAAAAATAATAATCATAAATATGGTAAGGCAAATAATGACATAAATAAGAAAAAAATAAAAGAGATATATAAGAAAAAAAATGAAAACAAATTCCAAATGTGATGTGTAAGAAGACCAAAGAACCTAAAGGAAATAATGGTACAAGTATATTGAAACTAAAGGAATTAAATTTAACAAAAAAAAGAAACATGAGACAAAAAAATAACAAGTAATATCTATGATAATGTCTATATCAAATATGAGCATATGAAATACAAGTCTATAAGTCTCAGAATGTTTATTGAAGATGAATTTGGTTGTTATTATGATTGTAAGAAAAGAGTGGTCGTCATAATATGCCCCAATGGGTGAGTAGATAGAAGGATAGGCATCACAAGATGCCCCAAACTCTAAAAAGACATGTGGATGGGCATCATAAGATGCCCCAACATGCGAGGTGGAGTGAGGTAACATTGAACCAAGAAAATGATTTGCATTGGGTTGGTAGGTGCATTTGGAGATAGGTAAATGTGTTAGTTTATTATATTTTAAGGATGTTAAATGTGACATAGGATTTTTAGGATAGGTATGAAGAGGCAAAGAAAGTAAGGGAGAACCATGTATGATATGCTTTGGAGTAGGCATTTTAACTACGTAATATTTTGGTTTATGTGACTGTTATCACTTGGATTTTCACCCTTTGAGGAGGTGAAAATATTTCCTTATTCAAGTGGCACAATGAAATCACCTATAAGATTGTGGGAAGCCTAAATAATGAGGTTAATCTCTATATAGGGCTATCCCCCTTGATGTATGGCTTAAGATTGAATCTAATACTAAATTTGGGGGGTGAAAAGGTAGAGAGATAACTAAAATCAAATCTAAAGTAAGGTGGAGATAAGCCAAATCAATTTGATGAATTCTATCCAATTTAACTCTACACATGAGATAAAGAAACAAACTAAAACATACACTCCTTTAATTGATCTGGGCAATAATTCAGGCAATAATTCAGGTGATGGTTCTACCCCACTTGATGATGGAACTTCTGGGAGCCATAACTTTTGCATCGTAGCTCCAATTGACTCACCATTTGAACCATTGGAAAGATAAAAACAATAATAAAATGGTGAAATGGAATATATCTTTGATAAATGGTTTTTGACCCCCAAAAACCCAATGGAAGTGCCCCAAATTTAAATTTTAGTAGTCCAGTCTAAAAATAGTATGTTTCTAAAAATATCAATTCCTCAAATTCTATATTGTTTTAAATCATAAAAGTCAAACCACTTAATCTCCCTCAAGATTGGTGATGTTAAAAATCCTCCAACTACTTTCAAAATGTGTATAAATGAATATGAAACCTAAAATGGAAATCAAACATCTCTTCCCAGAGATAAGCATATAGTTGTATTGCAATCTTAAGTAATAAAACATCTCTCCTTAGAGAATTCATTATTATTATTATTATGTTATTTTTGTGTTCTTGAAATATCTATCAATCAAAACTTCTAAGTTTTGGATTAGTGGTATCAGAGTAGTTTGCATTAAGAGTGTATGATCTCAAGGATGAGGTCAAGATACAAGAAGCTTGGGTAGAATATAATAGAGCTTCTAAACTATCCACCTATTCACTCCAAATGACTTCAAATGGTAGATGACTGTGAGACATATGATCATTTCAAGTAAATGGTGAATAAATCCCTCTAATAAAAACAAGCATAGATGTTATAATAATTTTTCCAAATTCTCTAACAACTCTTGATGGGAAATTTTGGCTCCTCATCTACACTTTGTAGCTCATCATCTATGGAACGTCCTTTTAGTGCCCCAACAATCTTCAAGATTTAGATGAATTTTGATATCCATAAATTTGAAGGTAAAATCAATGTTGATGTATTAGAAAATTGGTTGGATCAATTATCTTCCTACTTCTCTATAAATAAATTCACCAATGGATAAAATATCACTTTTGCTCTTTAAAATGCATCATTACCTATGAAAAATTGGTGGGAAGTATACAAAAATAGGTTTAGTATAGATGAAAATAGCCATGAGGTGGAATCTACTTGGGATGATTTCATGGAAGTGATAAAAGAAGAATACTATCCCATTGGATCATATGATGATTTGTATATACAGTGGCAACAACTTCACCAAGGTAAGGACCAATCTATTCAACATTACACAGACATTTTGTATTCTTTATCTACAAGATTGGGCATCCAAGAAAGTGAGAAATGTAATAATATAAAATATCATGGTGGACTAAAATGGTACATATGGGGGGAAATGGAACTCTTCAATTTGAAAACCCTCAGTGAAGCATACAAGTTCATAGTGAAGATTGATCAGAAGCATGGAAGAAAGAATATGAAGAGTAAGCCTTAAAAATGGAAAATTGATAAGGAAGGTCAAACATGAGGTCAAAATTGGAAGCAAAATGAGTTTCAAGATAAGAAACCCCAAAATGGGAAGACTAAAAAATGGTGTGATTACTATAAAACTAGAACTCACTCCAAAGAAGAATGTTGAGCCATCAAGTCACTACTTTTTGAGTCACAATATGCGATATCTACTACGTTGTCTCATACATAACCTACAATCAAAGAGGATGAATAAGATATTGTAGATGTTGAGCTTGATACCATCATTTATTCATCACATAACCATAAAGAAAGGTTAGATGACAAGGAAAGATTGTTTCACTCCAAATTATGGGTAAAAGGTAATCCCCTACATTTCATTCTTGATAGTGGGAGTCAAAAGAATTTAATCTCTACTAATGTTGTGAAAATTATAAATCTATCCATGAAGCCTCACCCAAAGCCATATAGTATTGGATGGTTAAGACTAGAGAGAGACCTCCATGTCACCCATCAATATCTTTTTTCATATGTAATAAAACCTTTCCAAGATGAAGTCTTCTATGATGTAGTCAATCTAGATGTTTGTGATGTACTCCTTGGTCAGTCATTCATGTATGATTGGCATGGCATCTATGAATCATGAACTCAAAGAATTACCCTCACTCTTGGAATGTGGCACTATAGGGTACAATAGGTACCACCTCCCACATCAGTCTCCCTAATCATTGCCAAGCAATGTAAGAGATTGGTGGAGAAGACAAAGAAATTCATTCACATGGTGGTCAAACCACAAAAATAAAAAAAGGTTGATGTTGTAGTCTTGACTACACAATACACAAAATAATATAAGTATATGGGACAAATCATAAGAGAATATGATGACTTATTGAAGTCACCCACATGAATTCCACTACATTACTAGGTAGAACATTCTATTGATTTGATCCCATGATCATTTTTTCCTAATAGTCCTATGTATCATAGATTCGTTTTGGAGAATGATGAGATAAAAATATAGATTCAAGAATTGATCCAAAAGGGTCACATCAGGCCAAGATCTTCACCCTATGGTAGCCCAATTATCATGGCACCAAAGAAATATATAACATGGAGGCTTTTCATTGACTATTAAGCCCTGAATAAAATCACTATGAAGAATCACTAACCCCTCCCCAAGATTGATGACGTGTTGGAATAACTTCATGGTGCAAAGTTCTTCACCAAAATTGATCTCAAATCTAGCTATCACCAAATTCCCATCGATCCCATCAATGTTTGGAAGACTACATTCAAATATAAAGAGGCACTCTTAGAATGGTTGGTTATGCTTTTTGGCTTACCTAACACACATACAACTTTCACGCGGATGATGGATGGAATATTGAGACCCTTCACCAACTCATTGGTATTTTTCTACCTAGATGACATACTCATCTATAACAGAACATGAGAGGAAAATCTGCAACATGTTTTTAAGGTGCTTCAAACTCTTCAAGAGCACAAGTTGTATGTAAATCTTGACAAATGTAAATTTAGGAAGAAAAAAATTTAGTATCTTAGGTACATTTTGAATAATGAAGGGGTCCATGTTGATCCAAAAAAGATTTGGGTTATTCAAGAATTGCCTACACTAATGACCCTCATAGAACTTTGTAGCTTCTTGGGTCATACAAATTTCTATCATATGTTTGTTCTTATATTTTCACATGTTGCTTGGTCATTAACCCAAGTGAGTAAAGGAGGAATTAAATCTACACTTACATGGGGTGAAATACAACAAGGAGCATTTGAGAATTTGAAGAACAAACTTTATCAGCCCCTATTCTTGCCTTACTAAAGTTTCATCAACCTTTTGAGTTGATGATATATGTATTTGAATATGCCATGGGAGATATCATCGCACAACATGGCCATCATATTACATATCATAGTGAAACTTTCACTGATATAGTGAAGAAATATCCAACATATGATAAGGATCTCTATGCCATTGTGCAAGCCTACAAATAATAGAAGCACTACATCTTGGGGAAAGAGATGGTCATCCACACTAACCACAGAACATTGGAATTCATCTAGACATAAAGCAAACTATGAAATTAGAGGCACCAAAATTGGGCCACATATCTACAACAATTCCATCTGATAATCAAACATAAAAAGGGGAGCTCAAATATGGCTATAAATTGTCTAAGCTGCCCACCAATTACTACACTCACTATAGTTCTTGACCTATGTGCACATGAGACTACTACTTGGGGTGATTTGTATGAAGTAGATCCTACCTTTGCTGATACATATCAAGTGTTTCAAAAATTTAAACATATTTCTAATTTCTATTTGGAACATAATATCTTTTGTCATATTGGGCATATCTATGTTCCAGCTTCAGATTAATAGAAGATGATATGGGATGTAAATTTTAGTAGGATAGTTGGTCACCTTGGTGCATAAAATATGTTAGTAGTTCTTCAAAAACACTTCTACTATCCCCATATACAAAAGGATGGGGGAAGGTATCTCAAATATTTCACCCCATGTGCTATAACCAAGCCAACAAATAAGAAGCAAGGATTGTACATATCATTGCCAGAACCAACCAAGCCTTGGGAATTTGTCTCAATGGATTTTCTCTCAGGTTTGCCTAATTCAAAACATGGCAAGGACTATATTTTTGTTGTAGTTGATCATTTTTCAAAAATGTCTATCATGATTTCTTGTATGAAAAATATATCTACTGAAGAAACTACTCAACTATAATTTAGTCATGTATGGCTCCATTTTGGTCTCCCAACGTCCATTATCTCATATTGAGATAGTAGGTTCCTGAGCATCTTTTGGTCCACTCTATGGAAGATAATGGATACCAAGTTAATGAAGTCCACATCCTTCCATCCATAGACTGATGGTTAGATAGAGGTGGTGAACTACTTGATTGTTCACATGATTTAGATGTATCACTCTAAACATCCATGCACATGGGATGAGGGGATTATTTTCATACAACATGGATATAATTGAGCCCTACATAGCTCAACCAAGCACATTCCATTCTAAGTATGCTTTGGTTTCTAACCCATGACACTAATTGATATAGTGGTTCCATTCTCCACCATGAAATACACACCTCATGGAATATCTGAGTCAACAAAATCAACAAAGTTCCTTGAAAAAATGCAACACATCTAGTAGCAATTTCATGACATCTTCTAGAAGATGAATCAGAAGTATAAGCAACAGCATGACAAACATAGGATTGCACACCATTTTACAATGGGTGACAAGGTTTGGTTTTAGATTTTGAAGGAATGAATTTCAATCCCACACAAAAAAAAAAATTGGCCTCTATGATATGGTCCCTACACCATCACTAGAAAATTGGAAAAAATGCTTTTGAGTTGAACTTACTAGCCTACCTTAGTCTGCATCTAATATTCAACATGGAGATCCTTAAACCATATCATCCACCTCTATTAGACACTTCAGTCATATTATAACAAATATACATTGATGATCTTGATCCACAAAGTTTTGCTCTAGTAGAGGAGGATTAGATTGTGGACACCTTGATGAAGACAACAAGAAGATGCTCTATCCTATTTTATTGGGTGGTCAAAAGGGGCCATCTTAGACACCAAGGTGAATGGCTCATAGAGAATCAAATTAAGACACAACTACCACACCTGATAATGAATATTGATGCAATGGGGATCATTACTTCGCAAGGAGGGAAGAATGATCTGGGCAATAATTTAGGTGATAATTTGGGTGATGGTTCTACCCCAATTGATGACAAAATTTTTGGGAGCCATAACTTTTGCACTGTAGCTCCAATTGACTCACCATTTAAACCATTGGAAATTTAAGAATTAGGAGAACACATTAAGATGGCATGGATATCTACTCAATGGTTTTTGACCCATAAAAACCCAATAGAAGTGCCCCAAATGTTAATTTTAGTGGTGCAGTCAAAAAATAATAAGTTTCTAAAAATAGTAATTCCTCAAATTCTATATTATTTTAAATCATAAAAGTTGAACCACTTAATCTCCCTTGAGATTTGTAACCTTCCACATCGTCCTCCTATATTCAAAATATGTATAAATTAATATGTAACCTGAAATAGAAATCAGACATCTCTTCCCAATGATAAGCATATAGTTGTATTGTGATCTTGACAAATAAAACATCTCTTCTCAGAGAATTCATTTTGACTGTGTTATTTTTGTGTTCTTGAAATATCTATCAATAAAAACTTTTTAATTTTAGATTAGTAGTATCAGATCAATTTGTCTTGAGAGTGTATGATCTTGAGGATGAGGTCAGGCTATAAGAAGCTTGGGTGGAAAACAACAAAGCTTCCAAACTATCCACCTATTCACTCAAAAGGACTTCAAATGGTGTATGACACTAATACATCTAATCCTTTCAAGGAAATGGTGAATGAAACCCTCCAATGGCAACAAACATAGATGTTGTAATAATGTTCCCAAATTCTCTAATAACTCCTAATGGGAATAGTTGGCTCTTTATCTACACTTCATTGCTCCTCATCCATGTAACATCCTTTTAGTACCGAAACACCCTTCAAGGTTTAAGTGAATTTTGATATCCCTACATTTGAAGGTAAAATCAATGTTGATGCAATAGAAAATTGTTTGTATCAATTATCTTCCTACTTCTTTGTAAATAAATTCATCAATGGAGAAAAGATCACTTTAGCTCTTTTGAAAGCATCATTTTCCATTAAAAATTGGTGGGAAGAGTATAAAAAGAGGTTCATTACATATGACATTGACCTTGAGGTGGAACCTACCTGGGATGATTTCATGGAAGTGGTAAAGGAAGAATACTATCCCATTGGAGCATATGATGATTATACATATAGTGGCAACAACTTTTCCAATGTAAGGACCAATCTATTCAAGATTACATAGACATTTTTTATTCTCTATCTATAAGATTGGGAATCCAAGAAAGTCAAAAACATAAGAATCTCAAATATCATTGTGGACTATAATGGTACATATGGGGGAAACATAAATCTTGAATTTGGAAACCTTTGGTGAGGCATATAAGTTCCTAGTGAAGATTGAGCAGAAGTATGGAATAAATAATATAAAGTGTCAGCCTTCAAAATGGAAAAGTGATAAGGAAGTTCAAACATGAGGCCAAAATTGGAAGCAAAAGGAGTTTCAAGATAAGAAACCCTAGAATAAAAAGACTACAAAATGGTGTGATTACCACAAAACTATAACTCACTCTAAAGAAGAATGTTGAGTCATCAAGTCACTATTTTTTGAGTCACAATACTTGACATCTATTAATTTGTCTCATACACAACTTATAATTAAAGAGGATGAAGAAGAGATTATAGATGCTGAGCTTGATAACATCATCATTTCATCATAGACCTATAAGGGTAGGTAAGATGACAAGGAAATATTATTTCACTCAAAATTATGGGTAAAAGGTAAGCCTCTACATTTCATTCTTGATAGTGGGGGTCAAAATAATTTAATCTCTATTAAAGTTGTGAAAAGTCTAAATCTATCAATGAAGCCTCACCCAAGGCCATATAGTATTGGATGGTTGAGCCTAGGGAGAGACCTCTGTGTCACCCATCAGTGTCTTCTTTCATATGCAATAAAACCTTTCCAAGATGAAGTCTTATATGATTTGGTCAATCTATATGTTTGTGATGTACTCCTTGGTCAACCATTCATGTATAATCAATATGGCATCTATTAATCATGAACCTAAAGAATCACCCTTACTCTTGAAATTCAACACTATAGGGTACTAGAGGTACCACCTCCCACATTTGTCTCCCTAATCAATGCCAAGAAATGTAAGAGATTGGTGGAGAAGACAAAGCAATTTGATCTCATGGTGGTCAAACCATAGAAATCTAAGAAAGCCAATGTTGCAGTCTTAACTACACAATCAACACAATAATAGAAGTAGATGGGATAAATAACAAGAGAATATGATGACTTATTCAAGTCATCCATAGGAGTTCATTTACACTGATAGGTAAAATATTCTATCAATTTGATCCTAGGATCACCTTTTCCTAATAGTCCTATGTATCATAGATCAGCTTTGGAGAATGATGAAATAAAAATATAGATTTAAAAATTAATCCAAAAGGGTCACATTAGGCCAATCTCTTCACTAAATGGTAGCCCAATTGTCCTAGAACCAAAGAAAGATGGAACATAGAGGCTTTGCATTAACTATCGAGCCCTAAATAAAATCACTGTGAAGAATCTCTAATCCCTCCCTAGGATTGATGACCTACTGGAACAACTCTATGGTGTGAAGTTATTTACCAAAATTTATCTCAAATCTATCTATCACCAAATTCCCATCAATCCCACTGATGTTTGAAAGACTACATTCAAATCTAAGGAGGGGCTCTTCAAATGGTTGGTTATGCCTTTTGGCTTAACTAATACACCTAAAAATTTCATGAGGATGATGGATGACATCTTGTGACCCTTCACCAACTCATTTGTGGTTCTCTACCTGGATGACATACTCATCTACAGTAGAACATGGGAGGAATATCTACAACATGTTTATAAGGTGATTCAAAATCTTTGGGAACATAAGATATATGTAAATATCAACAAATGCACATTTGAGATGAAAAAATTTAATACCTCAGGTAAATTGTGAATGAGGAAGGGGTCCATGTTGATCTAGAAAAGATTTAGGTTATTCAAGAATGGCCTACACCAAGGACCCTTACAGAACTTCAAAGCTTCTTAGGTCTTGTAAATTTATGTCATAGGTTTGTTCTCAGATTTTCACATGTTACTTGGTCACTAACCTAAGTGACTAAAGGAGGAGCTAAAGCTAAATTTTAGTGGGGTGAAATAAAACAAAGGGAATTTGAGAATTTGAAGAATAGACTTTGCTCAGCCCTTGTTCTTGCCTTACTAGATTTACATCAACCTTTTGAGTTCATGACAGATGCATTTGAATGTGGCATGGGTGTTATCATCATGGAACATGGCTATCTTATTGCATATCATAGTGAAACTTTCACTGATATAGATAGGAAATATCTGACATATGCTAATGAGATATATGCCATTGTGCAAGCTTGAAAATAATGGAAATATTATATGTTAGGGAAAGAGATGGTCATCCACACTAACCACAGACCATTGGAATTAATATATACATAGATAAAACTATCAAATGAGAGGCACCAAAAGTGGGCCACATATCTATAGTAATTCCATCTAATAATCAATCACAAAAAGGGGAGCTCAAATATAGCCATATATTATTTGAGCTACCCACCAATTATTGCACTCTCAATAGTTCTTGACCTATGCAGACACGAGATTACGACATGGGGTGCTCTATATGAATCATATCCTACCTTTACTAATAAATATTAGGTTCTTCAAAAATATAAACATGTTTCTAATTTCTATTTTCAAGATAATGTCCTCTATCATATGGGGCACATCTATGTTCCAGCTATAGAGAAATATAAGATGATATGGGAAGCACATTTCAGTAGTATATCTAGACAATTTGGTGTAAAAAAGACATTGGTAGTTCTTAAAAAACACTTCTATTAGCCCCATATGTGAAAGGATGTGGAAAGGTATCTCAAATATTTCACCCCATGTGTGATAACCATGCCAACAAATAAGAATCAAGGATTTTACACACTATTGCTAGAACTAACCAGGCCTTAGGAATCTATCTCAATAGATTTTCTCTCAAGTTTTCCCACTTCAAAACATGGAAAGGACTATATTTTTGTTGTATTTTATAATTTTTCAAAAATGGCTATCATGATTGCTTGTAAGAAAAATATATCTATTAAAGAAAGTACTCAACTATATTTTAGTCATGTATGGCTCCATTTTGGTCTCCCCAAGTCCATTATCTTAGATCAAGATAGTAGGTTCTTGAGCATCTTTTTGTACAATTTATGGAAGATGATGGATACTAAGATGATGAATTACATAGCCTTCCATCCACATACTGATGGTCAAATAGAGGTGGTGAACCTCTTGATTGTCTACATGATTCAGATGTATCACTCCAAACATCCATGTATATGGGATGAGGAGCTTCTTTTTATATAAGATGGATACAATCAGCCTTACACATCTTGACCAAGCACAATCCATTCCATGTATGCTTTGGGTTCCAACCCATGGCACCAATTAATATAGCCATTCCATTCCCCACCATGGAACACACACCTCATGGAAGATTTGATATGGCAAAATCAACAAAGTTCATTGAACAAATGTAACACATCGAACAATAAGTTCATGACATCCTGGAGAAGATGAATTACAAGTATAAGTAATGCCATGATAAACATAGGATTATACACCATTTTCTTTTGGGTGACAAGGTTTGGTTGTGGCTTTATAAAGAATGAATTGTAGGCCCACACAAAAATAATTGGCCTCTATGATATGGTCCCTACACCATCACCAAAAAAGTTGGAGAAAATGCTTTTGAGTTGAACCTTTCAGCCTACCTTTATCTACATCCAATATTCAACATGGATCTCTTCAAACCATATCATCCACCTCTATTGGACACTTTAGTCATAGAAGAATAGCTAGACATTGATGAGCTTGATCCATAGATTTTTTCTCCAATGGAGGAGGATTAGATTTTGGACACCTAGATGAAGACAATAAGAGGACACTCTATCCCATTTTATCATGAGGTCAAAAGGGGCCAACTTAGCTACTAAGGTGAATGGCTCATAGAGAATCAAATTAAGATACAACTACCACACTTGATGAGGAATATTGATGTAATGAGGACCATTCCTTCTCAAGGAGGGAGGAATGATCAAGGCAATAATTTAGGTGACAATTCAGGTGATGGTTCTACCCTAATTGATGATAAAACTTTTAGGATCCATAACTTTTACATCATAGCTCTAATTGACTCAACATTTTAACCTTTGGAAAGCTAATAATGAGGATAATGTAGTGATATGGCATAGATATCCCCTTTATTGTTTCTAAACCCTAAAAACCTAATATAGTTCCCCAAATTTAAATTTTAGTAGTGTTGTCTAAAATTAGTAAGTTTTTAAAAATAGTAATTCCTTGAATTCTATATTGTTTTAAATCATGGAAGTAAAACCACTTAATCTACCTCAAGATTGGTGACCTTCAACATGCTCCTCCTACTTTCAAAATGTGTATAAATAAAGATATAACTTGAAATGGAAATCAAACATCTCTTCCCAAAGATAAGCATATAGTTTTATTATGATCTTGAGTAATAAAACATCTCTTCTCAAAGAATTCATTGTTACTGTGTTCTTGAAATATCTATCAATCAAAACTTCTAAGTTTTGGATAAGTGGTATCAGGGTAGTTTTTCTTGAGAGTTTATGATCCTGAGGATGAGGTCAGGCTATAAGAAACTTGGATGGAAAACAATAGAGCTTCCAAACTATCCACCTATTCACTCCAAATGACTTCAAATAGTGGATGACATCAAGACATCCAATACTTTCAAGGAAATGGTGAATGAATCCTTCCAATGGAAATAAGCATAGATGCTACAACAATTTTCCCAAATTTTCCAATAATTCTTGATGGGAAATTTTGACTCCTCATCTGCACTTCTTACCTCTTCATTCATGGAACATCCTTTCAAGGACCCAACACCCTTCAAGGTTTAGGTGAATTTTGATATCCATACATTTGAAGGCAAAATCAATGCTAATATAATAGAAAATTGGTTTGATAAATTATATTCATACTTCTCTGTCTATAAATTCATCGATGGAGAAAAGATCACTTTTTCTCTTTTGAAAGCATCATTGCCAAGGAAAAATTGGTGGGAAGTGTACAAAAAGAGGTTCAGTATAGATGACATTGATCTTGAGGTGGAACCTACCTAGGATGATTTCATGGAAGTGGTAAAATAAGAATACTATCACATTGGAACATATGATGATCTGTACATATAGTGGCAATAACTTTGCCAAGGTAAGGACCAATTTGCTCAATATTACATAGACATTTTTCATTCTCTATCTGCAATATTGGGCATCCAATAGAGTGAGAAACATAAGAATCTCAAATATCATGGTGGAATACAATGGTACATATGGGGGGAAATGGAACTCTTCAATTTGTAAACCCTCGATGAGGCATACAAGTTTGTAGAGAAGATTGGGTAGAAGCATGGAAGAAAGAATATGAAGAGTCAGCCTTCAAAATGGAAAAGTGAAAAAGCAGGTCAAACATGAGGCCAAAATTGAAAGCAAATGGATTTTCAAGAAAGAAACCCTAGGAGGAGAAGATTAGAAAATGGTGTGACTACCAAAAAACTAGAACTCACTCCAAAGAAGAATGTCAAGCCATCAAGTCATTGATTTTTGAGTCACAATACTTGACATCTACTACTCTATCTCATATACAGCTTATAATTGAAGAGTATGAAGAAGAGATTATAGATTCTAATCTCGATAACATTGTTGCTTCATCATAAACCTATGAGGAAATGCCAAATGACAAGAAATTATTGTTTCACTCCAAATTATGGGTGAAAGGTAAGCCTCTACATTTCATTCTTGATAGTGGGAGTCAAAAGAATTTAATGTCTACTAAAGTTATGAAAAGTCTAAATCCATCCATGAAGCCTCACCCAAATCCATATAATATTGGCTAGTTGAGCCCAGGTAGAGACCTCTATGTCACCCATCAGTGTCTTCTTTCATATGAAATAAAACCTTTTGAAGATTAATTCTTGTGTGATGTGGTCAATCTAGATATTTTTGATGTATTCCTTGGTTAGCCATTCATGTATGATTGACATGGCATCTCTATATCATAAACAAAAATAATCACCCTCACTCTTGAAATGTGGCACTACAAGGTACCAGAGGTACCACCTCCCACATCTATCTCCTTGATCAGTGCCAAGAAATGTAAGAGATTGGTGGAGAAGACAAAGCAATTCATTCTCATGGTGGTCAAACCATATAAATCCATGAAGGCCAATGTTGTAGTCTTAACTACAAAATCAACACAACAATATAAGTAGATGGGATAAATCATAGGATAATATGATGACTTATTCAAGTCACCCATAGGAGTTCCACTACATTGCCAGGTAAAACATTCTATTGATGTGATCCTAAGATCACCTTTGCTTAATAGCCTTATGTATCATAGATCAATTCTGGAGAATGATGAGATAAAAAGATAGATTCAAGAATTGATCCAAAAGGGTCACATCAAGCTAGGATCTTCACCTTATGGTAGCCCAATTGTCTTAATACGAAATAAAGATGGAACATAGAGGCTTTGCATTCACTATCAAGCCCTAAATAAAATCACTGTGAAGAATTATTAACCCCTCCCTAGGATTGATGACCTACTAGAACAACTCCACGGTGTGAATTTATTCACCAAAATTGATCTCAAATCTAGTTATCACCAAATTCCCATTGATCCCATCGATGTATGGAAGACTACATTCAAATCTAATGAGGGGCTCTTCAAATGGTTGATTGTGCCTTTTGGTTTAACTAACACACCTACAAATTTCATGAGGATGATGGATGACATCTTATGAACCTTCACCAACTCATTCGTGGTTGTCTACCTAGATGACATACTCATTTACTACAGACATGGGAAGAACATCTAAAATATGTTTGTAAGGTGCTTCAAACTCTTCAAGAGCACAAGTTGTATGTAAATATTGAAAAATGCACATTCAAGATGAAAATAATTTAGTAGCTCATGTACATTGTGAATGAGGATGAGGTCCATGTTGATTAAGAAAATATTTGGGTTACTCAAGAATGGCCTACACCAAGGAACATCAGAGAACTTCCCAACTTCTTTAGTCTTGTAAATTCATAGGTTTGTTCTTAGATTTTCACATGTTGTTTGGTCACTAACCCAAGTGACTAAATGAAAAGATGCAGCTACATTTTAGTGGGATGAAATACAATAAAGGGCATTTGAGAATTTGAAAAATAGACTTTTCTCAACCCATATTCTTGCCTTTCCATATTTGCATCAACCTTTTGAGTTGATGTCAAATGCATCTGAATATGCCATGGGAGCTATCATCATGGAACATGGCCATACTATTGCATTTCACAGTGAAAATTTCACTAATATAGTCAAGAAATAACTGACATATGATAAGGAGCTCTATTCCATTGTGTAAGCTTGCAAACAATGGAAACACTATATCTTGGGGGAAAAGATGGTCATCCACACTGACCAAAGACCATTGGAATTCATCCAAACATAGAGAAAACTATGAAATAAGAGTCATAAAAAATGGGCCACATATCTACAAAAATTCCATTTAATAATCAGACACGAAAAGGGGAGCTCAAATATGGCTATATATTCTCTGAGCCACCCACTAGTTACTACACTCATAATAGTTCTCAACCTGTGTGGATATGAGACTACCATTTCAGGTGCTCTAATGAAGTAGATCTTACCTTTTTTGATACATATTAGGTGCTTCAAAAAGGCAAGCATGTTTTTGATTTCTATTTTTAAGATAATGTCCTCTATCATATGGGGCACATCTGTGTTCTAGCTACAGAGCAATAGAAGATTATATGGGAAGCACATTCCAGTAGGATAGCTAGACACTTTAGTGTAGAAACAACATTGACAATTATTTAAAAACACTCCTACTAACCCCATATGTCAAAGGATGTGGAGAGTTATCTCAAATCTTATACCCCATTTGCAATATCCAAGACAATAAATAAGAAGCAAGGATTGTACATGCCATTCCCAGAACCAACCAGGCCTTGGGAGTCTATCTCAATGGATTTTCTTTTAGGTTTACCCACTTCAAAACATGGCAAGGATTGTATTTTTGTTGTACTTTCTCATTTTTCAAAAATGGATATTATGATTACTTGTAAGAAAAATATATCTATTGAATAAATTGCTCAACTATATTTTAGTCATGTATGGCTCCATTTTGGTCTCCATAAGTCAATTGTCCTAGATCGAGATAGCATTTTCTTGAGTGTCTTCTAGTCCACTCTAGGGAAGATGATGGATACCAAGCTGATGAAGTCCATAAGTTTCCATCCATAGACTGATGGTTAGATATAAGTGGTAAACTTTATTTTTCACATGATTTGGATGTATCACTCTAAACATCCATGCACATGTGATGAGGGGCTTCTTTTCATACAACATGGATACAATTAGGTCCTACACAGCTCAACCAAGCAAAGTCTATTCCAATTATGCTTCAAGTTCCAACCCATGGCACCAATTGATATATTCATTCCATTCTCCACCATGGGATACACACCTCATGGAAGATCTGAGGTAGCAAAAGCAACAAAGTTTATTAAACAAAATCAACACATCTAGTAACAAGTTCATATCTTCTTAGAGAAGGTGAATTAGAAGAATAAGTAATGCCATGACAAACATAGGATTGCATGCCATTTTCCTATGGGTGACAAGTTTTGGTTATGGATTCTAAAGGAATGACTTTTAGGCCCACATTGAAAAATTTGGCCTTTACGATATGGTCCCTAAACAATCACCAAAAGAGTTGGAGAAAATGCTTTTGAGTTGAACCTACCAGCCTACCTTGGTCTGCATCCAATATTCAATGTGGAGCTCCTCAAACCACATCTTCCACTTCTGTTGGACTCTTCAGACATAGTAGAATAACTATAAATTGATGATATTGATCCACATATTTTTTCTCTAGTGGAGGTGGATCAGATTATGACACTTGGATGAAGACAATAAGAGGATGCTTTATCCCACTTTATCAGGTGGTCAAAATGGGCTAGCTTAGCCACCAGGGTGAATGGCTCAAAGAGAATAAAATTAAGACACAAATACCATAATTGATAATTAATATTGATTCAATGGGGACCATATCTTATCAAGGAGGGAGGAATGATTTGGGCAACAATTTAGGTGACAATTAAGGTGATGGTTGTACCCCAATTGATAATGGAACTTTTGGGAGCCATAAATTTTACACCATAGCTCTAATTTACTATCCATTTGACCCATTGGAAATATAATAATGATGAGAACATAGTTATATGGCTTGGAGATTTTCTTCATGGTTCTTGATCCCTAAAAACCCAATGGAAGTGCCCCAAATTTCAATTTTAGTAGTGCAGTCTAAAAATAGTAATTTCTTAAACTTTGTATTATTTTAAATCATATAAGTTAAACCACTTAATATCCCTTAATATTTTAGACCTTCCAAATCCTCCTCCTACTTTCAAAATGTGTATAAATGAAGATGTAACCCAAAATGGAAATTAGACATCTCTTCCCAAAGATAAGTATATAGTTGTATTGTGATCTTGAGTAATAAAACATCTCTTCTTAGAGAATTCATTATTACTATATTATTTTTGTGTTCTTAAAATATCTATCAATCAAAAATTCTAAGCTTGTTATTAGTGGTATAAAATAATTTTTTCTTGAGAGTGTATGATCCCAGTGATGAGGTCAGGATATAAGAAGCTTGGGTGGAAAATAATAGAGCTTCCAAACTATATACCTCTTTACTCCAAATGACTTCAAATGGTGGATGACACCAAGACATCTAATCCTTTCAAATAAATGGTGAATGAAGCCCTCTAATGGAAACAAACAAATATGCTAAAATAATTTGCCTAAATTCTCTAACAACTCCCAATGGGAAATTCTAGCTCTTTATCTACATTTCCTGGCTCATCATCCATGGAACATCCTTTCAGTGCCCCAACACCCTTCAAGGTTCAAGTGAATTTTTATATCCTTAAATTTGAAGGTAAAATAAATGTTGATGTAGTATAAAATTGGTTGGATCAATTGTCTTCCTAATTCTCTATAAATAAATTCATCGATGGAGAAAAGATCGATTTTGCTCTTTTGAAAGCATTATTGGCCATGAAAAATTAGTTGGAAGTGTACATAAAGAGGTTCAGTATAGATGAAATTAGCCTTGAGGTGGAACCTACCTAGGATAATTTTTTGGAAGTGGTAAAGGAAGAATATTATCCCATTGGAGCATATGATGATCTGTACATACAGTGGTAATGACATTACCAAGGTAAGGACCAATTTATTCAAGATTACATAGATATTTTTCATTCTATATCTATAAGATTGGGCATCCAAGAAAGTGAGAAACATAAGACTCTCAAATATCATGGTGGAATACAATGGTACATATGGGGGGAAATGACACTCTTCAATTTGGAAACCCTTATTAAGGCCTATGAGTTCATAGTGAAGATTGAGTAGAAGCATGGAAGAAAGAATACAAAGATTTAACCTTCAAAATGGAAAAGTAACAAGGAATGTCAAACATGAGGCCAAAATTGGAAGTAAAATGAGTTTCAAGATAATAAAACTTAGAAGGGAAATATTGGAAAATGGTGTGATTACCACAAAACTAGAACTCACTCCAAAGAAGAATGTCGAGCCATCAAGTCATTGTTTTTTGAGTCACAATACTCAACATCTACTACTCTATCTCATACACAACCTATAGTTGAAGAGGATGAAGAAGAGATTGTAGATGTTGAACTTGATACCATCATCACTTCATCACAAACCCATAAGGAAAGGCTAGATGATAAATAAATATAATTTCACTCCAAATTATTGGTAAAAGGTAAGCCTCTACATTTCATTCTTGATAGTGGGAGCCAAAAGAATTTAATCTCTGCTAAAGTTATAAAAATTCTAAATATATCGATGAAGTCTCACCTAAAGCCATATAGTATTGGATGGTTGAGCCTAGGGAGAGACCTCCATATCACCCATCAGTGTCTTATTTCATATACAATAAAACTTTTCCAAGATGAAGTCTTGTGTGATGTAGTCAATCTAGATGTTTATGATGTACTCCTTGGTCATCCATTCATGTATGATTGACATGGAATCTATTAATCATGAACCCAAAAAATCACCCTCACTCTTTGAATGTAGTTGTAAAGGATACTAGAGGTACCACTTCCAATATCTGTCTCCTTGATCAGTGCCAAGTAATGTAAGAGATTGGTGGAGAAGATAAATCAATTCATTCTCATGGTGGTGAAACCATAGAAATCCAAGAAGGCTGATGTTGCAGTCTTGACTACATAATCAACACAATAATAGAAGTAGATGGGATAAATCATAGGAGAATATGATGACTTATTCAAGTCACCCATAGGAGATCCATTGCATTGCCAAGTAAAACATTCTATCGATTTGATCCCAGGATCACCTTTGCCTAATAGTGCTATGTATCATAGATCAGTTTTGAAGAATGATGAGATAAAAAGATAGATTCAGGAATTGATCCAAAAATGTCACATTAGGCCAAGCTCTTCACTCTATGGTATCCCAATTATCTTAGTAGCAAAGAAAGATAGAACATGGAGGCTTTGCATTGACTATCATGCCCTAAATAAAATCACTATGAAGAATTGTTAACCCCTCCTTAGTATTGATGACCTACTAGACCAGCTCTATGGTATGAAGTTCTTCACTAAAATTGATCTCAAATATAGCTATCACCAAATTCCCATCAATCCTATTGATGTCTATAAATCTACAATCAAATCTAAGGAGGGGCTCTTTATATGGTTAGTTATGCCTTTTGCCTTAACTAACACACTTTCAACTTTCATGAGGATGTTGGATGACATCCTATGACCCTTCACCAACTCATTCATGGTTGTCTACCTAGATGACATACTCATCTATAGCAAAACTTGAGAGGAACATCTACAACATATTCATAAGGTGCTTCAAACTCTTTGAGAGAATAAGTTGTATTCAAATCTTGACAAATGCACATTTGGGATGAAAATAACTTAGTACCTCAAGTACATTGTGAATGAGGAAGGGGTCCATGTTGATCTAGAAAAGATTTGAGATATTCAAGAATGGCCTACACCATGAACCCTCATAAGATCTCATAGCTTCTTGGGTCTTGCAAATTTCTATCACAAGTTTATTGTTTGATTTTCACATTTTTCTTGGTCACTAACCCAAGTGACTAAAGGAGGAGTTAAAGATACATTTTAATGGGGTGAAATACAATAAAGGACATTTGAGAATTTTAATAACAGACTTTGCTCAGCCCATTTTCTTTCCTTTCCATATTTGCATCAACCTTTTGAGTTGATGATAGCTGCATCTGAATATGCCATGGGAGTTATCATCATGCAACATGGCCATCCTATTGTATATCATAATGAAACTTTCACTAATATAGTTAATAAATATAAAACATATGATAAGGATATCTATGCCATTGTATAAGCTTGCAAATAATGGAAACACTACATCTTAGGGAAAGAGATGGTCATCCACACTGACCACAGACCATTGGAATTCATCCAAACATAGAGAAAACTATGAAATAAAAGGGACCAAAATTGGGCCACATATATATAGAATTCCATCTAATAATGAAAAACAAAAAGGGGAGCTCAAATATGGCCACATATCATCTTAATTGCCCACCAATTATTGCACTCACAATAGTTTTTAACCTGTATGGACACAAGACTAACACTTGGGGTGCTCTATGTGAAGTAGATCCTACATTTTTTGATACATATTAGGTGCTTCAAAAAGGTAACCATGTTTTTTATTTCTATTTCCAATATAATGTCATCTATCATATGGGGCACATATGTGTTCTAGCTACATAGTAATAGAAGATGATATGGGAATCACATTTTAGTAGGATAATTGGACACTTTGGTGTAGAAAAGACATTGGAAATTCTTCAAAAACACTTTTACTGACCCCATATGTGAAAGGATGTGTAAAGGTATGTCAAATCTTACACCCCATGTGTAATATCAAAGCCAAAAAATAGGAATCAAGGATCGTACATGTCATTTCCAAAACAAACCAGGCCTTGGGAATCTATCTCAATGGACTTTCTATTAGGTTTGCCCACTTCAAAATATGGAAAGGACTATATTTTTTTTGTAGTTGATCATTTTTCAAAAATGGCTATCATGATTTCTTATAAGAAAAATATATGTATTGAAGAAACTACTCAACTATATTTTAGTCATGTATGTCTCCATTTTCATCTCCCCAAGTCCATTGTCTCAGATCGACATAGTAGGTTCTTAAGCATCTTCTATTCCAATCTATGGAAGATGATGGATACCAATCTGATGAAGTCAATATCCTTTGATCCATAGACTGATGGCTAGATATAAGTGGTGAACCAATTGATTTTTCACATGATTTGGATGTATCACTCCAAACATCCATGCACATGGGATGAGGGACTTCTTTTCATATAATATGGATACAATCAAGCCCTAGACAACTCAACCAATCACAATCCATTCCAAGTATGCTTTTGATTCCAAAAAATGACACCAATTGGAATAGTCATTTAATTCTCCACCATGGAATACACACCTCATGAAAGATCTGAGGCAACAAAAGAAACCAAGTTCATTAAACAAATGAAACACATCCAACAACAAGTTTATGACATCTTGGAGAAGATGAATCAGAAGTATAAGTAATTCCATGACAAACATAGGATTTCACATCATTTTAATATGGGTGACAAGGTTTAGTTATGGCTTTGAAAGGAACAACTTGTAGGCCCATATAGAAAAATTCAGCTTCTGCGATATGGTCCCTACACCATCACTAGAAAAGTTGGAGAAAATGATTTTGAGTTGAACCTACCAGCCTACCTTGGGCTACATCCAATATTTAATGTGGATCTCTTTAAACCATATCATCCACCTCTATTAGAAACTTTATTTTTATAATAATAACTACACATTGACAATCTTGATCCATATATTTTTGCTCCAGTGAAGGAAGATCAGATTGTGGACACCTGGATGAAGACAACAAGAGGATGCTCTCTCTCACTTTATGAGGTGGTCAAAAGTGGCCATCTTAGCCACCAAGGTGAATTACTCATAGAGAATAAAATTAAGACACAACTACCACACTTGATGAGGAATATTGATGCAATGGGGACCATTGCTTCTCAATGAGGGAGGAATGATCTAGGCAATAATTTAGGTGACAATCTGGGTGACGATTCTACCCCAATTGATGATAGAACTTTTGACATCCATAACTTTTGAATCGTAGCTCTAATTGACTCACCATTTGAACTATTGGAAAGATAATAATGAGGAGAAAGTGTTGAGATGGCATGGAGATCTAATAGATGATTTTTGACCCCAAAAAACAACATGGAAGTGTCCCAAATTTCAATTTTAGTAGAGCAGTCTAAAAATAGTAAGTTTCTAAAAATAGTAATTCCTCAAATTTTGCATTTTTTTTAGATCATGTAATTAAAAACACTTAATCTCCCTCAATATTTGTGACCTTAAATATCCTCCTCATAATTTCAAAATGTTTATAAATGAATATGTAAACCAAAATGGAAATCAGACATCTCTTCTCAGAGATAAGCTTATAGTTGTATTGTGATCTTAAGCATTAAAACATCTCTTCTTAGAGAATACATTATTACTATGTTATTTTAGTGTTCTTGAAATATCTATCAATCAAAACTTTTGAGTTTTGGATCATCAATCTTCATCTTCTCACATGACTGTTACATTTTGAGGTCATGGATGAATGTAAAAAGCTAGGATAACTATACAAGAGGACTTGAATGGAAATAATTAAAATACTAACTCACTCAAACTTTGACATACCCTAAAACACTTCAAATGTTCTACAAGAAAAGTTTTCTAACTACAAACAAGGTGAAATAATGAGACCACATGCTAGGAATCCATAGTCTTCACTAACCAAGATTCATCATTCAAGTGGCACACACTTATGAATAGTCCTAAAGAGTTAATACTTATTCATTTCATTTATTAAAAGGTATAAAATGTATCATGGCTTTTCCATACTTAGGTGGAGCATCCATACAATGCCAAAATGGCTAAATCTTATATATTTAGAGAGAGAGAGAGAGAGAGAGAGAGAGAGAGAGAGAGATAAGTACAAGGGTCACAAGGACACTTGTCAAGCTAATAAAATTATTTATCCATGCATGAGAAGAAGTTATTAGATTAACCATGTAAGGTTATGAAGTAAAAATGCCAATTCAAGTCATCAAAGTTATGCAAAGTGGCACAAAACTCCTCCTTTTGAATAGAAAAAAATAACTTCATGATTGGGTTTATTTGAACATCACATAAATGATCAGGACTAGGTTTGATGATTTTAATGTATGTTAAGGACATCATAAATGCCTCTCCATTAATTGGTTACATTATTGGTCTTCTAGAAACCTCCAAAAGTGAGTCATCATCATCTATAGTAAAAAAATAACTCCTTTCATGCACCTCACATACTTGACCTCCAAAATGCCTTAGTTTTCCATGAAAATCCATAAAATTTAGTTTATTCCATGTTTAAAGTCCCTCCATGGTCTTAGAATCATTAGGAAAACTTTAAAATTAGTTTAAGTTATTCTCTTCACCCCTCTCACTAGATTGTGCATTAGGCCAATTTTGACTAGCTGAGTTTAAGGACCTATTTGGCACACTTAGGAATATTTTCAAGGAATTAAAATTACATGCGGAGTTATATTAATTCTCAATATTCTTATCTATCTGATTTTAATCTCTTTAAACTTCTTAAAACCTATAAAACACATAAAACAATGACTAAAATCTTGTTGTGCCCTCATCCATACAAGTATGTACAACTAGTTTTCATGGGAAGGAGCTTTAGTGATTCCTCTTCAACATCCAATATATATTTTGGTCAAACTATGTCATTTTTATGCATTATTACCTTCATCTTCCCAATTAGGTCTAAGTTGTGGTTTTGTGAGGGTTTAGAGTCACTTTCACTCTTAGCATTTGTTCATGAGAGTCTCAAATTGAACCCCCTACTTGATGATTCTGATATCATATAAATTACCCCCCCAATACCTCAAAATACCTTGGGGTACCATGTATATCCTTTGATTATTTTTAACCATTCAAATATGGCCATTCAGGTTATTCTAGTAGTCTACATAGGTATGCATGAACTTTAAGCCAGGAAATGGCTTCCTAGAGGACTCCATTGCACCTAAGTAGCTTCAAAATCTCTTTATCATCCTAAAAATACATCTTAACCCATTTGAATGATCATCTTATGTTATAAATGTAATTGACATACCATTTTCCTTAGGCTTGAACCTTGTTCCACAAGTCTTCTTACAACCTAGGGCTCAAAATGACCTTAATGATGTTTTATTTTAATCCATATAGCTTGATAACATCAATAATCACTCCAAAAACATGTTAAAATGGTTTTTATATCCCTACCATAGCTATAAATGATGATGACCTATTGTTTGGGCTCTAGGTCAAAATCCTATCTTTAAGCTTGTTTGCAAACCTAACACCCTACACCCTCTTACTTGATTCAATCCTACCATGATATGTTTATTATTTTTATCTATATTTTATCCATATTTACAAACCATAAAACTAGGCGCAACTAGTTCCTAATCCATCCTCTTACCCATTTTCTCTTGGACTAGTAATTTCATGTGTAAATAGAGTGTCATTTGTCTGAGACAAAATAGAGGGCACTCCCCTATTTCATCAAAAAAAGGTGACTATTTTATGGAATTATCCAATTCATAATTATTCTTTCTACAAAATTCTAGTATTTAATGACATCATCTGACCCTTCTAACTTACAAAAACTGAAGACATACTTCTTTTAGGTAGACTATATGGGAACCTTTTCAAGTGGACTATCTTTTGCCTTTTGGAGGGTCTTTTATCTACTTGTGCTTCATCATGAATGGAATATATGTGTATTTAAATTCATTATGATTGTGTTTTAGGTCCCTTGGACACTTAAACTCCCTCTATACTTTCACGTGCCTTGACTCAATCAAGATTGAGTACTTTGTTGTACCTTGATTGAGACAACCATGTTTCTAACTATTATAGGTTTCATGGGATCCAATGAGGCTTTGTTATAGTTTTATAATATCCATAAATAATTAGAATTATTTGATAACTCTATAGGCTCTCCTTGAGACTTATGTTACAAACTCTTTGGGTTCACAACTGGGTCTCTCCTTGTATAATTAAGACTATCTTTAAGGCCTGCTTGTAGGCTACTTTGTTCAAATAATTTTTTTCATGATGTTTAAAGGATCTTTGTGAAGCATGAAAACCATATTATCCCTCTCACACATTGAACTCACTTGTGAACTCTTTATACTCCAAACAAATTTAATTCTTTCCATGACTAAGACAACCTTATTTATAATTTTTGTAGGTGTTTACCTTCAATTTGAGGGAACCTATAGATACTAAGAAACCCAAATATTGCATATCAACTCGCTTTTATGATTCTCTATAGTATACAGATGATCCTTGTCAACCATAAATTACACTTAATCATGAAATCATTGCTTTAAATTGTGATATTAAGTGAAAAGTCCATTTTAGAGTTAAAACCTATAGGTGGATACTTTTAGAGCTAATTGTGATTGTAGGTGTCCATGCCTAGTTTGACCTTACTTATGATGTTTAGTGATAACCTTGAGCTCATGTTGGTCATGTGGTGCATGTTTGAAGTTAAATTCACCTTTAAAGTATCTTGGAACATTAAGGAATCATCATGATTTGGGGTTAGTGTTTCATACCCTACTGTACCTATGAATCATCCATACAATGGGCACCTGTAGATAGTCATGGATCACAAAGGGACACTTATCTTCAACTTTCCTCATTATTTGCATTCATTTGACTTAATTCCACTAGTTTAAGACCCTTAATAATAGTCATAGCTCAATGTTAATCCTTTGATACTCACATCACTATTGCCTTCACAACTTGTAGATATTATTACATTCTTTTAGTGTCTTTTAGGGCCATTTTAAGGCTTGCAACCTTCCCATTGCACTGATATTCTAGCCTACACTCTTGGAAAGGGTATTTTCCCATGTATATACTCTAAGACATAGTCATTAGGATATATCATAGTATGGGTAACATCATTGTATTACCTTGGCAAAAAGGTCTCAGACTTTTATTCTCCCTTTTTAGGGACTATATCCATAAACTCATTCTTTAATTTTTTGGAGATGGTTTACACCTCTACTTGCCCATTTGACATTGCACATAAGAATTATCATGGTAAATCACATGCTAGGATTCAAAGGTGAGTTTTTATATACTCAAATTACTTATATCAAGACTTTCATAACTCTATAAGCAACAACTATAAATGTGTATCTTCACATAAAGGTAGAAAATGCAACTATAGGTAGTAAGTGGTGTATTGAAAAATGCCCTACATCTTTATCTTTTCATAAGTTTAAGGTCTCTCTCAAGGACTACAACTATACTTTATTACTTATTATTACTCTCTTCTAATGTGAATAGTCCTATGGGATACCTATAGGTAATGGATTTTATGTAGGCAAACAAGTGCATTAGAAAAGATCATTAATTATCAATCCTAAAGTATGACCTTTCCATCAATCTTAAAACCTTTAAAGGTCTCATTTTTATTACTCATTTCCATGTCAAAACAAGGTAACATACTTTTTGTCATGAAATTGTGCACCCTAGGACACTTTAGCAGGTTCCTATAATTTGATCCAACATGGAATCATCTCTCAAGTTGTGGGTGAACTAATAAGAGAGATGAATCTCTAGATTATGAGCGCTAGCTCCCTAGATTCATCTTTAAGTGCTTATAACCTAATATAATGATTGTTTATGGGAAGAGGGTTATGAGTTTTCTTGAAAATGAAAATAAACTAAAGAGGCAATACACCAAGACATATCCCATAAAATATCACACTCCTACTAAGTAATAAAGCTTTCCAAGACCAATTCTATGCATTAAAGGATCCTAACATAGTGTTTCAATGTGAATGTAGGAATACATAGGAAAATCAAAATAATAACTAATATAGGGGAAGTTTTTACACCATAGAGACAATTTCATACCTTAAGAGGATCCGAGTACATTCATACACTTCACATGACCTGTTAAAATCAAAACTCTTGCCTAAAAATGAAGGATAAAGAGGAGTAAGGATGAAACCATCACTTAGCTCCACTATACATCACTCACACACTTAGAAAAAAAATTCTTAACTCAAAATCATAATTTTATTCAATGTTGAAAAAAAAAATTCAATGTCATACCAATAGGACCTCATCATACTAGCTGTGGTCTCCTTTACAATAGCCAACATGGCTCATACTTATAGAAATTTGGAAGAAGAGAGAGAGAAGAGAAGTTGAATAGGCACAAGATCAAGTCTAAAAAGGTGAAATAATTTAAAATATTTGTGATTTATATGAATATCATGTTTTATAATATATAGTAGGACCCTTTTTATGCATGAATATAATTCCCTTGAGAATATAACAATGCTAGAATGGAATTTTGTGTGTTTTTCGAAACCAAAACTTACTTTGTTATGTTTAGTTGCTTGAATTAAATTTTATATTTTCATGTATTTATGACTACTTTATTATGATTCATTGTGGTAATTAGTAGTTGGGTTTAGAACACTAGACTATGAAAATATGGGTTATCATAGGGTTTAGTATGTTGAAAACTAATTGTCATATTTAGAATATATAGTTAAAAGTATATTTTACCTAGGTGGTATTAATTATAGTCATTATTTATAATATGGGATAGAAAATAATGTGACATCCATCCATACATTTAATGGAATAAATATAATTTTTTTTATACTACTCCTATGCTTAGCATGTTATGTGATATGATTAATAGTAGGATGTAAATTGTATGAATATTTTGGTTATATTATGTTAACCAATCCTACATTACTGATATAGAGTAAGGAGTGATATGTAATTAACTAGCTTATTAGCATCATAATGCCATATGAAGGCAATTCAATCAAGTAGTGTGTGTGGATTTTGACTAATCTATTATCACTATTATTCTTGAAATTTTTTGTTAAAGTATTATTAATGATACATTATCATTTAATGAGTATGATTTACATGTTTGTGTGATATATTTTAATATAATGGGTTTTATATGATACCTTACATGTTTAGTTTTAAAAATCATACATCACATGGGTACTAGCTTGTCTCTATGGGTTCTTGCACCATCACTATATACTCATTCATGAAGGGAGGGACATTCTTTGATGGGATTAGTGTAGGGGATCATTGGTATATGGTTGGTGTGGAGAAGTTCTTAGATGATGCTCTCATTTCCCATAATAGTACTTACTTGGAGATGACACTTGAGATTGTGACAGATACTAGAGTTTGAGAACTATGCTCTGGGGAACCATATATATATATATTGTAATTACTATTGAAACATTATAATGAAGAAATGTAATTACTTATTATTTTTACATTTATAGTAGTGGTTATAGGTATTTATCAATCATGTTTGGTTTATTGTAATTAATTTATATATTTGTATTATGATGTGTTTATTTATGTTGATAGTGATCAAACATGGATGATGTGGTATACTTAATGTATAGTTATCTCACTTAGAGTATCTTATATTATCATTGGTTAGATTATCATGGTGTAATATATTAATAGTATTTTTTTTAATTTAAAAAAAATCATGTATTTCTAGTTAGACCCTAGTGGAGTTGTTATAGACTATGAACTTCTACTTGTTATACATGAGGATGATGGTACTCATATGCCTAGATTTAAAAAATGTGGTAGGTTAAAACCAATGATAACACCTATGATAAAAACCATTATCCCCATATAATATCTTATGTCTATGATGACCACTATTGGGAATATTCAAAATCAAGTTATTATAATTCAAATGTAAATTGCTTTCCATAATAATAATGCACATGTAGCTTCATTCAATAATCAACCTATTACAAAATGTATACTTGAATTTCCTTATCTAAAAGGTTTTGAGTTACCATATTTACCTCTCTTTTAAATACATAAAGTTCCATTTAAACACATTATAGTTTATATACATACTTTTGATGAATGGGGAAAAGATGAAAAACTTTTACTAAAGGTTTTCTATATGAGCATTTCAGATGAGGCACAAAATTGGTTCTAAAGTTTACCAAAGGTTTCCATAACCACTTATTTTACAATTGTAATATGCATTATTCATGGATTTAAATACTCAAAAGGTGACTAAAATTACATTAGAACATTTTCATAATTTCAAATAATGTGTCGGTGAATCCTTTTAAGATTATATTATTTGATTCTAAAGTATAGCATATGAACAAGCATTTAGACCTTTAGATTTAGAACAATAATTTATATTTAGTAGTGGCCTTATTTATCCATGAAATTAAAGAGTATTGCATAAAAAATATGAGTCATTTACCCATTTATATTATGATGTACGTATACATGCTTCCTTCATAACTACTCATGAAACTAAACTTAACATATGTCCCTCCAAATGAAAAATTTGTATCCCTCACATAAAGGAATTAGATACCTTACCTAAGGAACATTATGAAAAAAATGTGGTATTCCTAATCTTTATATGACTATTTTACAAATGTTACTTAACACGGGGATAATCTAAGATCCATATCTTATGCAATAATCTCAAAGTTAACAACATAAAAAGTATCTGCGCTAACAAGATTTAAAAATTAACTTATACATGAGTTTTTCTTATTTATGGCATAGCCACATTGTTCCTACATAGGCATAAACTACTTAAAATGTAAGATACCTAAATTTTTTTGGATTCGATCTAAAAAACTTTGAAAATAAAGGAGGTTGGGAAGACTCATTGGGAAACATAATAATACCAATTACTTGTGGTCATAAATTAAATAAACCATGGGTTTGGGTTATGCCTGCCACATCTCCATATGAATTTACACTATGAACTCTTTGGCTATAAAAAATGGAAGAAGAAAATGATCCAAATTAGCAAGGTATATCATTTCCTCACTAAGCCAAATTAATAAATATTAGAAATGATAGCATCACTTTGTATATTACACATGTAAATCATGAGGAGAAACATGTTATGTATATTTTTAACCTATCCAATCATGATGCAAATAATGTAAGAGATCCAACTTAATGTTTTTAGGCACAAAGTTGGGGAGATACCTATCACCATCCTTTGGATTATATCATAGAGTAGTCTCTTAAAATATTCCAAGAATACCAAATAAATAAAAAAACTAAACAAAATATATTCAAAAATCCAAAAATATGTTTGGCACCTACATGTTATATTACATCCTTAGAATCTATGTGTTATTTACATGTTTATGGATGGCATATTTATTTAATGCTATACACACATGTGTGTCACACATTTATTTGAGTGTGATACAAGCATAAAAAAATACATGATCTATTCTTATTTCAAATATTGGGCCTTCTCTTTACTCACATCATGAAGACATTGAGGGCATCCACTTATTTGATCTTGATACACATAGGTTATATGGTTTGATGGTCACATTTCCTTATTATGTTTGAGCTTACATATCTAATTACACATTCCTTTATCTATGATTATATTTCACATAGGGTACTTGATATTCATATTTTTTTCATGACATGTTGGATCCATGAGCTACTATGACATGTTCATGTTGGTTACTTATGGTTTATTTTATGCACTTATTTAAGTGTTTTGCCTAATATTATCTTGATTGTTTGTTTTTCTCTTAATTTCAATTTATTTCTTAAGAAAGAATAAGTAAGAAACTAAATGTGGGTATGGTATAAGAAATTCTTTGTTTATGCACATGTGTTCCAAATGATTGTGAAGAAATCCTTTTTATCTTGGGAAGGATGACCTATAGATAAAAAATAATTAAAATAAAGGGGGTGTTAGATGGATAGCAAGGTGGATTGTCTAGCATGAGCTAGATCCAAGAAGAGTGAGTTCACTAGGAGGCTATCAATCCACACTCTTAAAATAGTTAAGTTGAAAGAAATAAAGATGAAATACCTACATCAAAAGATAGAAAATATTGAAAGAGAATACAAGAAGAAATAAATGCTTGATAAAGGAAATAGACTAATTAACCAAATAGTGAGTTAGTACTAATGCTAAATAGTTCAAGTTGGGTTAAAAAAATAGATGAGGTCTTTGGAAACAAGTAGAGAGATAGAAAGTGGAATTTGGATGAAGGTAAGTAGGTGGAAATAACTTGTTATTATTTCCTACCATAGTGACCATCGATAGTTGGGATGAGCATCAGTAGTTAAGGTGACCATCAATAATTGGTAACTATTAGTGGTTAAAGGTAACCATCAACGGTCAGGGTGACCATTGATGGTTGTTGTGGATTCTATGTATGTTCAAAAAAAGATTGGAAAATGGACACATTAGGGTGTTGAATGTTTGTTTGGGGTCATGGGGTCAAAAGGTAATAAACAAAAAGATGTGGTCTAGGTTAATAATGTCAAAAAATAATAAACAAAGCTCAAAACAAGAGATGTACTTAGCTCATTACTTGATCATTGATGGTAAGTTGAGAATAAATTTTGGTAGAGTAATAGTACTTTAATTAAAAAATAATTTTTGTAGAAGTTGGGATCCTTGTATTAGCTATTGACTTACTAAAGGTAAGACCTATAAATAAGTTCTTGATAAATAAGCTCATGATGACTCTTGGTTGATAGCTTGATTTCCTGATTGTTAAATTCTTGGATGAATGGATCTGTTTTCACCTCTGACTCCCCTTCTTTTATAGAAAAAGAGAGATGGATGTATAAGGTTCCATATGAGGTTTGGTTTATTGTTGGGATGTGTTAGCTTACCACCCATATTAAATTTTGACATGTTAGCTTACACATAGCTTGAGTTGTCTTTGTCTAGATGGGAAAGGCTTGACCATCAATGGTCAAGGTGACCATTCATAGTCAAGGGTTCAACTTTAAGTGGGGTAAAAGGTAGATTAGTGAATTAGTTTTTACTAGTTATCTAAACTAACTCAAGGTCATTGTTAGAGGTTAGGAAATGGACTAATCTAGGGGTATTTAAAAATCTAGAACTGTCATGTGTAGTTTTTTAGTGTCTACATTTACCCCTTTGTGTTATGCAGTTTGTGTTAAAAAGCTATAAAACATAAATAGATTGTGGGGCAAATATTTGGTTACCTTGAGTATGGGAAGATATGTTCCCCCTCAAACTAGGAGTTGATGAGATGAGATTAAATCAGGTGTAAATTTGACAAGTAGTTTATGGTGAGTCATGAGGTTGGTGATAAAAGGGTTAGGAATTTGAAACACAAAACATGCACATAAAAATGTGACTAACATGTGATAGTAAAGATCATGCATTGACTAAGTTACCATGGTTGGTAAAAAATAAAGGTTAGATCTAGAAGGATTGGTGATGGGGTAATTAGGCCATAACATCAGGCATCAAGTCTCATAGATAAGGTTAGTATTTATTTAGGTATCCAAGGTAGGAAGTGCTCTTAAGAAAATAAAAATATTCTAGTGTATATGAGGTGGTAAAAATTCAAAATTTTAACATGGCAATGTTCGTTGGAATAGTCAAAAGGATCAAGGTATGGTCATCATAAAATATGTGATAGCTTGGGCTAAAATGGCCAACATCAAGGTGGATGTGGCTGGTTGGTTGGGAGGTAAGGAAGGTAGTCTCCAAAATAAGGTATTTAGTGCCAAAAATTTACAAAATATGAGATCCTAACTGTTGATAGCTAGGGGTATCAAAATCAACCATCGATGGTACTTTTGTGATTTTTACTCTCTTAACTCTCATGTGTACCTATTGACTTTGGTGTTTTTTGTGAGTGTACTAATAATGTAGTTACTAATTGGTTGTGTGGGTAGAGTTGATTTAGCATGGGATTACAGTTTTAGGGTGGATAAGGGTGTGGCTAGGTAGTGGGATTTAGGATTCCTCCTTGATGATGTAAAAGAATGAGGTAGGGACTATATTGCATTGATAGATTAGTTTGAATTTTACTTTAATGATTGCATTTCATTTTTTTATTTTGGTTTGGGTGGGTTTTGGATGTTTACCCTATGTTTTAGATTTTATGTTGTGATTGTTTAAAATTTATAGGTGAAAATCAAAATTGGGAGATTAGCCTAGGTTTGAGGGAGGGTAAGGTAGATATTAGGTATGTTTGTTGAGGGATAAGGGTAGTTTGGGTGGGTTTTGTGTAGGTAAGGTTGGGGTTTTTATCACTAGTGATCACTCATAGTGACTGTCGATGGTCATACCTGACCATTGGTGATCATATCTGACCATCGATGGTCAAAGACCAAAGGCTAAATAGGTATCTAACCATCAACAATCATGGTGACTATTAGCGATCAACCAAATGGCTAAGTGTTTGTTGGAGGAAAGATTAAAGCCATTTTCTTTTATAAAGATTCAAGCTAAGTATTTTTATAAAAGATTTAGGTTAAGAATTTTTTGGGGTGTGAGGTTAGTTTTTGTTAAAAAAAGAAGAGGCTGATGTAGTTTATATAGGAGAAAATGGGTGTAACTAGGTAGGTGGGTGAGGAAAAAGGTGAATGTTCATGGGTAGAGTAATTTATATAAAAACTAAGTGTGTGTCTATATTGAATTATGTAGGCACTAGATCAGATCTAGATGTGGAATCACATCCCTTAGATCTTTAAAAAGATCCATTATGGGATGACAAATGATGATTAGTTACACATAGAAGAGGTCAATCTTAGCATGATGATGTACTTCCATCACATGCCATGAGATGAGATGATGATCATAGCCCTTATCAAAATATGGGATCCAACCATGAACACCTTTACCTATCGATTGGAAAGATGACTATCTTACTAGAGGATGTACATAGGATTACATGGATACCAATTTTGGGGTAGTTGATATATCATATCAAGAGAGATGAGAGGGATGAGCAAATGGAACTCCTATATGGTAAGAATTAGGCCTTCACTAGGTAACATTTTAGAGGGTTTACCTATTGATCATTATATTATAGGTCTAGAAATGATTGAAGGTTGATGATTATGATGATGATGGTAGTCTCAAAGATTTGATTACCTTGAGTATGGGAGGAGGTGTTCCCCCTAAAATTGGGAGTTAATGAGATGAAACTTAATTAAGTGAAACTTTGATGAGTAGTTTATGGTGGGTCATGAGGTTGGTGATAAAAGGGTTGGGAATTTGAATCACAAGACATCCAAAAAAAAATTTGGCTAAGGTGTGATATTCAAGATCGTGCATAGACTAAGTTACCATGGTTGGTAAAAAATAAAGGTTAGATCTAGAAAGATTGGTGATGGTGTAATCAGGCCACAACATTAGGCATAGTTTATCAGGTTATTCCTATCAAGTCTCATAGATAAGGTCAGTGTTTTTGTAGGTATCCAAGGTAGGAAGTGCTCTCAAGAAAATAAAAATAGTCTAATGTATATTAGGTGGTATAAATTCAAAATTTTAACATGGCAATGTTGGTCAGTATGGTCAAAAGGACCAAGGTAGGGTCATCATAAAATATATGATATCTTGGGCCAAAATAGCCAACATCAAGGTGGATGTCGTTAATTGGTTGGAATGTAAGGAATGTAGTCTTCAAAAAAAGGTATTTAGTGCCAAAAGTGTGTAAAAGAGGATATCCTAACCATTGACAATTAGGGGTATCAAAATCAATCATCGATGGTCACCTTAACCATTGACAATCAGGGGGAAACCATAAAAGCATGAAGGATAAAAAGTACAAAAGGGAATTCATTTTCACTTTTGTGATTTTGACACTCTTAACTCTCATGTGTACCTAATGAATTTGGTGTTTTATGCAAAGTTGTTGATAATGCAGTTGCTAATTGATTGAGTGGGTAGAGTTGGTCTAGCAAGGGACCAAGGATGTAGGGTGGACAAGGGTGTGGTTAGGTAGTGGGATCTAGGATTCTTCCTTTATGATGGTCAGGGAATGAGGTAGGGGCTACATTTTATTGATAGATTGATTTGATTTTTGCATTTTTGATTACATTTCATTTTTTATTTTAGTTTGGTTGGGTTTTGGATGTTTACCCTAGGTTTTAGATCTTATGTTGTGATTGTTTAAAATTTGTAGGTAAAAATCAAAATTTGGAGGTTAGGCTAGGTTTGAGGGAGGGTAAGGTGGATATTAGGTATGTTTGTTGAGTGATATGGGTAGTTTAGGTGGGTTTTGTGTAGGTAAGGTTGGGGTTTTTATCACTAACAATCACTCACAATGACCATCAATGGTCATACCTAACCATTGGTGGTCATATCCAACCATAAATGGTTGAAGACTAAAATCCAAATGGGTAGCCAACCATCAATGGTCATAATGACTATCAATAATTGACTGAATGGCTAAGTGTTTGTTGGAGGAAAGGTTAAAGCCAATTTTTTTGATAAAAGATTCAAGCTAAGTATTTTTTATAAAATATTTAGGTTAAGGGTTTTTTGGGTGGGAGGTTAGTTTTTATTAAAAAAAAGAAGAGGTTGATATAGTTTATATAGGAGAAAATTAGTTTAATTAGGTAGGTGAGTAAGGAAAAAGGTGAATGTTCATGGGTAGAGTAATTTATATAAAAACTAAGTATGTTGTCTATATTGAATTATGTAGGCACTAGATCAGATCTAGATGTGGAATTAGGTCTCTTAGATCTTTACAAAGATCCATTATAATATGGCAAATGATGACTGGTTGCACATGGAAGAGGTCAGCGTTGGCATGATGATGTGCTTCCATCACATGCTATGAGATGCAATGATGATGGTGACCCTTATCAAAAGATGGGATCCAACCATGAACACCTTTGCCTATTGATTGACAAGATGAGTATCTTGCTAAAGGATGTACATAAGATTACATGTCTACTAATTTTGGGGTAGCTAATATATCATAGTGAGAGAGATGGGAAGGATGATCACATAGATCTCCTATATGGTGAGGATCAGGCCTTTGCTAGGTAGCATTCTAGAGGGTTCAGCTATAGATCATTGTACTAGAGGGATAAAAATGATTAAAGGTTGATGATTATGATGATGATGGTAGTCTCAAAGATTTCATTACCTTGAGTATGGGAGGAGGTGTTCCCCCTCAAACTAGGAGTTGATGAGATGAAACTAAATCAGGTGAAAATTTGACAAGTAGTATATGCTGAGTCATGAGGCTGGTGATAAAAGGGTTGGGAATTTGAAGCATAAACATGCACATAAAAATGTGACTAAGGTGTGATAGTCAAGATCATGCATAGACTAAGTTACCATGGTTGGTAAAAAATAAAGGTTAGATCTAAAAAGATTAGTGATGGGGTAATCAGACCACAACATTACACATAGTTTATTGGGTTATTCCTATCAAGTCTCATAGATAAGGTCAATGTTTTTATAGGTATCCAAGGCAGGAATTACTCTTAAAAAAAAATAGTTTGGTGTATACTAGGTGGTGTAAATTCAAAATTTTAACATGGCAATGTTGGTTGGAATAGTCAAAATGACCAAGGTAGGGTCATCATAAAATATGTGATAGCTTGGGCCAAAATGGCTAACATCAAGGTGGATGTGGTTGGATAGTTGGGAGGCAAGGAAGGTAGTCTCCAAAAAAAGGTATTTAGTGCCAACATTTTACAAAAGAGGAGATCTTGACCACTGATAGTTAGGGGTATCAAAATTGACCATAAATGGTCACCTTAACCATCGATGGTCAGGGGGAAACCCTAAAATCATGAAGGATAAAAAGTAAAAAAAGTGAAGTCATTTTCACTTTTGTGATTTTAACTCTCTTAACTCTCATGTGTACTTAATGACTTTGGTGTTTTATGAGAGGGTGTTGATAATGTATTTGCTAATTGGTTGAATGGGTAGAGTTGATCTAGCATGAGACCAAGGATGCAGGGTGGACAAGGGTGTGGCCAGGTAGTGGGATCTAGGATTCCTCCTTGATAATGGTCAAGTAATGAGGTAGGGGTTACATTGTATTGATATATTATTTTAATTTTTGCATTTGTGATTGCATTTCATTTTTTATTTTGGTTTGTGTGGGTTTTGGATGTTTACCCTATGTTTTAGATTTTATTTTGTGACTGTTTAAAATTTATAGGTGAAAATCAAAATTTAGAGGTTAGGCTAGGTTTGAGGGAGGGTAAGGTATATATTAGGTATGTTTTTTGATGGATATGGTTAGTTTGGGTAGGTTTTGTGTAGGTAAAGTTGGGTTTTTTATGGTCATACCTAACCATTGGTGGTCATATCTAACCATCGATGGTTGGTGACTGAAGGCCAAATTGGTACCCAACCATTGATGGTCATAGTGACTATTAGGGATTGATCGAATGGCTAAGTATTTGTTAGAGGAAAGGTTAAAGCTAATTTTTTTGATAAAATATTCAAGCTAAGTGTTTTTTTATAAAATATTTATGTTTAGGGTTTTTTGGGGTGGGAGGTTAGTATTTGTTAAAAAATAGAAGAGGTTGATGTAGTTTATATAGGAGAAAATGGGTATAATTAGGTAGGTGGGTGAGGAAAAATGTGAATGTTCATGGGTAGAGTAATTTATATAAATACTAAGTTTGTTGTCTATATTGAATTATGTAGGCACTAGATTAGATCCAAATGTGGAATTAGGTCCCTCAAATCTTTACAAAGATCCATTATGGGATGACAAATATGATTGGTTTCACATAGAAGATGTTGACCTTGGCATGATGATGTGCTTCCATCACATGCCATGAGATGCACTGATGATTGTGGCACTTATAAAAATATGGGATCCAACTATGAACACCTTTACCTATTGATTGGAAAGATGACTATCTTGCTAAAGGATGTACATAGGATTACATGGCTACCAATTTTGGGATAGCTGATATATCATATCGAGAGAGATGAGAGGGATGAGCACATGGTTCTCCTATATGGTGAGGACCAGGCCTTCACTAGGTAGAATTATAGAGGGTTCATCTATAGATTATTGTGTTAGAGGGATATAAATGATCAAAGATTGATGATTATGATGATGATGATGGCAGTCTCATGTTTTGTATTACCATATTCAAGTAGTGGGTGATTTCTATATCTATTGTTATGAGTTTTAGTGGATATGTTATTAGGTTAGATAGTTTTTAGATGGTCACTTCTTTTTTTGTCTTAGATATACAAGGAGTTATGGGAGTTTAGAGCTCATTAAAGATATGGTATTGGTGTGGGGTTTGTGCTACATTATTGGGATTATGAGCACATGCAGGTTTTGAGGTTGATGGGGTTACCATGGGAGTGATATGTCTACATGGACTTTAGGGTGGGTTTTATGTGATGGAGGAGTGATTATGCACTCATAAGACCTAGAGAAGATGTGAAAGACATTGACTGGTTTAGAGGGGCACTAGAGGCCTTGGTGGTTATAGATGTGGTTTAGAGGCTATATGTTGGATTTTTGAGGTGGGCCCACTATACTCATCATATTTTATCGATGCAGAGATGCAAGTGGATTTTTGGGAGGAGAGAGGGTGAGATTAATCTCATCTTTTTTGAAAAGGTTCATAATTATTTTGGGTTGGTATAGGGGATTCTATATCTCTTCTTGAGGTATAGGCAAGAGGAGGCTTAGTTTTTGCTTATGGAGCTATAGTTAATAGACATGATTCTAGATTATGAGGAGTTGCCCACTAGAGCAAACATTAATGATGTAGGTTTTGTTATTGGTTATGTGGCATGGTATTTGGCCCTTAATGAGGAAGTATATCTTGTATGGGATTATGGGAGTAGGTAGCCCATGGATGTGGATCTAATTGGTAGGGTTCCATAGGTACAGGTATGGTGAGGTGGCCCTAATGGATAGGTAGATATAGCATTAGCCACTACATAGGCATATATCATAGCTTTATAAGGGTAGGTTACTACATTGAATGTTTATTTTGTGACTTTATAGCGTTGGGTTTTCATTATGATGGGTGAGAGGGATTAGACAAGGGATATGCTAGCCTTGGTGACCTAAGAGAGGGACATATTAAGATAGAGAGGAGGAGTAACTATAGCAGTAGAAGGACCACTAGGTAGCATCCCTATGGCATGTTACCTATCCATAATTGATGAGTTGTATTATTATGAGGCCATTTTTCTAACACATTATCCTAAAGAACCCTATTGGAGTCAATATAGAGCCATCATGGAGGGTGATCCATGTATAGTGACTCTAGGTTAGTGGGACACTTTGGTGGGTGGATAGACATGCACCATAGGGGGGAAAACACTAGGAAGTAATGGTACCCTAGGGGAAAAGTTTCATGATATTATATGTGTATATGTATATGATTTTGATATCAGCCTACAAGCTGATGCAATGAGATGTATAGTTTTTGAGAGAGAGAGATGCACATGATTATATGTACTATTTTGATGAGACATGATGTAATACAATGTGATAATGATATATAGATGTTATTTTATGGTTCATGGTTTTCATGTTTATTCTTATGATTATGTTTATGGAATGTAGACTTATTAGATTAGGTATGTGATGATTATGGATGATGTTTATGATGAGTTATGCTTATACATGATTATGATGATGTGATGCTTTCTTTCATGTATGGTTATGATGTTTATGATTGAGTTTCCATGATGATGTGGTTTATGATGTCAATTTGATTCTTATGATGTTGTTTGATAAGTTTTAGTTATTTTTTAATTATGGCACATAAAGTAAGTTTAAATAATAAAACTAGATGTGGGAAAATAATGAAAAATATGAGACATATGTTGAGGTGAATACATGAACCAATTATAAGAGGATATGAAAAAGTCATTATGATTCTTTGTTGGTTAGGACTAAACAAAACTGAAGTTAGATTGACTTAAGGAACATAAGCCTTTTTAATTTTTTGCATTAACATACATTGGTTGGTAAAAAGGTGTCTTGATCACATTATGTCAAGTAATCTCTAAATCTCTTGATTTGTAGATGGTACAAAGGTGTCTTGATCACATTAGGTGATAGGTGGTTTGAATGGTATTATAACCTCTTGAGGGTTGGCTTTCCCCATCTATAGGTGACCTAGGAACATTAATAAACAAGTCCATGTTTTAATGCAAGGTGTAGACTAATAGAGGTGGGATGTCTACTAATGATATATATGAAAGCTGATTATAGCTTTCTTGGGATAACTTGTTCTTTATTTTGATAGGTTTATGAAGTTGATCTATTTGAGAAGCTTTGGGAGATTACTTTTGATAAAATTTGACTTAGCTATCAATTCATAGAGTGGTCTATGTTTGGGCTTGTTTATTTTGGTAGCTATCTTTCAAGGGAGTAGTCTATCTTTTTAAGAAATTTTAAATTTTGGGCATATATCCTTTAAGGGAGTAGTATGCATGCTAGAGATATTTATCCCAAGTGTTATTTTGGTATCCCAAATTATTATGATGTTAGGTTAGACATTGATAAGTATATATAGGCTTAGATATTTTACCTTTATGAGGATGAAACATAGAGCAGAGGGGTTAATGATATGTGAAAGAGGTGGCTTGATAAATAATGACCATGGGATTCCCTTTGATTAGAAATGAAAATTATCCTTGATAACCATGCCATGGGTAGAGCCATGGTACCCATATTTAGGATTAGGCTATGACTGTGATGGTTAATCACATGGTTCTATATTGTAATTAGTTGTCTTCAAAGGGATGGGATGGAGGTGTGAGGAAGATGAAGATATCATAAATTAAAGTATGAATTTAAGTTAGACAAAAATATGAGTTTGATCATCATTTAACAAAAGAAAGGATGTAGATACGAAGCATTGAGAGGTACAAGTTTTGGTCTGCCTTCAAGAGAGGACAAATGATAAGCTCCTAATACATACTTGTGGGTTATGATATAGGGTCCAATCTAATTGAAAGGAAACTTTCCTCACTTTCTTTTCTCCATATTAGTCACATGTTGATTTTCTTTTAGGATGAGGTCTCTGATGTTGTATTCTTGCTATTTTAGGTTCTTGTTATAGGTGTGCTTAACTCACTCTTAATAGACATGAACATGGCTAAGTGTAACTAGGCAACATTCATCAAGTAGATTAAGTCATGATAGATGATCTTGATGATAGTTTCTCTCAAAAATGATGTATTCAAAGGATATGTGAAGCAAGGGAATCTAGACTTTGAGAGGGAAAACTACCTCTGCTCTGAAGACTAGAGAGAAAGGGGTAACACCTATAGAGGTTTGTATGCTAGTATGATAGACCCACAAAATAAAAGGGATGTACAAGTGCCAATCTTGACCAAAAACATTAACTTTAGTTAAAATCTTGTTGAGGGTGTTTTTAGAGGCTTGTGCTTGTCCATTTGCTTGTGGATAATAAGATGATGAAGCTTAACTTGATTCTAAATGCTTCACAAAGACAGTGGACAATTTTATTTTTGAAATATTTTCCATTATCGATGATGATCTTATGGGGAACACCAAAATTATAGATGATATGATGATTGATGAATTTAACTATCTTGTTTGCTTTGGTGAAATACTCAATGGTGGTAATGATGGAGTGGTGTTGTTGTGAAGAATGATGATTGATTTCCCTAATGAGATATAGTCCCCATTATGAGAAGGGCCAAAATTACTTAGATACTTGGAGGCCATGGACTAGTGCATGATGCAAATTGGCATGCTATTGATATTTAACACACTTTTTCACATAATAACAATAGTCCTAGTTTAGGGTGGGCCAAAATTAGTCGAGGCAAAGGATATATTTAATAACATCTAGAGCACTAAAGTGTCCCCCATAGATCTTGTCATGCATTTCCTTGAAATCATGGGAAGCGTCATGACTATGTAGACAATGGAGAAGGAGGTAGTCAAAACCATATTTGTAAAAGATTCCCCTTAGTATGGTATAATGAGAGGTACTCTGAACAAGGGATCTTTAGGCATTCCTAGAGAGGCTGGGAGGAATGATGTTGATGTTGAGTTAGTCAAAAGTTTGATCATACCAAATGTTTGATGGAGATTTCCCCACACTATAAATGGTAGGACGGTTAGATTAGATATAAGGGGGTGCGATAAAATGATGAATGGTGATAAAGAGCTTAGAATTGGAAGGCTAAGATGGGATCTACGAATCAATGGAAGCCATTATATCCATGAAATTATTGGTATATCATGGAATATATTTGATGAGGTGATGGTCAAATGATGCTAAGAGTAAATTTACAAGATATTTGTACTATTTTATAACATCATTCTTACATTGGTAGGATCCATTAACCTAGTTGACCACAAGTTGGGAATCACCAAAGATATTGATCACCTTAACTCCCAAGGTTAGATCAATTTGGAGACCTATTACTAAGGATTCATACTTAGCTATATTGTTGGTACATTCAAAATCAAGTTTTAAAGAAAGAGGAAGAGGTTTTTCATCGAGGGGAATGAGAATAACTCTGGCACCCCCACTGCACTAACACTTGGAGCCATCAAAGAACATGGTCATTTGGTAGGTGATGCCCTCTTGAGAGAGAGTCATGATAGAATCATCTGGGAACATAAGAGGAAGTGATTAGTGTTATGGCAAAGGAGATTTATCCAATTGGTTCTACTAGAGGAATTGAAGGTCAAACTCAGCTACTAGCATGAGTCACTTAGCCATATGTTTTTTTTGTATGGTTTAGAATGCATGTACTTGAATGGATCAGTGTGGGTGATGATAAAGGTTTTATGATTGAGGAGGTAATGATGAATTTTAGAAGCCACAAATACTAAGGTGAGGCAAAGTTTCTTAGTATAGGTATACCAAGTCTCATACTCCATAAGTATTTGACTTATATAGTAAATAACTTTCTCTTTATTTTGTTCATCATGGTGAATGAGCATTGCCCCTAAGGAATGGTTAGTGGAAGAGATATAAATGTAGAAGGGTTGATCTTATTTAGGATGGATAAGAATCAGTGGAGAAATAAGGTACTCTTTGAGTGAATCAAAGGCTTGTTGATTGTCCTTAATCCACATAAAAGATGTATCTTTCTTTAAAAGATAGTGAAAGGGTTGACATCTATTTGATAACTGAGAGATGAAGTGATAGATGAATTGTAGATTCCCTTGCAGGCTATGTAGTTGTATAAGGTGGGTTAGATGTGGGATTTTTAGGATCACTCTTAATTTTGTGGGGTCCATTTTGATTCCTTGAAGAGAGATGATAAAGATAAGAATCTTTCCAGATAGGACCCCAAAAACACATTTTTTGGGGTTGAGTCAAACATGGAAATGGATTAGGCACTCAAAGATAATTTTGATAACTTCAAAATTATCCTTGAGATATTTGAATTTCCTAAGGAGACCATCTATACAGTCTTATATGATTTTTTGGATGAGATCCTAGAAGATTTAGGTCATCGCATGCTAGTAAGTTACTTTGGCATTCTTTAGACTAAATGGCATTACCCTATAGTAGAAGGTTCCCCATGGGGTTATGAAAAAAATATTATGATGATCCTTAAGGGAAATGAAGATCTGATTATTTATTGAAAAATCATCCATGAGAGATAACATCTCGTGGCCAATTATAAGATCAATAAGTTGGTCAATGCTAGACAAAGGGAAATCATCCTTTGGACAAGAAAGGTTGAGGCCACAAACATGGAAATGGATTAGGCACTCAAAGATAATTTTGATAACTTCAAAATTATCCTTGAGATATTTGAATTTCCCAAGGAGATCATCTATATAGTCCTCTACGATTTTTTGGATGAGACCATGGAAGATGTAGGTCATCACATGCTAGTAAGTTACTTTGGCATTCTTTATACCAAACGAAATTACCCTATACTATGTCATTCTATGATCCCCTTGGAAATGGATTAGGCACTCAAAGATAATTTTGATAACTTCAAAATTATCCTTGAGATATTTGAATTTCCCAAGGAGATCATCTATACAGTCCTCTATGATTTTCTGGATGAGATCATGGAAGATATAGGTCATCGCATGCTAGTAAGTTACTTTGGCATTCTTTAGACCAAATGGCATTACCCTATAGTAGAAGGTTCCCCATGGGGTTATGAAAAAAATCTTATGATGATCCTCAAGGGAAATCAAGACCTGATTATTTCTTGAAAAAATAATCCATGAGAGATAACATCTCATAGCCAATTATAAGATCAACAAGTTTGTCAATGCTAGGCAAAGGGAAATCATCCTTTGGACAAGAAAGGCTGAGTCCACAAACATGGAAATGGATTAGGCACTCAAAGATAATTTTGATAACTTCAAAATTATCCTTGAGATATTTGAATTTCCCAAGGAGATCATCTATACAGTCCTTTATGATTTTTTGGATGAGACCATGGAAGATGTAGGTCATCACATGCTAGTAAGTTACTTTGGCATTATTTAGACCAAATGGAATTACCCTATACTATTCCTGTCATGTCCCCTTTTCAATTGACATGTTCTGAGTTCATGGTTAGCCTATTATGCGACCTTCGTAGGCTAATAAGATGGATAGAGGGTCATAATGGAGCTTGGCTCGACTTTGATTCACAAGATATCTACATTTGATTTTCATTCAGGGTATTTCAGACACATTTGGCCTGAGCTCCTACTTTTTAGGGATATTTGATATGCAGCGGAGCGCCTTTATTATGGTATGGTTATGTGCAGAATCACTCCCTGATTCACTAGCTTCGATCGGTTTGTGGATCCGACATGTATTGAGGGAGATATTAATATTTGATTGATTTAATCAAATATTAATTATTTAGCCTATTTTTAATTAGAAACCCTAATTCTAATTTAAGAAACCCTAATTAGGGCAAGCATATCTTTTGAGGGTATAAGGGTTTCTCATGGAGGCCATTGTTCATTACGCTATTGATTATTGATATTGATTTTGGAGAATTTCTTCTGTGAAGATTGAGCCTAGGGTTCAAGGATTCAATTTGCATTGGAGAACGTTCCCTCTTCAGTGTGTGCAATTAAGAGGCTATGGAATATCAGCTGATCTATTGCCAAAGTGTGAGATAGCTTCATCCAGAAGTTATCACAGAATTTCAGGTTTGAGAGATAACTTCACACAGAAGTTATTACAGATATTCCAGTTATTTCTTTATTTAGTTTTGATTCCATAAATTATACAGCTAGAGATCTTCTGTGCTAGAAAAGTAAATTTCAGATTAGGGGTTGAAAACAGGGAAGTTGTGCTTAATTGGCGGCCGTACAAGGTCCGTACAGGTCCGTACAGATCAGCTCAGGAACTGACCTCGGCAGACAGAGGGTTTCAGTGACCGACATCGGTCGACCGAAGACCGACGTCGGCAGAAAGCCGACCGACAGAGACCGACATCGGTGATATATCGACCGACGACGGTGACTGTGAGTCGACACAGAAGGGCCGAGACCTTCTAGAATTCGATTTTCACTTCCAGTTTTGATAAGCCAGGGTTTTTAAGACTGTATTTCATATTTGTATGCATGAGAAAGGACGGCAATTGTAATAGTTTAGAAGGACAAGTGATACAATCTGTAATTTATTATTAAGAGACTATATTATTGTGATCTTTCTGAATTTATTCAACAGCAATTATATCTTGGTCCAGATTTTTGGTGTTGCTATATTTCCTGTTTAGAAGGGGATATTACAATTCCATTATATGATCTCCTTGGAAATGGATTAGGCACTCAAAGATAATTTTGATAACTTCAAAATTATCCTTGAGATATTTGAATTTCCCAAGGAGATCATCTATACAGTCCTCTATGATTTTTTGGATGAGATCATGGAAGATGTAGGTCATCGTATGCTAGTAAGTTACTTTGGAATTCTTTAGACCAAATGGAATTACCCTATATTAGAAGGTTCCCCATAGGGTTATGAAAAAAATCTTATGATGATCCTCAAGGGAAATCAAGACCTGATTATTTCTTGAAAAATCATCCATGAGAGATAACATCTCGTGGCCAATTATAAGATCAACAAGTTGGTCAATGCTAGGCAAAAGGAAATCATCCTTTGGATAAGAAAGGTTGAGGCCACAAACATCAACATAGAGGTGTAGTCCACTTGTGAAGGGAATGATATTGGAAACCCATTAGGGATAGTAAATGGGTTGGATGAAGTTGATAGATAAGAGGCATTAAAGCTCTTCTTTGGCTAGAAGGGTTATATGAGGGTGCATCTTATAAAGCTTTTGCCTAACCAACTTAGTGTCAAGATGGATGATGATGTTCTAGAGATATATGGAATGTTGATCCTAGGCATATCCTGATAAGACAAAGTAAATGTTATGCTTTGGTTATGAAGGAAGGAAGGATAATCCTATTGCTCTAAAGAATATAAGGATTAATCAATATTTATAATGTGAGGGTTATCCTAAGTACCCAAGTTGACATCGATAGTGTATTTGTTCAACATGGTTTGGTTTTCAAGAAGAAGGCATTTGAGAATAGAGTGATCCCCTGCACTATGATAAATGAGGATGGAATCATCATCTTGATGTTGGATAGTGTGGATGGTAGGAAAATAATTTTCTACCATTTCAAAATTAATCTAAGGAAAGGTTTTAGTTTAGTCACCCTTTTGATATTTTAGTGGGGCCAAACTAATGGTATTGGTTAAAAAAAAGTTATGAGGGATGATTTTGAAATCCTTAGACTTTAAAAGAGGTGGGTTTGGTGAGGATGAGACATCCTCATTAGTGGTGGTGATGGGTTTGGGTGAATTGGTGGTTTTTTCTAGTGGGATAAACCTAAAGCCAAATAACTCATGAGGTTTCCAGGTTTAAATAAAAGGTAACTCATGGGGTCTACATTCATAATGTCTAAGGCCGAATCCCTTCTAAGCATACCTATGAAGATATAATTTGGAAAATTTTAGTTTGTCCAAATAGGAAAAATTAGAGGTAAATGATCAAATATAAGAGGTGGTGGAGGGAGAAATAAGTGGATGATCAAGTCCCCCATAGATGAAATTGGTTAGGCAATTAGGGAGCTTAAAAGGAATGATGGTTCCAATATTGGGATCATAATCAGGATCATGGTCAAGGTTGCCATAATCTTAAAGAGTAAGGAAGGAATCTAAGGCCAAAATATGATACTCTCCTAGTGAGAAATGTTGGAACTTAGGTTCTGAGGGGTCCTATATGGGGATTTGAGAAGAAGGGATAAATGATCTAGTTGAAGCTTCATTGATGGTAGGGATGGATTTCTTTTTGGTTGGTGGTGAGGTGTATGAGTAAGGAATAAGAACATCATTGGGTAGATATGTCATGTTTCAAGATGATAAATAAATAGGATCATATTTTATGGTGATGACTTGACCCTCATGTTTAAACTTGACACACTGATGTAAGGTGGATGAGATATAACTCATGGAGTAGATCCAAGGGCATCCAAGTAAGATGATGTATTAAAACTCACCTTATATGACATATATTAGCTACAAAATCATTAGAGGTCCAAAGTAGATGTGGAGGATCACTATTTCTAAGGTTGTGTTTATAGTATCATTAAAGGAATGGAGGATTGTGATGGCTTTCAACATGATATTCTTTAGAAGTTAGAATTGGTTATAAGCATGGGAGGAGGTAATATTAATACTAGATCCCCCATTAATCATCACCCTTTTGATGCAGGTTTGCTTTATGAATGTAGTGATGAAGAGGGGGGGATCAAGATCTTCAAGATAAATAGAATTTATTTTCAAATCCTTAAATGTTATGAAGGTGAAAATTTGGAGAGCTTTGACAAGGGCTATAAGAAGTTGAGGGTCTTTAGGTTGGACCTCTATAGATTGTAAGGTATTTATTAGTGCTTGGAAATAATGGGGTGAGGTTTTGATTAGTTTGTATGGACTCATCATCACTAGTGTCTGGTCAAGCTATTTTAAAATGACTCACTAGATAGATTTAGAATTGTTAAGGGGAGAGGCACCTAAAATGGATACTTTTGGTTTTGGTTTTGGTGAAGGTGAAGGTGCTTGGGTTATATTGGAAGGTTGAGGTTTTAAAGGACATGTCCATGGAATATACACTTTTTACTTTCCCTTATCCTTTTATAAGGCTTGAGATTGGGTGACCATATGGATAGTGTGGATAGGGGAAGTGTTAGGCTAGAAGGTTGCTTTGGTTTCTCCTCACTCTTAGATGAGAGTGTAGGAGGTGGTAATTTTTAGACAGGTTCATTGGGTGGATATTTTTATAATGGGACTGAAATATGTTCATTGAATAATAGATCATCCTCATCCCATAGGTTATGGACAAGTGCTTGGAGAGCTTTTCAGTTTTCCATGTTATGTCTAGGTGTCATATGGTATGAATAGATTAAATTATCATTAAATTAAGATGATTTAGGACTTGAAGGTTTAAATGTTTTAATGGGTGGTGGTTTTAAGGAATAATTTTATAATAACCTTTGTAAAATGGTCAAATAATATTCAAGCAAAGGTGTTAAGGGTGATTGGCTTTTAGTTTTTATGGTGGGAGCCTTCTTAGAAGTAGGATTTACCATAAATGTTAGAGGTGGTAGAATGGTTTTGGTATGTGGGTTTTATTTTGGTTGCTTGGTGTTGGATGGTTTTGAGGTGGAAGGTTTAAAGGTGAAATAATTAGAGGTGGATGATTGAGATGATGAAGGTTTGGAGATAGGTGGGTAAGTAGATGTATATAGTTTGGATTAAAATGATGGGGAGTTTAATGATTTAGAGGGGGTAGGTAAAGGTAGAATAAAAGGAGTTAGTTTGGTTTGGGTGGATTTGGGAGGTTTCACCTTCTTGATAGAAGTATTATCTCTTAGGATGGAAGAAAGATGGGGTCCCAAGATAGAAGGTAAGAGGGAAGGGGGTGGTATGGTTCTAGTTCTAGGTGGGAGTTTAGGAAGTTCCACCTTCTTGGTTTGTTTGGTTAAGGTCTTATTTGGTGGGATAGATGGATTTAAATCCAACTTCAAAGATGGGTGGGTAAGGATAGGATTAGGAAGTACCCATAGGTTCTTGATAGGTTTGATTAAAGAGGTGTAAGGTGATTTGATGATTTTAGATGGAGATGGTTTAGGTGGTTCTTCCATGGTTATGAAGGGAGAGGTATTTGATGAAGGGATTGAGGTGATGATAGGTTTAATGGTGGATGAAAGTGAGGTTAAAGGTTCATACTTATTTTTATAGGGGATCCAAATATGGTGCCAAAAGGTGGCTCAATCCAAATTAGGTCAAGAAGAAAATTCTAGGCTTTAGACTAGTTTAGAGAAGGGTTTATAGATGGGTTTGGTTCCTTGGGAATCAGATTTAAGGATTAGGCCCATAGGTTGATGTAAGGGTATGTTTTATTATCCCTTGTCCTTAATGAGGTTTCCAAGATTTAGAAAGATGTTTCCTCCATAGAAGGAGTAGATAAGGTGATCTCTCCATATGGAATGGTTTCCAAAGAGAGAGTGGATGATTCCATGATGAGGGAGGAAGGTGTGAATGCAATGATTGTCTCCTTTGGTATTTCTATCAAAAGAGAGGTAGGTAAGTTGGTTATCTCATCGAGTGAAGGAGATTAGGTGGTTGATTCCTTTGTTTGGGTATCCAAAGGAATGGAGGGTGATTTCACCACTTCAACAAGTGGAGTAGAGGAAAAGGTAGTCAAGGTAATGGTTTCCTCTATGATAGGTTCACTGATGATTACATTAACCATATGGACCTCATAAATTTGAGATGATTTATGTTTTTTATAATCATGGTGGGTAAAAGGGGCATGATTGGGAAAAGGTTACCAAAAGATGTTGTGTGACTAATTAGAGGGTACATTAGGATTGTCTAATGCAAGTTCTCCCTTATTAGTCATGTTTTGGATAATGGTTTTGAAGGTGTTACACCTACTAATGTCATGTATAATGAAATGGTGGAAATCACATAGATAATTCTCATTGTACCAACTAAGAATAGGGTGAGAATCATCAAATTATTGGGGAGGTTCGATGGGGGAAAGCTACATGATGTTAGATTGGAACAACTTGTCCAAAACTGAATCATATGAATCCCCTAATGGAGAGTATTGTTTTTAGGTATCTTAGTTATGATTTTGGTTTTGTTTATTATAGGAATTAGAGGAGTTGTTTTGTTTGAGTTAGTTGACAACTGGAGGTGGAACAGTTTTAAGGATAACTATGTTTATGGTTACCTTTGGTTTGGTGTTAGGGTAGTTAGATTAGTTCATGGTTTTAGAGGTGGAAGGATCATTAGATTTGAAGATAGATTTTTTTTTCTTAGTTTCAATTTCCCCTCATTGATAGCTTTGGTTTCTAGTTTGTGTGCCATGGTGAAATCCTCATCAAATGTTATGAAGGTTTGAACCTGTAGAATAGGGGTGATGTTTTTGGCACAGACATGAGAGAAAAGTTAAATAAACTTAGGTTTGGGAAAAGATAAAGTGAGGTGGTTTACAAGACCTCTCCATCAAGCTATGAAATTTTCAATTTATTCATCATCAAGTTGTCTGATGGAGTAGAGGTTGGTGATGGAAACTTTCTTAGATATATTGATCAAAAATTGGTCTAAAAAGGTTTGGGAAAGTTGGTAAAAGGAAAATATGGAGTGCTTAGTGAGATCACTATACCAATATAATGTTGGTCCAGATAAAGACATAGGAAAGGTGAAAAGGAGAAGAGCATCATCATAGGCAATCAAGTATTAAAAATGTCAAAATGCTCTTAGGTGTTGTTGGGGGTCCTCTTGCTTTGGAACTTACAAAATTTGGGTAGTTCCCATTAAGGATTGTAAGGTTGGATAGGAATGTATGGGTGAATAAGTTCATTAAATATTTGTTCATAAGATAAGAGGTTATGAGCCCTAGAGATAAATGACTCTAGGTTGGTCATCTTGTCCATCAATAGTTTGACCAAATCTGTTTAGGGTTGGGGAGTTCCATAGTTGTATGATAAATTTTTCTAAGGTTAGGTGGATGCAATATATGGATAATAGTAGAAGGTTGAGAGGATGCCACATGTTTTTATGTGGTAATTGGGGGTTCAAATGATGACACATAAGGGTTAATGGGCATAGAAGGTTTGGTATAAGGTAAAGCTATGTATCCTTGTGGATTAGGAACATAGTGTGGGTAAGGTGTCAAAGGTATTAGTTCAATTGATGTGGGTTGGTTTGGAGGTATGATAAAATTAGTAGATTGAGGAATTGATATGGATTGGGTTAGAAGTATAGATGGGTTAATTGGTTGGACATGAGTGGTAACTCTAGTATTGATAGGTGGAAGTGTAGAAGGTATGGTAAGCACCACATTTTGAAGTGGGTTTGATATTGGTGGGTTGGTAGTGATAAGGGGAATAGTGTCAATATGGGTATAAGGTATCCCCATAGTGGATGAATTATGGGTAACAAAATGTGAGGTTACCCCTATGTTAGAATAATTGTTGGTTAGTGTAGGGGGGGTTTGGTTATTGGTTGGGTGGTTTTATTGAGTTTGTGTGGATGTAGTAGATGGATTAGAGGTGGAGGAAGATGTTCAAGAGATCATATGTTGGGTAGAGGTAGTGGAAACCATAATATGGGGAGGCATCCCATAAGGTGGATCACTAGAACAAACTAACGTAGGGATATTATGAGATAAGGTGTTGAGGTAATGTTTAAGGGAAATAAGATTGTTATCAAGGAAAGAATCAAAATCCACATCACCTTTGACAACTATCTAAGGTATGGTAGGGGGTATAAGGATAGGGAGAAAACTCAATATTTGAGGTATACTCCATAGAGGAAGAATAAGAGGAAGGTGGCTCTTGGTTTGTTTGGTTCCTCAACTATTGTTAAGTAAAGACCATGTGAGGAATAAAAGGAAATAAAATAAAAATCACAAATCAAACACAAAGAAAACAAAATAAAAGTATCTCAAGGCAATAAAAAACATACACTAGAGTTTATTTTAAAATCTTAGGGTACCTTTATCTCACTTTTGGCTTATGCCTTAGTTGGAAAGTGTGAAGAAGAACTCGATTTGTAGAACATGTACTAGAAAAGATGTCTATGGTTGGTTTTATGTCTTTAAGGCTCTCAAAAGGATTTGTGTTAGAAATAAATATATGGATTGGTATTTGGGCCTACCCCCTCACTTCACACACTACAATAATAAGGGTATCAGGTGCTTAGCTAGTATATACCAATTTCTAGAGTTTTGACTCAAGTAGAGAGCTAAGTTTTGGTTTCTCTTCTTGGTAATGATCTCCAAATAACATAATCAAAGGGTAAAGGTGATCCACTAGGAGATGAAACCCTAGTCAGGACTTATATCGATTATTATGATGTTTTGATTGATTTAAGTGGTTTGTTATAGTGTGTGATAAAGAAGTGAATCTATGATTGATTACTTTGATTTTAATTTAACTAAATGAGATAAACATAAAAAGAAATAAATGTATGAAATGTTTATTTTATACCCAAAATAAAATTTGATTAATTTATATGAGCATATAATAAGGAAGAAAAGGGCACCTAGATTCTACTACGTCCCACCAGACATGTCAGAATGTTTCTCAATTTTAGTTTATTTCTTAGAAAAGAATAAGTAAAAAACTAAATGTGGGTATGGTAGAAGAACCTATTTTTTGTACACACATGATCTAGATGATTGTGAAAATATCCTCTTTGTCTTGGGAAGGAAGACCTGTAGATAATAAATAATCAAAACAAAGGGATTATTAGATGGATAGCAAGGTATATTTCTTAGCATGAGCTAGATCCAAGAAGCATGAGCTTACTAAGAGCCTATCAATCCACACTCTTAAAATATTTAAGTTCAAATGAATAAATATGAAATACTTGAACCAAATGATAGAAAATATTGAAAGAGAATACAAGAAGAAATAAATGCTTGATAAAAGAAATAGACTAATTAAGCAAATAGAGAGTCAATACTAATGCTAAATAGGCTAGGTTGGCTTCAGAAGATAGGTGAGAACTCTAAGAATAGGTGGGGAGATATAAAGTGTAATTTGGATAAAGGTAAGTAGGTGTAAATAACTTGATGTTATTTACTACCATAGTGACCATCAAAAATTAGGATGACCATCAGTGGTTAAGGTGACCATCAGTAGTTGGGTGGCCATCAATGGTTGTTGTGGACTTTGGGTATATTCAGAAAAGGATTATAAAATGGACATAATACCATAATGAATGTATTTTTGAGGTCAAGAGGTTAGAGGGTAATAATCAAAAGGGTGTGGTCCAAGTAAATATGTTAGAAACTAATAAACAAAACTCAAAATAAGAGATGTACTTCACTCATTATTATATCACTAATGGTAAGTTGAGAAGAAATTTTGGTAGAGTAAAAATACTTTTCCTAAAGAATAATTTTGGTAGATGTTTAGGTCCCTATTATGGCTACTAAATTTATAAAGGGAAGACCTGCAAATAAGTTTTTGATGAAGAAGCTCCTGATGATTACTAGTTGATAGCTTGATTGCTTTATTGCTAAATTCTTGGATGAATGGATCCATTTTCACCTTCTACTCACCTTATTTTATAATCAAAGGGAGATGGAGGTATAAGTTTCCATATGAGGTTTGGTCAATTTTTTTGATGCACTAGCTTCCCACCCATATTAAATTTTGATGTGTTAGCTTACACACAAATCAATTTATCTTTGTCTAGATGTGGAAGACCTAACCATCGGTAGTCAAGGTGATCATTGATGATCAAGGTGACCTTCAGTTGTCAATGGTTCAAGGTCAAGTGGGGTAAAAGGGTAGGTTAGTGATTTTGATTTATCTAGTTAGCTAAAATATCTTAAGGTCATGGTTAGAGGTTAGGAAATGGTCTAATCTAGGGGTGTTTTGACATCTAGAACCGTCATGTGTGGTTTTATAGTGTCTAAAGTTTGATCATTTGAACATGCTCCTTTACTCATGTCCCTTATTCATGTTTTTACTTCTTTGATATTTACATACATCATTACTTATTGTATAGACATTTGAATATGTCATCCTTACTTTTATGGACATTTGACTAAGGCATGTTCATTTGATTGTATGGAATTTTAACATGCCCCTTATTTGTGTCTCCTTGGACAATTGCCTTTTGACTTGATTTTAAGTGCTCTTATGTGTGTACTTGATTTCATTATTGATCTTGTACTATTACTATCTCGACATTTCCATGATCCTTATCATGCATCTTAGGCCTACATGTGATCACATCAATTTTATTCATCTCAATGTTATATCTACCTAGACATGTTCCTTCTATATGCTATATGGCTATATTCATAAATTATACATTTGTATTATCTTTTTGAATGGATACAACTACTAGTTCCTATATTTCCCTCACTTTAAATGGGGGAATATTAGTGGGTACATGTCATAAAGGCATCCACATTTGGAATAATTTCAAAATCAATGGGGGCATGCTTTGGAAACATGTTATTCACACGTATTTAGTATGTGGTACTTATATCAATTTTTAGATTCATTGGCTACATGACACATGGGTTTGGCTTCCACACATTCAAAAATTGTAGATTCAGTGGGGGAATGCTTTAGAAGAATGTTCTCCACACCTATTTAGTACTCAATATCTCTAAATTACAACAGGGGCATGTTTTGGGAACATGTTCTCCAAATTGGTACTAATATCAATTTAATATTGGTACATATATATTAGGGTAATGCTTTGTAATTATGTTTTCCACACTTACAAAGTTTTCCAAATTGGCCAAATCACACAATTATAGGATTTAAATTCATAGTTGTGGTAGAATTCTATACATTGTTATAAATAATTTTAACATGAGACATATCTAAGGTGTATATGATATGAAATGTGTGCCTAATATTTCAAAATAAAAATTAGTTTCATATTTTATAACATTCTCAGCGATTGTCACCACCCACCAATTGGACTTTTATAGACTTTATTGATATAATTTACTATAGTAGTTGGTTTAATTTTTGACAAGGTTGAGGTGATCAAATCATTCAATCTTGACAAGTTTTTAGGTTGGAATTTATTATATCATCCAACCTCACCAATTTATAATTATCATTAGGTTTCAAAGTTGAGCTAATCGTAACTACCAAGTGGAAACTCACTTTTCTTCCAAATTTAGGGGTATGTGCATTCCAATATTTCTCTCTCTCTCTTCCCCCTCTCTATCTATATCCTTAGATGTATGAACATTAAATATTTATCTATATTTTTCCTAATCTTAGTCTCACAAACTTACAATGATACACATTTTTCACATCAACTTGTCAATAGGCAAGGCAATTACATCAACACACAAGTATAATCCTAAACCTTGATATTTTAATTTTAATCTATTTCAAGAAATTTAAATTCTAGATTAAATTCATTGATTATGTACTATAATATTCTCTTGGTTATATTCAAGTCACCAATAAATCACTCAAGTTGGGTAGATTCAAAGACAAGGTGTGTTATACACACCCAAGTACGAATTCATTTCCTTTAAACTAGTAATTTCATTACTAGTTTAAGGGGAGGGGGGGCGGGGAAATATAGATGATATTTATGAATTATATAGAACCTTAGTCTTGTATATTTGGAAAAATTAGACTTTGGTTGTTCATCTCAGTTATATACCTTTCTCACTTTTGTAAGTCTCGCATATGCTATATTTTATGCCCCTTGGCATATTTCTCTTAGTCTAAAAAATCTTATGTTGATGAACTATGACTTATATCTCTCCTATAATATTTAAAATATACTTATCTTCCATCTATACAAGTTTTAAAAATTTACCTACTTTAATACTCCTAGGACACTAATGTTCAGGATAGACACTAGTGTCGACATTAGTGTCTTGACCCAATGAAAGTGTCTAGTGCCCTAAAGTCATCTAATTTGAAAATGAAACATATCCAAATGGTTATCATAATTTATTTAATGTATATTAATTATCCAAATATTTGATATAAATATAAGATCAAACCTCATTCATTCTTCACCTAACACAAATAAAGGTAACCTATTAAAAGCATTCAATCAAGCACTTGATAAATAAAAGCTTTTCTATCTTATCTTATTCTCATATTATTCAAACAAGTAACACATACATAGGTCTAAAGTAATGAAGGAGGCCAAGAGCTATATTTATCAAGTTACAATCTAGGTCACTATTGTACTTACTTTTCACACATTATATGATTCACACACCAACATGTATGTGATTAATACATGAGTTTGAGGCCCTCTTTATAGTATTGGCTATGTAGGTGATTCCCATAGATAGAGGGGTCTTTGGGTTAGCTTGATATTATGCGCCCACTAACCCAATTTCCCCCAAAGTTAGTATGAAGATGAAGAAATAGGGTTTTAAAAATTCATGAATGATAGTCCATGATCTAGATCTAAATGAACAAGAGAGAAGGTGAAGTTAAACATATAATCAGAACTACATATATTTCTAGTAGGTGTTCCTAGAGGACACTTACACTGAACCCAAAAAATAACATCAATGTAACCATATCAGGCTGATGTTAATTTCCATAGCTGTAGAAGCATTATATCTAAAATTTGATGACTATTATAGAATCATATTCTAGCCTTATTTCTACCTATTCTATATCCAACACTATGTTATCATCAAAAACAACTAATTATATTACTTATTTTTCATTTCCATGCATATATTAGTTATACTTTATATATTTATCCTATTCTCAACATATTAAATTTAGTGTATATTTATATCTAAGTTTAACATCTAATTAGCCTACTGTAGATTTGATTATCACCGTTATGAATTGTCAATTATATGTTCTTAACCCTATTAAAACCAACTTAAGATTCCCATAATCCATTTTAGGGTTAAAAAATAATGAACCTATCAATGAATATGTCTTGAGATATAAAATTATGTTGGCAAAAATGACCAATCCAATGGCAGATAATGAAATTCAGGACATCTTTAAGTAAAGTTTTCTTGCCCATTACATAATTCCATTATTTTCAAGAATTTAAACTATTTTTATGACTTATGCCATATTTTTAGAGATCATGAAATGAATATTATTTGATTTAAAAAGCTTAATTATGTATCAAACATACTAACTACATATAATACCAAGTTTCATATTAAACTAAGCTATAAGGTCAAACCTACATAACCTAAAAATGAAACAACCACAATGTATAATGTCATGTCATTAAAAACCAATTGATTCATTTTATCCAATTTACCTAAGAGATAATTTACATGATTACCTAAGCCTTTAGCTTCTTTTCTTCATAAGCTTGTGGAATGTCATCTCCTATATCTCTCTCCTCCCATAAAGGTTGATATGAGTTGATCTCTACCCAAAGGATATGATGCTAATGCATTTTATAACTATCATTAAATCCAAATGAGTTATAAAAATATATTTTTTACATTTAATCATAAAATACAATATATTATTGATGACCAAAATATTACCTTTAATGATCCTCCAAAGGATTCAAGTTCACAACTTGATGATCACTAGAATTAAAAAATATTTGGCAATACTTTACAAGATCATTCTAATAAAGATCTAGAAGTTAAAATGGAATAAAATTAAAATTCTCCTCCATCACATTACAAGTATATTACCTCTAATGGTTAAGATACATTATATTACATTTGATATAGTAAAATAGTGGATCATGGCTCAAATCTTAATTTATTAGTTATTAAAGCATACCTTGACCATAAGTATATATATATAGTGTTATGATCAATAAAAAATCTAGTTAAAATGTATTTAACATGACAATAATTACATATTTTAGATATACACATGATGATTTATATGTTTCAACCAAAATAGTCATAGAATTTGATGGAACATCAAAAAATATTGTTTTTGAGATTGACTTAAATTTACAAGTGGATCCATCACATGTGGTTACCACCTTTTTACTTATAAGATATAAATTAGTCTTTGATATGTTATTGGGATGACCTTAAATACATAAAATATATGTATTACCTTCCATAGTGCATGGGTGTATTAACTACATTCATACCAACATGGTAATCATGGTTCCTAGAATTCCATATGAACATCCATTTGAACAAGATAAGTTTATTCCAATATAACTAATTATAAAACCTACCAAGGTTAATACTCTAAAAAATTGTAAGAAATAGGTAATCCATGTTTGTAGGCAACCCATAACTGATAGGCCTTTACACCAGAGATATACAATGGATTCCATACAATCCTCATATACTCCTACACAACATATGAGTAGTATCACTAGTTTGATGTAACACATTTTAATTTTGGAGATACATATGATAATACCTTATATGGGATCATAGACTAGCCTTTTATTTTTAAATATTCTAAAAACATAAAAAAATGAATATGACAAAAAATATTAAAAAAATAAAATATTTGATAAAATGAAAATACATATAAATGCATAAAAAAGTATTAAAATATTCAACATCCCCATGTTTTATTATCTCATTTTCATCTATTTTTATTTATTTATGTTAGTCTATAGAATATCATTTATTTATATATACACATGTTTCACTCATCTTTTGAGTGTGATACATGCATACTCAGACACATGATATGCACTTACAAATGTTTGACCTATCCTCTACCCATGTCATATAGTATATTGGGGGCATATATTTCTTTGATCATGATTGATATAGGTTACATATCCTTTATGATAATTTATAAATTTTCATGTTGGACCTTATATACTTACGCTTATACATGTCTATATCCATGCTCATATTTTTCACAATGTACTTGATATGGTATGTTAATTACATATTTTTATGACACATATATGTAGGGACTAGTATGATATGATAATGCTGGTTTATTATGATTAATTTATTCATATTATCACTTACATGAGTGTAGTAAATTGTTTTTAGTTGACTATATTGTGGAATATTTAAATATGTTCATTGCTTGTTGGCCCTTGTACCATTGTATGTTGACTAGAAATTTGAATGTGTCATTGTATGGATATTTAAATATGTAATTCCTCTTGATTATGTGTAATTTTAACATGCCCCTTATATGAGGTATCCTTGGACCATTATTTTTCATCGTATTGAGTGGTCTTATGTGTGCTTAGTTATTGTATAATCTTGTACTGTCTCTCCCTATATGTTACCATGATCTATATCATACATCTTAGGACTTGACATGATCACAGTATTTGAGATTAAATGATTTATCTAATTTAAAAAGTTATTTCTATATGATACATGATTTATACATAGATTATGTAGTTACCTTATCCTTTTGAGGTAAGGTACCTACTAGCTTTTATCTCCCTCACCTCAAAAGTGAGGGCATGTCATATAAGCATAACCTCCACATTTTTCATAGGTTAAATATTTAGTGGGGGCATGTCATAAATACATGAATTCCACACTTTCATAATCTATACTTTAGTTTATGATTTAGATATACATTAGGTCAGAATCCTATACATTACACCATTTTTACATAGATTTTAAATATCTTTTTGTCATATTCATGACACATATAATCTAAATAATAAATAATATAGGTTCATATGCCATGTCTTTTCACAAAAAAATAAAAATTTTAAAAATTATATTATTCAATAATATGCATCAATTACACCAAGATGTATTGTTAACAAGTATTTATTTATATAATAGGTTGTTCCTTTTATAGGTTGAAGTGATGAAATCCTTTAACATCACTAGATTTATAGGTTAGAGTGATTAAATCATCCAATATCACCAATTTTTTGGGATGAGTTGATTAAATAACTTACCCTCACCATATTACATAGTCACACTTCAGTTGTGTGATTGAGATATAGTTGTCTCAATGTTCATGTCCCAACTCATCCATTGCACCAGATTGGGGGCGTAATACCTTGCAATATCCATATTTTATTCTTGAAGGTTTAGGTCTAAACTTATTACATATCCAATAATTCATAAGGAATAATATTTACCAATTTAAAGGATCAAAGAGGCAACATGGTTACATCGACATACATGTGTACTTTGTCCTTTATTTATTTTCAAGCATTTTAATTATTTAAAATTTAATATTATATATATATATATATATTGATTTATATATAACATGCTCTTGGTTATAGTTCATACATAAAAATTTCACTCAAATTAGGGTTAAGTAAAGGAAAGGTGTGTTATACACACCCATGTACACATATATTTCTTTTAAACGAATAATTTCATCCTTGTGCATTAATATATTTAAAGAGGGAAAATTTTAACTAAAAATTCATATTTATAGCATCTCAATATTTTACATTTCAAAAATGTAAATCTAGGATCTATCCTTCAATTATAGACCTTACTGATGTTAAAAGTCTTGCATTCGACATATCATTATGACTAAATTCTTATCCCTTAGTCTGATCCATAAAATTATGATGACCCAAGTCTCTTAGACTACAAAAAATATTATTACTTGATAACTATTGTTCACCTTTACTTTCAAACCTATACCTATTTTCTACCTTCTAGACACTATTGGCCACAAAGGGAAATTATTGTTAATGATAGTGTTAAGATCCTTATCTAGTGTCTAGTTTCAAAAATTCATACAAATTAAAAATGTTTCAAAACCTATGGGTTAGTATATTTGACTTATTGAACCCTACCATGATATATTTTCAAAAGGTGCGGTATTTATACAAGTATAAGCCTTATCATTCCTCATCTAGATAATATCAATACAAGAACCTACTAAATATTAATCAATTAACTACACAACAATTTATTATTCCCTATACATATTTATTTTCATATCAAGCATAGGTGTAATCATATGAAAAGTCTAATGCATTAAAAGAGTATCGCATGAGAGATATTTGTCAATTTACAATCTAGACCACTTTGTGCATATTAATATAGTATATTTCACCCTTGTTTTCACACACACCCAACCATATGGGGGATTACATAAGTCTAAGACCCTTAATTGAGTATTGGCTATGCAGGTAGTGTTCACTAACAAAGGGTTCTTTGAAGTTAGCTCAACATTTTGTTCTGACTTACCCATTTAGCTAAATCATTATAAGGGTGAAGAAATGTGAAGATATAGGGTTTCATCAGTTGGAAAAGAGTGATAACATATATCCCATATTTAATTATATCAATAAAAAGCCAAAAAATCATACAATAACTAATTTGGTCAAATTAATATCCAATCATTATTATGTAGTAGACACATGTGTCATATCTAGACACTAATATCTATAATAGTGTCTATATCTGATGGTAGTGTATATATCCACAAAAATATAATTTATATAAATTTAATAATGATCTATAATATTTATTATGCATACACTCCATTTGTTTCCTATCCAGATCTACTTACACACAATAAATCCAACTAGGCATCATTTATCTTTGGTATTATAATCAATTGAGTATATTTCAAATTTATTATTTTTTATATTTAACATATATTAGCATTATAATTCATAATATTTATTTAATCAAGTTTTTAATTAATTATCTTACTATAGATTATTTTATCACCCTTGAGTTTGAATTATTTCTATATTCTTAACCATATCACACCTATTTCTAGATTTAGTCTTAAACACATATGCTTTATAAAACTATTATAGGTCATGCCTAATATGAATAATAGACACTTTGACAAATTTATATGTGGATAAGGTTCCTTATTCCATCACCACATGATTCTATCTCATATCTTTTCCTATGATCATAACTATAACTAAAACAATAACAATAGTTTTCTATCTCTACTCTAACTCTGATGTAGTAACTCATACTATCTTGAACCATGTGATATTTTGTCTTATATTTGATTCTACAATATCTGATATAGATCTTATATATATCTTAATTATTTCCACATATATTATATCATGATATATATCCCTAATCATGGCTCCCCATCATGCAGTACCTACCAAAACATCTACAAAATCAAACCAAATCAAAGTCAAATTTACATATATACAAAATAATTAATGGGTTTTATTTTTAATGAAATTAATATTTTCACTTTTTTTTTATATTGATGGGAAAAATGGTTGTTTAAAATAATTATGGATTGCATAAATGTATGACAATAACTACATAAAATAGGTTTTTAATGAGAAAAACTAATCATAATAAAGATATATTTTAAGGGGGATGCAATAGGTAGTGAAAATAAGTTCTTATCAAACTTATTTTTATGAAATGGTTTATTTTATATAGTTAATGATGATAAATCTACAAACTACTCATGCAAACGACATAAGAAACATGATTGAAATTTACTTCAAATATGTTGGCTTGTAAAAACTTAATATCAATAAATGCATAATATTTTTTTGAGAACAAAAAATAAAAATAAAATGGATGTTAAGAAAATTGATGCCCCACATAAACATGATGAAAATAATTTTATAAAATAGGATGCATAAAAAGAGGGATGAAAGATAAAACATTATGTTACCACCTCTATAAGCACCATACAAATTTACATCATAGTCAGATGTTGATTGACTATAAAATTATATTTTGACTAGAGATGATGCACATGGGTTAGGTTTGAATAGGACTTATGGGTTGATTTTTGACAATAAATGATTTTATGGTTGAGGAAATAGTAATATGTGGAATGGAAATGCAATTGATTTGGCATAAAAAGTAATAGTTTTTAAATCTCCCACACACTAGTTTAATCTATAAATGAATATATTTGAGTTTGAAACTTCCATCATGGATTTGAAATGATCCAAGTTCAATTTTATGACAACACAAAAATCATATATTGAAATACAAAGAAGGATTCAAAAATTAGATCAAAATTACAATATGACTATGCTAAAAACATGCTAAAAATTAACTAGTATTAGTAAAACATTCAACATATATATATCATCTCCTCATATAAAATATTAAATGAGTGTTCCATGAAAATTAAATAAAAATAATAAGATTATAATAATGAAAATATATTATTATTGTTAATTGGTTGTGAAAATGAAATAACATGTTTCTTCATTTCATT